>KZ308135.1:2649298-2703109 GCA_000376725.2 Ladona fulva | reverse complement strand
CATATAATTGCTATTGATTCATCTCTCTTAGTTGAAAGAGGAAGCAATTTTGTAGGTACAGCCAGAAAGTAAAAGAAAAAGAGAGACAGACGGCGCGGAAAACAAAGAATTGGATAGGATATGAGGAGGAAGATATGTGGGTTTGCTACGATGGAATGGGTGAAGTGGCAAATGTTGATCAGAGGAAGGAAGCGAAGTTAAAATGTTTTCGGCTGTAGCGCCGCCTCCTGTCCGTCGCGCCTTCATCTCCTCTGATATTCTCTCAGTACCATCGCACTTTGCGACCCCTATCCTACGAACCGTGTCAACCTCTCGCCTCTCTTCCTCTTCTCAAACTCTCCCTCTATTTCCTTCTCTGATCACGCCTCCCCACTACGAGGTACTTTTTAGACGGATGACGTTATCTGAATTATTTCCGCCACAGCCATTTTATGGAGAGACAACTCTTGTCGTTTCAGTTGCTCTTCAGCGGTTATTTCTTCCGTCAGATACCCGTGACGTTTCTTTGTACACCTGTGCATGCACTCGGAATGGAAAATACGACGAAATTGACTTCGTTCCCTTGTGAGTAATACACGCTTTCCAGTTACAGCGTAAACATTCTTGCGACATTAACATGGAAATGCGCTTTCGTATGCAAATAACGAAATTTCGTAGAACAAGCAAATGATATTAGGGGTTTTTAATTGTTTTTGACGGATTTAACCTCGCAAATTGTCATTACAATGCCAATAGTTGGGATAAATAATGAATTTTGCATGTATAAAATATTGAAGATATTTCAGATATGGAAATGATTGACGAGCTTAAATTTAATTAATGAAAGATGAGAGTTAAATAAATAATGAATTAATTTTGGAAAAGTATATTAGCTATATAATCATCTAGATAATTGTATACAGAATAAACCAAATTAATTGATCTTAATTATAATATAATAGTAATTAGAAATAAAGAAAATTTTCTTTTAGAGGCATTTTTCTTTTTGTACCTAAACCTCAGGCCTGTTTCAAACATATTTATATAGGTAATAATCTCAGTTTCCTTGAATACGTTACCAAATGTATCGAATTCGAGTAGAAGAATTTACGTTATAATATTAATCTAGCCATCGCATAATGCCATTCAATTTATCTTCTTCTGATACTGGTTTCCCTATGGTCCTTAATTTTTCATTTCTCTTATTCAATTCGAAAACTTTATTGATCAGTCATATCATCACAATTGGAATTGATTCAAAATATTCTAAGCATGGATTACGATCTATATTTTTTTAACATATTTTCAATGCTAAGTTGATTCATTAAATCGTACATGGCTGGACGAGCAGAAACAATTTTCTTGAGTTTAGCTATGAGTTTATGGATGTAAACCTGTGGGTGTGGGAATTAATTTCCCTAACATCAATCTCTTCCTTACTACTGTCAAATACAGCTCCATATTGGTGCTGCGAAATGTGAAATAAGATGTGTATTTACACCAAAGCTCAGTCATACAGTTCAATAAGGGGATATATGCAATGAGTATGATTAAATCGGCACTTTTTCTCTCCTCCTACCCTGTTTTACCTCCCTGATGATATATGTCTCAAACCATCCCCATGTAATTCTTTTGACGTTTGGGATGTTTATCTCAGCTTCTTCTTTGCCTCTTTTCGCACTTCCTAGGATCCGTCCTCTTCCTTTACCCCTTTCCCTCCCCTTCAATCTCACTTATTGGACTCATCCACTCCCACCAATTAACCCGACACCCCTCGCTCTTACTCTCGACCTTTGCCCAGATGCCTCTTACTCTTAATTCCCTCTTCTCATTCCCCGTCATCATAGCGCCTATCTCAAAGCCCCTTCCGAAAATCCTGGTAATTTTGAAGATCCCTCTAAGAAATTAAGCGATGTTTTGCTTGCTCATTTAAAAATTAGTCTGAGCAAATAAGATGTTTCTTCGGCTAATCTTTTGAATCGTCACTTCCGAAGCTACGCAACGCTGATGATTTCGACCTCCTGCATGGTTTATCTGTTAATATTTGACGAAGAGTATGCTCAACTCAACTGATTAAAGTGCCTCGCATATGTTTGTTTGGTTACATTTTGTAATCACGTTGCACATGAACTGTTGCTACGTTAGTTGTTTGTTCTTTTATGAAAAGTAACCCGGTCTCGTACCGTAAATATTACGTGCAGTTAATGATGAGTTTTCGCAGTAAACTACTTTAAATGCGCTTACCCGTCGAATGTGAGTCAATCAAAGCTTCCAAAGTCTTGCGTCAACCGTTCGAATTTTGATAGATATGACTTTTGGATTATAAAGGTTGAATGGAAAAGTCTCATTTACATCAAAGCGTAGTTCAAACAGCTACTTAACCCTTATCTGAATTTAAAAAATTAAGTAATTGACAAGAAGGCAGCATTTAAATATAATATATGCGTGTACATGCATAGTATGTTCTGTGAATTTGAGCCACATATATTTTGATGACAGTCGTAATTTGAAAATAAACGTTTTAAGCGTTATCAAGATTTAAACGATACAAGTTATAAAGAATGAGAAATTGTAGGGAAGGTTGGTTGTAATAAATTTTCATTGTTTGAATTTAACGAATCTCTCAAGCTTCTAAAAATAAGCGCATACAGTGCAGGCAAACGCCGTACCAATTTGTATTCCTGTGCACGTTCTTCTCCAGATCGATCGAGCTAGAAAGTCTAAAAAAAAATGGCTATTCTGGATTATACCCATTTAATGTGATCGTACATTTTTGAAACAGACCCTTTCTCGTGAGGTTATTTTTCGGGCAATGAAATAGAAATGTTCGTAAAATAGAAAAACTTCTCTAAACCAGTGATCACCAGTCTTTTATTGCTTACTGCCCACCTACCGCCCTAGCGATGCCCCAATTAATTATTTCAACGCATATGGAAGTAATGAAGCCAAAAGGAATTATAGGATTAATAATGTGTATTGACTCAATTTATTAACATAGAACAGCCAAACATGAATTTGTAAATTGACGTAATCGTCAGATACAGTATTAAATACGAATGAAATTTTCTTAAAAATATTGACTAATATAATCAATATTAAAAATAATTGAATTGCAAAAATAAGTACAATATAATAAGGAGAATATATTTGAGAATTTTCTCGCTTTTAAATTTAATCTATTTTCCCTTTGTTTAAAGTTATCAATCATATAATAAATATTCTACGAGAAAAATTCTTCGTCGTCATGCATTGATTTTAAATGCGGAGTGTACGAAAGAGCAAATGCAGAAGCACCTTATATACGTTAACGCAGGATTTAATGCATATGACCTAGGTTTCGACGCGTACCATCATCAGACGCTACATCGAAACTACGTCGTAGGTATCAAATCCTGTGGTAACGTGTGCATATAAGTTGTTCTAATTCCTCTTTCTTCATGAAGGACTCCACAAAGTTGAGACCGAAACAGTGGATTTTGATACTTAGGGATTTCAAAACATTTCAAATGTTTTAAAATGCATGTTTTTGAATCTGTATAGGTCTCTTTGAAATTCTTGAAAAGTAATTATTTTTTGAACAAGTTATATGTTGAAGTAAATTGCGGCGACGAAAAATATCTTATCTATCTAATAAGTAATGTGTATTTTGAAGTGAAATTTCACAATAGGAGAGACTTCACTTCCATGAATAATCCCATAAGGAAGTTAGTTCACGAACTTGAAAGCTGAACACAAATTCCTCCTGGACATACAGTCCTAACAGCAATCAACGCGGTCTTGAAATGAGATTTTACAGTTTCATGACTGCCCTCACAAGAAATAAGGACTAGTTTGTTGAAAGTTGGATCCTTTGGAAAGTAATGCAGAGGTTTTAGATTGTAAGACGTTGCTTATTCTTCAGGCTTTGTAAGTTCTTTTAGCATCCACATCGATTTCCGCCCTCCTTCTTCATTAATATAATCGATGTTTACATCGACCGCAGAACCCTGCAACTCATCTCAGGACTTGCGTCAGTGAAATTGCATTATACTCGGCTCAACTTCCTCTTTGCGGCAATTACCTTGAATAGGTTACGGGAGTAGTTAGTCTTACGGTATTCTAGAAACTGCTGCCACTGTCCCGATTGACTTAGTCGTATCACTCGTAGTGGCTACATCATGATGTGGAGGCTACAGCTGAATTGTCCTCTCGCAACTGCACGGAGAACTCCTCTCGGATGGCGGCCTTTAGTCGTTGATCCTTTCGGGCAGTGCGGTTCCCGACTCACCACTCCCTTTACCATGCAAGTGTCCTTGTGCGACTCTTACCCTTTCATGAATATTCAGCCACTGTGTTCGACCCCTCAAAACCGAACTCTTACCTCGTGCGTGCGCACACACACGCACACCCCCAGACGTGTCCGCAGACCCACACTCCCGTCACTCCATTTTCTCTTCCACTCCATGTCTTTTTGCTTCTCCGTATCCCCATCCGGGATCTTCCCCATGAACGCCCTCCCCATGAGCCATCCACTTTCTCTCTTCTTCCCGTTCTGTTTTCCAATCTCTTCCGCTTCCGTACCATGTTTTCCGCTCCGCTTACTACTCTCTCACTTTACCTTTATTGATCTTCTACATTTTTTACGCGGCGTCATCTAATTTTTCTTCATTTATTCGTTTCCCGCACTTTTTGTAATCTCCTACTTGAACTTCGGGTTTTATCTTTCTAGATAAGTTGCGCTTTGCCTTCTCCATTTAATATCATTTACTGAAAATATATTTGTCTGTGCTGCAAACCCTTTGTTTCACTAATATTTATTACTTAAAGCCCCCAGCATACAGTCATAGGAAAATTACAGTGAAATACCCAACATAGGACGAACACTAACACATTCTCTTACATGAAAATGTCGGTTAGTCGGGCCTCGATCCCGACTTTGGCGTTGGAAAACTAGCATGCTAACCATTTCGCCACCATAGATAACAAATTTACATATAATATTGTTTACATTGCTTTAAAACTTTTATCAGTTGCAGCTACCGTCTTTTTCTGTATATTTTTTGCATCTTTCATCTTTTATGTCTATGACTATGTCTATGTCATGGTTCCTATGACTATGTCTTCTTTTTATCAAACAGATATTGTCCTTATAGTAATCATAACAACGTAGTGGCCCTACTTAACCTGAATGGTAGCTCGTCTTGTTTGGAAGTTGTCCCGGGTTTGAATCTGTTAGAAGCTCCATTTATGGCTTGGCGTGGTTGGCGTGGACAATTGGCGGTTATATTAGTGTGGCAGCCAAATTAATCACCAGCTCAAACCACCAGAGTGATAGTCATCTCGCACTCATAAAAGATGTGGAAAAGGGAAAGGAGCCTAATTCATCGATACAACGCTGTGCTAGGACTTTATCGTCACCCGGGTTTTATTGTTTTATTTACTTTTATCTTCGCAGTTGTCCTCCTAATTGATATCAGCCCTATATCTTTGTCTTCCACTCAATATCTTTGTTGATTCGTCTCATTCATTCTCTCCCTCATCTCCTTTCATTCCATTTATTTCGATCCCCAGGATATTTGTCTTTTCCTGCTCATAGTTCCTACCCATTAATCTTGCCTCTCGAGGAATTAAGGTCTGTATATCTTCTTAAGTCTTAAAATGTCTCTTTTATTCATATATTAATCATTCCTCATGTGTTATCTGCGCTAATTTATCACTCAGCTTCTTTTCCATTTTTATTTCGATTTTCTTAGCATTGTTTTTCGCAAACATTTATCTAAATTCTTTCGAAATATTCTTTATCGTTGAAGATCAATTCTCCTCAACTTCGTGCACTTTCCTCTCTACCTCCCTTCTTTAAGCACCGCATTTCCTCCATCTCTCTATCATACTGATGTATTTCCTCCTCATATAACATATAGAGCTCTACAAAAACCATATCCTGTAACTCCGAAATGCTTTCCTCCTTTTACCAGCAGAAAGATATTTCAACGTTTCCATCTTTCTGTGCTAGTTTCTTATAGGAACCATTTCCTAGTTATTCCTTTCCGGTTCCAGACTTAAGAAAGTGATGTTCATCCGTCATTTATCATCCTCTTTTCCCTCCGTCATTTGTTTTGGAGTAGTTTCTTCTTTGCCTCCTCTATTCGCGCACTTTTTAGAATCTGTTTCTAATCAGGTCATGGTCCCTTTCGAGAATGAGTGTGACTCCGGAGGCATTAGCCACCTCTTCTCACGTGCAAGGGAGTTTTAAATAAAGTTAGGTTGTCCGTTAAAATTGTGATTGGCGCCACCCATCCGAGTGGAATGCACTCTTGGGCGCTATTAATGCACAGTCGAGTCTGAGACACCGCTTGTTTTCTAGGTCGCGCGCAGACAGTTTTTAAAGAGAAATCCTCAAACAATACAGTTCGGCCAAACAAGGCAGGAACTGATGATAACGCTTGAGTTATGGATACCGACATTCCTGTCGTAGGCAACTGTTAACAGCTGGTTTCATTCAATGATAAAATATAATTATTCTATGAGAAACTGAATAAATCACAGGAAGACATCCCATAATATTATAAAAGCGTTATAATGTTATGTTTTGTGGTCATTTACGCGCATTTAATTGATCAGTAATTCATGATCTTTCCTCCTCCGTAGAGAATTAACTAAATAGATTAACACAGGATAACTGGTAAGGGTGATTTTGCGCAAGATGGTACGCACTCAGGAAAAATCCCAAGGAAGAATGGACTTGAAAAAAAGTCACAAGTCTACAATGAGGACGAAATCGCAAAGTCCTTGCCCACAAACTCTCCCGAATGGCTTCGAGAATCGTTCTGCCGGGATAGCTCAACGGACAGAGCACCCGATCGGCAATTGGGAGACCCGAGTTCGATTCTCGGTCCCGTCAGACTTTTTTCAAGTCCATTCTTCCTTAGGATAAATAGATTAACAATAGACGCGATATAAATTAGTATACTGCCACATTGAACTATATTTTTTTATTAGTCTGCATACAGAATGATAAAGGAAAGAAGGTATAAATGTGATAGGATATTCATACTTTTGCAACAAATTCCTGTGATTGATCACGTATCAGAGAAAATAAATTGCCCAAAATATATAGTTAATTTCTATTATATTGCAGGTTTAACTAAAAATGTCATACGGCACACTAAAATGACGCGGCATGTCTGTTGCCAAATACTTAAAAGATAATGCGCAGAACAATTACTGCCGTATAGCCTTTTGATTCTTTAACTCTTTTGAAACCAAATTACAACTTCGAATGCTGGCATCTCATGTGTTTATCGTTTTAACTGCAATTGACTTTTAGTGGCTCATTGCAATCAAGTCAATAATAAGGTAATATGTTGAGGAATGTAACAGAAGATTCAAAGACTCAAACTCCATAATTAACAAAAATAAGACAACGGAACTTATCACGAGGAATCTAGATACTGATTTTATTAACTTAAGAGTTTACGGCCTTTGAAATCATGATGTTGTTTTCAAAAGTAAGCTTCTTGCTGGAGCCTCAACTTTCGGGCTTGAAAATGTACGTAGCACATAAATAAATAATAGCATAGATATAGTTTCTCAGTGAAAATTTGACTTCCACTTCTTATTTTTTAGAATAGATGGACATTGAAAAATATCTCAAATGCTGTATAAAAATTTGGAAGTTTGACGAGCTGAAAAGAGTAAATCAACTATATGACGGTCTATGACATGAATAGGTAATGAAAATCAACTCTGAACGGGGCACAAAAGTTCCGCGTGTGGTCTGTGAGACAAATTGTTTTCCGAGAGATGAGTGATTCAATGACCGAAAGAGAATATTTTTGGTTGTGCGGTGAATCCAAAGGTAATAAAATTTTCCGGATATTTTAGTGTTTTTGGGGTATTTAGAAACCGGACATTTTGTTGGAGAAGAAAAGGATGAAATGTCGGATAACATTTCAGGCACAAAACGCCTTTACAAGAAGCATGTGATAATTCATCCCGAAAGCGATCGTCCGTCACTCAATTGTAATCTTCATTTTCAGATTTGACTTACTGCCCGGATCCATTGAAGGCATTGCTCGGATGATGGATCCTTTCGGCAGTTGATTTTCTGATAAACGACCTCCTCATGCAAAAACAACCAAACTGAAACAGAAGGTGCCCTGATTTTGATTTTATCGCTACAGATCAAAGTTCGTGTAAAATTTGGTAGTGAAGCAAACTTAGTAAAGGGAGGATAAAATTTATGATTTTAATTACCGAAATAAGAGACAAAGGACAGAGATGAAAATTCAGAAATCGTGCTCGGAATATCTCTCATCGCACCCCTGATGAGAGTCTTGATGTGCTACGGTGAATGAACACGAGGGCATTGTGCCTAAAAGGCATTTATTTGGTGAGAGGGAGCTTGATACAGATGGTATGTGACTTCGGTTCCGTTCAAATACCATTTTATCTCCCCCTCGGATGAAAATGCAATTTAAGAGAAGAAGCTTGCTTATCCATTGCTCTTCTCTAACCCTTCAACACTCACTTCTTCCTGATATTCCTTAAGGAGCATCATTTATCCAGATTACGGGCGAAAGAATTTTAGAGAGGAAGCGCATGGCTTTATGTCTTTCTTTACTTTATCTTACTTACTTACAAGTCTCCAAGTCTTAGTTAATTAAATTGCTCGATACTAACAAACTAGATTATTGTTTATGTATTCGTCATGTCGTAGAAGGATTTTACTTTGGTTTATGAAGAATGAATTTAGGTTATACTTTGTTTGAAATCCTCACCTAATTTTAAGAGAGTAATTTATTTATTTGCGGGAGATAAACAGTTTTGGGCCAATTCCACTTAACAGAGACACTAAACTTTATAATATTTATATACTTTATAATATTTACTTATATTGTATACGAGTCGGGTGAAAATAAAAATCAACCATATGTTATTTCCTATTTCCAAATAGGAGGCTTTATCAATATCTTTGAAATATTTCTAGAATATTTCGCTTTGATGTGAATCTTTTATTTTTTACATTTTACCCCAGTTTTACTCTATTTAATTCAATTAAGCATTCGAGTACCTTAAATTAATCTTCATTTTCCTGCACTTAATTTCCATTGCACTCCACAGAGATGCTTTTGTCATATTCACTAAAATATTTAATAAATTGGACAGTAGAAGTAATTCTATTTTCCTCGGAGCCTGATTTTCACAAAACCGATGTTTAGACCCTTAATCTTGTTCCAACATTCATGCATTACGCTGATATTATGTGCATCAATTCTATCCGTTGAATATATGAGCTTTGTAATTCCTAGTGAGATAATTGGAATTTTAATTGAAGCTTTTCTCCTCTTAGAGAGGTGTAGTTGTTTAATCTCTTCCGGAAAATATAATCGCTAGAGAAATTGCCATTGAAGCTGTTGAGTTGACAGATACATAAAATTAACTAAACGTGGTTTTTTTCATTTGATTCATAATAGGTAGAACAGAAAATTCCACTGACGGAAAAGTTAATTAAGATCAGAAAAACTCCTAATACCACCAAGAAATGCTACATCCCTATGCAGATTTCGCAAATTAATAAGGCATCATCAGGTGCCTTTTTTGATGGTGAATGTGCGTAGGGAAGTAACACAAGTTGTTGTTTTATGGAGTCTTTTGTCCTTAATCCTTCCTAATAAGTTAGGTAGGAATGTTTGTACTTACGTTAATTTTTAAAGTATTTTATTGATCCTTGATAAAGTCATCTTTTTTCTCAATACTATGCGATAGAGAATGGAGATGGTTTAAAGACTTCGTCAGATCTGCAGGTATTTTTCCCTCGGTTTGGTAAATACCAAAAATGAAGGACGCAGAACATTTTGAGGAAGTTTTGTCGTCGGGATATAGATTTTCGAGATCGTTTCGAAAAAAATTAATTTCATCCTCATGCTTGTTATGCTTCGTAATTATAATGCATCATTCTGTCTGCCCATCCGTCAACCTAATGCCTTCTCTTTTCTCCTTGTTTATCTTAGCTCCTGTGACGTCACTAGGAGTCACACGTCACACCTCTTTCTCTAGTCTATCATGTGACCCGAATCGTTCTCCAAGCGTTATTTTTATCCTTTTATTTTCGCGCTCTTCCGTCATTAACATCGTACCCTCTACCTTCCATTTATATTCGTAGACGGCCGCTTTTACCGGTCTCACGCATCGTGCGTGACGGTTCGCTCATTTGTTTTTTAATGCTTCCCCTACTTTCATAAACCGTCGCTGAAACGCCACAATTTGCTCTGCATTTTGTTCCATTCTCTTCCCTTAAGTTTACACCTTAAATATATTCAAATACTTTTCCAGGTGCCCTTCCAGCATAGAAGAAATCTGGTAGTATATCTTTACCGTACGTGGACTCGGAGAGAATATTTCCAATTTTTGAAATTCCTATCATCTGTAAATCGGAAATTGATAAAGCATGAACGTCCTTAATTCATATATTATACATGTTTTCATTCCAGTGCTTGTGAATATATTATTTGGAAAATATGCTCTGCTAAGGTTGACTGACTCATTCAGCGTAAGATTATTACCCTGAAACCATAATGAACCCCGAGACTCCAAAACCCTGAATTCCCAATGCAGTTATGTTTTTAAAACATTCATAGTAATTATCCTACATCTTTTTTTCAATTGATGTATTGATCTGTCCAGTACTTTTTTTTCCCTTCTATTTAAGCTTAAACATGGTGTCCAAAAATCGCCAATATATTTTTTATGCGATGCAGGTAGTGCACTTTAAAATAGTAATTCAACCAGAGTACTTTGTTAATATCTCCATACAAAAATTGTTCTAACTAGCGAAAAACTGTTTTCCCTTTGATTTTCCTGTTATTGCTTCTGTTTATTGGGTATGAAAAGCTCCCCATCTACTCGAGGTTTATCATATTAAGCGTCAGCCGCTATCATTTAATGTTCTCGAATAGTTTTAAGTGAAGCAATTTTCTTATTTTCGGAAGTGACTTACATTATGAATGACTAAAAAATGCTGCTGCATTTTCATATTTGAGTAACGAGTATTTCCAAGGATGACGTTTTAGGATAGTGTTTGTTCTCGTGAATAGGAAATCATTTCATTGATTGGTGAGGTTTTGCCTACAACAAGGAAAATCTTCAGACATTTGATAATTAGATATATTTTGTATCTAACAAGGAACACACCAGGTTTGTGGACCACAGTTTCCTTGGAAACTTTAAGTTTAGGTTCCTTGCTCTAAAATAACAGTCACGCGTCAAACCATTTAGCTAAAGAGGTCTTTGTTTATGCAAAATAAGCATTTGAAAATCCGAGATAGGAAACCGCGCCATACACGGCCATTACCATACATTTCGCAAACATTTCCATGTAGAAAAATATTTCCTCTCATTATTTGTCAATTTAAATGCTCTTTCACCACTAAATTTCATGTCTTTTTTATTTCAGTCATTATTTACGTTTTCGTTCACATTTATTCAGATATACATTAGGTAGGGACTCTAGTATCAGTTGTACATGAACAGTTTTCAGCTACGTATTGGGTATAGATTTTTTTTAAACCACAATCATCGTTGACTTGATCTATGTATAGGAACTGACAGGAAACCACCAGGAAAGATAAAATGTCGATCCTAGCTATCATCGGTTTGATCCTAGAGTGCCCCAATTTCTCGAATTGCTTCGTGAGAATGCATTGTGCGGATTTTCGAAACTTATTCCTATTACTTTCCAGGATGTTACAGAATTGAGAATCGAGATATTGTCAGCAGGCATGCTTCTGTCTAAACGGTAAAGATAGGGTCTTAAGTTTGACGCCAGCCCTATACAAAGCTCACTCAAGAGTCGGCAGCTTACAAACTTTAACACTGTCACTTTCATGGTAAGAATGCGTTTACTAGTGATTGGTTTTGTATGTACCTAATAGCACTTACTTACTTTTGCCTCTTGACATGGTTTATATAGTCGATTGATTAAATTGGAGAAAAGTTCTGCCAGCTGAATCTCTCCTCCGTAGAAATATTACGAGGATAGTCCCACGACATTACTTTTTATCCGTGAGAAGATGCCAAAAATTCTTTGGAATAAATGGCCGTACTTGTAGGTGTCTGAATGGCGTCCACACTGCGGCGTCGATGGGATTAGGGAGAGATGGTCCTCTGAAGATGAAGTTAAGAGTAGGCGATGAAAGGAGGACGTGCCGAGCGATTTGCGAGGGTCACGTCTGGTTGCGAGAAGAGATGCACGGAAACGAAGTGATGGTTAACGTCTGTCTGCTGCGAGAGATTAAGTGGGAAACTACAGTAAATGTGTCAAAAGGTTCGTAGTTGGACAAGAGACGAGAATCACACAATTATTAGCAATGACTGCAGTGAATTGCTCGTTGCCTTGTCGGTAAGAAAGAGATTTAGTAGACATTCGGCTGTTGCTTTCTTTCAGCTTTTATATGATTAAAAATAATGTAGTGCCATTACATTTTACACTGCAGGTGTCTAATTTCAATGACACGGGTTTTGAAAATTTACGGAAAATAAAAGGACAGAAATGGAAAAGTTAGCCCCGAAATTGGAATGATACTTTCGAAAAAATGTCTTTAGCTTCAAAATTTCATCTCAATTGTCAAGCGGAAATTGTAATTCTGTAATTCTTGAGTTATGATCTCACAATATATTAAGCTCGGCAAATATCAAGTGTTTTTATAAAATAACGATTTCTGATGTAGAATAATTACTGTTATTAAAGATGACTGTGCCAGAATGGTTAGCGAGCTAGCGCGTTATACCCGAGTTAAAGATTTGAGTCCTGGCTGGATTTTTACGGTTGGGGAATGGTGTTTTGTGTAATCGAAGGAATAACTAAGTAATAATAATGATTAAAATGACCGTTATTGCTACCTTCGTGTTTATATTGAAGAATTTATTAAGATTAATTTTTGTTATTCTTTTCGGTTCTTTTCCGGTTGTTTATTATTATTTCTATTATTATTATTAACTCTGATAAGCAAAGTAAAAAGATCACTGAGAATTTGGTTACGTTTGGAAAAGTTCAGCTTTTAACAGCTTGGGTAAAGTATACTCCACGAAATATAATTCTACATTATTAAGATTTACAACATCATTGGATTATCAATTAATCGTAAAACCTCTTCTGTAGTTTTCCTAATGATTGCTTTCTTTTAGTGTTGATAAGCATTTCTAAGAGAATTTACAAAGAACTGGTGTTCTCTTCCGTAATTTTTTTAGTTTTATTTTATTTACACGTATAAGTTACACTCAAAATAAGATAGGTATTGTTAATCGAAAAGAATCCACTTCTAACTTACAAAGTGGTTAATTGCCCCAAAGGTGCACTATCAAAATCAAAATACTAATAAAAATCCACAGATAAACGTCTATGTGTAGATTTGATATAGATGTGTATTGATGTATAGATTTCTATCCGCGGATAGGTAGAAGTATTTTTATTTCTGTTTTACACTATTGGTAAAATACATAACCTTTTATGATGGAATAGCTCATCAGATCAATTCCATTTAATCTCTATCGTCTTTGCTATGTTTGTTAGAAAACGAACATCGTAGAAATTCATGGCATTGCAGCTATTATTGGTGTGATATTTAAGATGAATGTTGACCTATATCGGAAGGCTTACATTAGATGGAAAGAAAGCAATCGTGGAAATGTCAAACATGATGTGAGAAGCTTCTCCTTGAGCATATACAAACGAGCTAGAAAATCGAACGGAACAAATGCTTATAGGTTTTGTAAATAAAATTGCGGGAAACAGGATGTTTGGAAAATGGCGAGGTAGAAGAAAGACTAAGGGCCGTTCTGGTTAGTAGAAAGGCCGCATTTGTGACTTAGTGAGATTGAAAATAGATTTTCAATTGAATGCGATCTACGACGATTAATGGATGCGTTAAATCTCTCAATAAAAACCATCGGTAGCGGTAGTAAATCGTTATACAATAATGATTACGTCTCTTGTATTTGCATGCCTTTCATTAGCTGCTATTCACGGCCATAATAGAAAAAAGCAGATTCAACGGAA
Source organism: Ladona fulva (assembly GCA_000376725.2). Lineage (NCBI taxonomy): Eukaryota > Metazoa > Arthropoda > Insecta > Odonata > Libellulidae > Ladona > Ladona fulva. The sequence goes on along the minus strand of KZ308135.1, from coordinate 2,689,095 downwards.
ATCGCCAAGGGCATGAGATTTTTCAAGAAATCGTTGATTAAAAGGCGAAACCATCAAGTAACATGGAAATTAGCCTTTAAATGCTATGATTTTATCATTGGAAATGGAAAGATCGGCTCAGTTGAAAATTAATTAAAGATGTTTGATTAACAGAGGGATTTGAGCCTCTTTTATCTCCAGAGGTCTTAAGTAATTACTGCACATATCAAGAACAAGAACTACTCCCAGCTCTTCACCATTTTCTCGAAAGAACTTCCACAGTGGTTGCAGGTAAATTTCATTTAATAATTAACTATCATGAGCTGTATTAACCATTTTTATTAAAATTCACTGCATATTGTTTTTTATTTAAGTTTGTTTTCGGGTCGAATTTCTTAAGCATTTATCAATGCTGCGCACTATGTCACTTTTTATTATAACATTGATGTATAATGGTATGTCTCCATCTTAACCTCTGAAATCAAATAAATGAAAAGGTGGTCTGTAAATAAAATATATCTTCACCGCGATAATGCCATAATTATCTGAATATCATAGTTATAAATGAATGCCCGTTCATGACATTCCAACGATGTAAAAAGGAATTCGTTACATAGATTAGAAACAATATTATTGTTAAAAGTGATTCGACAGCTGAGGTCATGTCACATCTAGGCCCCCTCCGGGAATTAAACCAGCGGCTGCTTTCGCCGAATTTGAACTCGCTGCCCACTTGGCAATCCTGGAGCCCCCATCGCGTATGGTGTATTAGGACCAAAGTCTATTCTTACAATCGAACTATTGCCACTTTATATTCATATTATTTGTATAGAGGCAACAGAGTAAATGTGAGAATAAAGAAAAAGAAATCTGTAATCGATAGTCGAAGGCGTGACTTCGTGGAAATAAATTGCAGAATGAAAAAAACGTTTCATACTTTTCAGCCTGAAGATGTAAGTACGCTTACGAAACCGGACAAAGAAACGCATTATGAGAGAATTTCCGCCTCATTCGGAAACCAATTACGTGATATTGCGAACATAATCTAATACAATTTAGAACATTTAGATTTAGAAAATTTTAAGGTTGTAGTGTTAAGTGCACGCCGTTTTTGTTGGTGTCTCGCAACGCACTTCTTCCGTGATGAGGGAAAAAACATCAAGGGTGAGAGCCCGCGATAAATGGCCAAAATTGAGATATGAAGCACGTCCTTTGTAAGCCTATATATGAGAACCCATGTGATATGATATGAGCCGTTGGCCTAGTCTCTGAGAGTAGGGTAACAGAGGAGTACCCCAGTGGTGAGAAAGCGGAACCGTAGCGAAGGCAGTGTTCTGAAGATGAGGGACAAATTGGAAGAGCCGAGACAAACTCGTCTTGAGTTATCGCTGTGTTCTGGAGAACCTCTCTGAATGTTTATTTATAGCCATTCCTGGCAGATAACGAGTGTATCTAGCCTTCCTAGCATACCGATATCTTCGGATAAGTAAATGTCCTTATTTGAGATGGATCTGTTGATTTAAGGAACTGTCACGTCGATTGGTGATAAAGTTTCTGAAACTCGTGCTGAAGTTCACGCCACTTCGGAACTGTTTAAGATTAGAAAGATAAGCTTAAAGTTTTGATATAACTATAATAACATTTCATCAATTTTGAACGTGGTTTAAAATTGAGTATATTTAATGCGTATGTTTAGAATGAGTTCATGTACTCAACCTCGATGATTAATTGATGTTATCATTACAAACAACAGCAGTGATTTTAATTAATTGACACTCTGCTCCTCGCCGAGAGTTTTTATTCTACCCCTGCAGCAACTGACGTCACTGCATTGCCGCGTATCGCATCGGTGCCCTCCCTCTTGAAGGGATTTTCTAGAGAGATAAAAATGTATCTTAGTGGAATAGATCGATCCCTCTCGAATAGATGAGAGTAGGACAGGAAAATATAAAACCGTGAATGAAAATTTATATACACATTACAATGTCCGCTAGATTTTTGCTTAAGTTTGCGCAATCAGCTCAGATTAAAATTTCTCGTGGGTTCTAAATTTTCAGGGAAAATACATTTCAGGAATTTTTTATTCATGAAGAGTTTTTAAAAACTAGCATCAGTTCAATATTAGATATTAAAAGCCCCTTTTATCGCTTTAATTAATGTATTTAAGTCAGCTTGTAAAGATATCTTTGATATAGGTTGCGATTGAAATATTCATCCATACCTTACGTGGTGAAAATTTACAAATTATTTGGAATTCATATTCAAGAGAATAAAACTGGTCAAGAAAGTAAATTGATAAAAATTCACGCTTTCATGGTGAAAAATCAATGCGTGCAATTGTATATCTTGCATATTTATAAATAAAATAGTTATTTAAAAGGCGTGGTCAATTAAAAATGGCTGCAGAATAAGTCTCTGATACCTTTGCGATCGTGACCTCGGAACCCTTTAACCCAATTGAAAACTAGTTACTCCTTTACAGGTTCCACCAAGAGGGGAATTAATTCTTAAATTTATTTTACAGAGAAATAACTCATACTTAAATCAAGTTAATAAGAGTTCATAAAGTAACTGCGTAATTGTTCTCTTTAATGTGTGAAATTTCTACTCAATGGTCCATAATCTGTGCAAAAGAAACTCGTTTTTTTTGTTATTTGTATGTCTATATTAATGCATATTTAATTTATTTTTGCACAATTCTTTTTAATGACAATGTAACATGTAGGTATTTATGAGTGATGCCGAATAACTGCACCCATTTTGTTATTTTCATGTCTGTATTCATGTATGTTTAATTTACTTTTGCGCAATTTTTATTGATAACCATGAAAGCATGAAAGCTATTTATGAATGAATGATGCTGAATAATGGTACTCATTTTGGTTACTCGTTAGTAAGTGCTATTGAAAGTGTTATTTATAGGGCTGTTATTGTATTGTATTCTTAAAATAGGCTTCAACTAATGTAAACCTTAGAGTACGATATAATGGGATATAGGAGATTATCTATAATCTTCTCTTAAGCTCTTATTAAATGCCATACTATAGGACCTTAAAGTAAACTTTAGTCCATTTTAAGTCAACTTTATGATACCAGGCCAGAAGGTCATGATTCTGTACTTAGACTTGTTCCACTCAAAACATTCTGGCTCATTGTGAGGAAAGCAAGGGCAAAATAACTCATTTCTTGCTTTTCCCAGTCGCTTAATTCCTTCTCCAAAGAATTTGTTTGCAAAACGGGGAAAGTAAGCAACCATTCTTCGTGATGATGACTTTACAGACAATAAAAATAAAATAAAAGAATATTTCCCGGCCACTCGGAAGGAAATCTTGGTCAGTGCCACGTACCGACGCCGCCCTGCAGTGTTCAAGGATACCGGAAAGGGAATCAGAAACCAAAAGAAGAGATGAGGCAATGTAGAGCAAAAATGAATTAGGAAATAGATGAAAAATGCTTAGTCGGTGATGTGAGAGATGATATGCTCCGTATGAAAGGATAAAGAATGGTGAAGATAATTTGAAAATGTAGCGCGTGTTTAAGACATTAAGATTGCACGAAGGATATAAAGACAGAGACGACATGGTAATGCAAGGTGATGCAACGATGAGATGGTGATACGTGTGGATGGTCGCATGCACCGCTGCTACGGAACGAGAGACAAGACAAAAGGCGAGATACGCTCTCACTTGTAGTTTAATGGATGCGCAAGGAACTGTCTTTCCGCATTAGTGAAACGCGAAAGACATTATGCCACTGTAAATTATGTGAGGTTTTCCAGTAAAGTAAAAATTTCGCGTGCAAATTGGGTCGGTTCATTTGATTCTAATTAAGTTTTCTTAATGAATGTGATATAACCCACTAGTAGAATTGGCTGTTACTGTAACTTCCACGTTCCCTTGGATTATTTTATGGGAATCTCGTTTTCATTGTGTTCTAATTTGATGTGTAGAAATGCGCTTTCTCAAACGAATTCAGTCACGTTCATATTCTTTACTCGATGAATAATATATACGAAAGATTGACGCCGAGCTATGGAGATTTAAGTATCTAGAAGAGAAAGTTTATTTTCGCTTCTATTTTAGATTTCAGGGCAGTATCACCTATTTTAAGATGCACAATTTTTCAGTATTATCATTGTATTTTGATCAAATTCTGAAGTAGGTGAAGCTGTGTAATTTAGTATTCTTAACTGTCATATAATTGATTATCATTAACATTTTTAGAATCTATTTCATTTTTGTCTTGATTTTTCTATTGGAAATTCTGGACGTTTAAAGGAGATGAACTTATTCATTGGGAGTTGAAAATTCGGAACAAATATCAATGAGATAGTGGAATTATCTCTATTTTCATGCAAAAGTAACTCCAAAATGTATGACTTTATGCAGCAATAAAACACGTTTTTTGCACCTTTCATCCTATTTTACCTTCGATCATTTTTTAGTTTATTATCTTTAATGATTTTAACAGGGAAGTGGAGGAAATATTTTCACTGCATAAATAGTTTAATTAACTATTGCCTTTATCATTTACTATTACTGTGCTCAAGGTTGCTAGAAAATAATGAAAGCTTTTTTTCTTGGAGTAATCCTTTACTCCGAATATAAAATTTTGGCTATCCCTAAATTTCTTCATCATCGAGAAGTATATAAATTTTAAAACTCCACCGTCTGCTCAATACCTTAATTGTAAAGGGCGAAAGACGTAGAGAAACTCATACATTTTAAGTTACCTTGTGAAACCATCGCGTTTTAGCGGAGGTTTTAGTGGGAAAAATTGGCCAATTTATTCATTAAAACGCATGCAAATAGGATGTAGTTGACGGAGCTCATTATTCTTTGAGTGGAGGAGACGCTGGAAGTCTACCCTGCGGTTATTTCCGACAAGCATCCTACGATAAAGAGTTCTTCCTCACTCCACCTAACAGTAGTTCATTCTCTAGGAAACCCCAAGCTTCTGCCCTACAGACGGAATTTTCCTTTGTTCAAACCACCGTGAGTTAATTACACGCAAGACGTTTAGGTAAATTGCATAATGAAGGTGGCTTGCTATGTTTCGACAAAAGGTGTCCGAAGGAGGTTTACTTAGTGCAGTTACTCTTTCAATGAATGCACTTTCTCTAACTTTTAAGCTAGTATATAAAGAAGCTTACGAATGTGAAAGAGTGCGAGTTAGTTTGTAAAGTGCGGTTCCCCTTAAAAACGGCTCAGAACCAGATTTCGTCCAAATTTTTAATTAGGGCCCACGCGAGCGGAAGAGGCCGCTAATGGCAGCTCGTCATGTGGTTCTCTCTTTTTTGAAACTGACGGCCAAAGGGTTCGAAGGCTATTCTATATTTTTTTGGAAAATCTACTTTGCTTCTCTCGAAGCCTCATTCCAATATTGGCGAATTTTTTAGGATCGAAAAGTTCTCAGGAATCGAAAGAACGATATTCAGCATCATCTGAGCTAGAAAATGAGTTTTAGATTTGGGAGAGGGTTAATTTCCTCTCGAAAAATCCGATCTATTTCGCAGAGTTTGAATTGGCGGTACCTTTGTTTCGCTGAAAATTTTTTCCCTTTGTGAGTAAACTTCAATGAAACGTTGATCCCTTTGAAACCTACTCCGATAAATATTTACGGAAGTATTTCGATTTTAGTTCGAGTTAAACCCTTCGTTATATGTGTATGATGAAAGAGAATCTTGTGCATTACGTTTTTCTGAGCGCCGTTTGCTTGTGCATTCTTCTTGCTCGAAATGAATTCCTTCTATCGTCCCTTTTAATGTTTTATATGATAAATAGCGCTGTGATACTTAATTCGTATTGAATAAAAGTTCAATTTTCCATGACTTGTTTGCTTCTTTCCTTGTTTGAAATTCCATTGATAACGATGAAAAATAATTTGATGACTGAACCCAAACTAGGAAATGGTTGCACAAATGAAAATTCACCATATTTTTTTCTTGCCACGAATAGTTGTATATGCTTCCATTCCATTTCCAGGCAGGAAAACTTCCGCCAAAATTCTAATGAAAATATAAACTGATTTATTCTAACATGTATACCCTGGGAATCTCCTGCGATGTTTCCATAGCGTAATTGCGAGAGGCCATCTTCCACGCATTCGTTGGTTGTTGGCTCTCTTCTCATGAGGGGGGAGTTGAAGCCCAAAACTACCCCCTTGTGGTGGTTACGCTGTTGCTTCCATAGCTCTCTTCTGGGGTGCGTAAAATTTCTATAATACCTCTGTTCTCTCGTTGATTTTGTAGTAAATTAATTTCATATAATATTGAAAATAGCCACTCCTTATACTGAAAAACGCTAATTGCGGATATCCCTGAATAATTTGTTTAACTAAGGTATAACCAATGTTGATTCTCGTTTATCCAAGCTTCTACGAAAACTAACGATTTCAGGCCACGAACAGTTTCCTACTTTTATTGCCTATAAATGTATTAACATATTAAGAACTATTTGCGAGTGATCTTCAATTGGAATTTCATAATCCTAGTACAAGCGAGGTGAGACTCGGGCGAATTAATCAAAAGCCTAAGTATAATTCCCAAACTTAAAACTTACTCTTAAAAGATCTCTTATTTCCTAAATTTTTAAATGCGTACAACTTCTGCTCTGGCTATATTAACTCGTATTAAAAAAATATTGACATTTTAATTATAAAAATTTCCATCAGGAACGGGTATTTTCCACATTCCTGCGTTTCCAAGTATTTTCCCCATCATGAAATCATCCGAATGTGTTTCCTGCTTCCGTAACTGCTCCACCTCTTTTCATTCTTCCCACACCCGTTCTTCGACGTCCATTTTTCGTTTTGATAACTCTGGATTTCAGGAAGCGACAGAAGCTCGTTTCGCCAAACAATTAAAAACGCGAAATATTTTTCTGGCGACGTAACCTTGGTCCCCGCCGTTTTTTTATACCACAGACCGCGCTCGAGATTTTCTCTCGCGTAGATAACGAAATTGGAGTTTCGTGAGTGCCACGTAATTAGGGTCCTCGCTCTTGAGAAATGCGCCCGGCGTTTCCCTTTCCTCCGACGGAGAAAAATATTTTCGGCGCTCATTTTACCGTCAGTTGATAAAAACCAGGACTTTTAAGCAGAAAAATCGCAAAGGAAACCCGAGAGCGAAAATGGGTGGCAATGAAATCAGAGCATCATGATATAGGAAAATATAGAGAGGCCATTAAAAATATGAACGAGAGCGAATTTGATGCTTTCGGAAAGAATTTCGTCTTTAACCGGGGCGTGATGGCGTCAGAAAAAAGAAGAAAGGCCGGATGCGTTCAGAATATTTTCGGTAGAATTGGTAGATGTTTTGTTTACTGGATGCATGTAAGCGAGCGTTCCGAGTTTCGGAGTTTTTCATGCATTAGCTCGATGGAAACAAGCGTCGCTGAGTGCGATGCGAGAAATTTTTATTTACGCATGGTTTGCGCTTACGTTTGTTGAGCATTTTGAATGGTTATTCAGCTCCGCATTTCGAAGTTGAGCAGATCATTTCGTTGGGTGATTAAAGCTAACTGAATGTTAATTTTTGTCTGCCTAAATTAATGGAACGTACATTTTGTTCTCATGTTGAAATCTGAGTGCAGGTTTAGAATTTAGCGAACCGATGTTTATTCGATCAGCAATTTTTCTTCAACCTGCTCTCTTGGAATATTGTGCAACTTAGTGAAAATATTTTCCAATAGCTGGATTAAAAAGGCATTTTTTTTCTCTTGGAAGGTTGTATCGATAAATAGAAAAAAATTGAAAAAGAGTCGTTACAATGTCAATGACTTGTTTTTCTTTTAGGCTCTTCCCTATTAACGCTACTCATTTTAAAATAAGGCCAAATTCATGTGGTTAATGTGTAAATTATCCCTTGCGAGATCACAATATAACCAGTATTATTATATTTGATATTTATTCTATGTATTTTTATATACCTACTTATCTGCCTCATTAAAATATTAATTTCTTAAATTTGTCACTCAAATCCGTGTAAACTGATGATTCAAAGTCTTGAGGTAAGTATTTTCACCAGCAAGTCCATGTTTATAACTTTTACATTTATCAACTATATATACTACTGTGTGTCGAGTGCGCTTGATGCCTTGACTAAAACTATCTTATCCAAGGCATCAAACTCACTCGACACACAGCTGTATATATAGGGATGAATGCAAAAAGTCATAAACATGGACAGAGATACGCCACAATTTTTTACGTTCATAATAATGCATTTCTCGAAATCTCCAAAATTGTAATTGTAAATAATGGCGAAAAAGGTCAAGCTTTGCTAAAGTACGCCAGCAGGCCAAGGCTGTAAAACACGCAATAAATGCGATAACGAAATAAATTAATTCACGATGGACCCAGCCCAAATGCATAAATGATATATTAGTGAATATTTCATAACTGAGTAAATGTGTGAGGTATTAAGTGTTAACTTAATACTTAATTACCACGTCATATAGATACAATAGCTATGAGTTTGACCTCACTTGTGATGTTAGAACGTTTAAAAATGTCGTATGACATGCCTAAAATTCATCTCTAGCGTTTAGACTTATTCGATTTCATCAATGTTTTCTTCTAAATACTTACGAAATTCAAATACTAGTGTTTAACAAGAAACATGTTTGTAATATATTAGTTTCAAAATCTGTGATAAATTTTCCTAGATGCACGACTTATCGTGCCAAGTCATCTTACCCTTTTCCTTGTTCCTTTTTTTAATTTCATGAAAAGTAAACAAAGGAAACGGACCCGTAACATCAAGAACTTCAGGCAGGTTAAAATTATGGGTAATTTTTATTTGATTTTATCTTTAGGCAGTGGATTCATGCTTAATGGGCCAAAAATTTGTAATTTTTATCTTCAATAGTTTTCCTACCACCGAATAGATTACGGATCATCCTTTTTTTAAATAAGTCATATTCGAAGACTTATAGCAAGCTCTTCTTCTTTAATTTATAGATAACTTCGTTCAAATGTACAGTGAATGTACGAAGTTTAACCTTCGTTGGCTGGAACCGCAACTGTGCGATTGGTTGGAAGAACTTGCATTGCGTCCGAAAAATTATGACAAAGAAGCACAAAAGATGGGTTTTTATACAGATTCTATTATAATCTGCGAAGGATAAAATAGTTTAAGGAATACCTAAGAGTATCAGTCATAAATCTAGCGTCGCTAAACTCCAGGAAACAGTTCTCTGTTCAAATTTCGGTTAATTTTGATATATCATTTCTACTTTTCTTTCCCATTAATTCCTTTTCGTCTTTTGCCAGCTTGCTAAGTTTATCGAGAAATTTTCGGATGAAAACTCACGATAGATAATTAACTCCCAAACTCCGCACATCAGCCTACGTTCACCTCAAGAGCTTCCTCCGCTCCGCGCTTATTAATCATCGACTCGGATCGTTAAATCTCGAAAATTGGTTTCAGACGGAAGCACGGCCTACATTTGGCACCATTTTTCTCCATAACGTGGCTCAAACCCGAATCAAAAACACGCCTGGAAAGAAATATTGATAGGGAAACCGATGCAAGAGCAGTAAAGTTTGGCTAAATTACGAACCCACCTTGCCGTAAATCAAACCCACGCCCAACCCTTACATCCACTTCTATAAATGTATGGAACGTTCGAAAAATATCCTCGATCCATCTCAGTGCGCCAAGGGCGTAAAAAAGAAGCATTAAGGATGTATGTCTCTGTCCAGTTCCTGTTTTTCTCTCCCCTAAGAAATACGACTGGCGTGGATTTAAAATTCTCGATCCCTCCCTGGAGATAGTACCTGCAGCTGGGCCAGAAGCTGGATTGAACGTCGCTGCTGCTTGTCTGCTTTTTTTCTTCTCTCCCCCTGACACGTCTGGAAAGATCCCAAAAGAGGCTTCGCACCTGAAGCTGAACCTCAGAGACTTAAGCGTTTTTCATCCCTGGCATGTCGTTATTTTACGCTGATTGGTTTAATTTCTTCAGCAATTCCAGGGAAGCCTTTGGCGTAAAACTGGGGCATGAATAACCCGCATGGGGAAATTCACCTACTTTGGGATGGTTTCCGTTCTTGCAACTTTTTTGCATAGCTTACGGGACGTTATTCCCCGTGCTTGTGGCTGGGAGTACGAACAGAGCACGCGATTTGACGTTTAAAGGCGGTTACTGGATCACGCGAATGCCTTATCTCGAGTCGAATCGAATAATTATATCTTTATTCCGAACACTGTTCTCGAGTGTGAAATCGTGCTAGAAAAGATCCTTTGAAGCAGTATAAAGATCCAATGCCCAGCTGACCTTAGCCTCCATTTCTTACCTCAAAACAACTTTTGAACAAATATCCGCTCTGGGGTCTTGGGAGTATTGATCGGAATTAGAATCAGTTCATTCGTTGCAGATAGTCTTAGAGTCTGATGGCTACGTTATTGACTACAATGACCATTATACTACACGATGATACATTATATACCATACTAATTACAAGAAAAGGACGCTATTGGCTATTGCAGAACATATACATCCTGCTGCAACAATACACTCTAACAATACATATGTTTTCTAGCTACAACAATGAAGTATTTCAATACATTTATCATACATGTTTTTTTATGGTTCTTTGTAGGCCTTCACGGCTACCATAGCTGTCCCAGCACAAGTCTGTACATCACCAGGCAATCCCCTACTCCACCAGCACTTCGTCATTGGGTTAAAGCTCACGCGTTCATACCGGTTCTATATATTCTGACTCAAAACTCCCTGTGATTTTTAAGGAAGGGCTGAAAGATTCCTGCAAGGAATTTATTTCATTCCATAACAGCGTGATTTATAAACGAAAAGTTACTTATGTTCGCTTATTACTTTATTCATTCAACATTATGCCTATGATCTTTTTACTCAAAGATTCTGATTTCTTTATTTCGTTAATAATTCCTTAAATGAGTCAACTCTCATGAATAACTTTGGAAAATAGGCAACCTTTTCTTTCTATGCTGTAAACTTTCCCGACCCTATTCTTTAAGAATCTACGTTAAGCTATCGATCCCACGCTATTGATCAAGGGTAATGCAATTCATTGCTAATGATTTATTTTACGCTCCCTTTTCTTAATCTACAGTTCATAAAAAGTTGCCATACAGATTTTCAAACGTACGGAATATCATATTATCACCCATTTAAGTTCCAGTGAGATGATTTCTCTTTTGCTCATCGAAAAATACTCCCTCTTAGCTTAAAGTAGGATATTTTTAAGTTCATTTGGAAACTCATGTTGCAAAATCTTCTGACCAAAGTTAGTACATAATGCGCCCCCCCTGCTATATAGGCCGCTCCGATACAGCGAGGAAAATAAGAGAAATAGATGCGAAAACGAACCGATTCAAGAATTCGTTTTTTCCGCGAACGATACGCGAAAGTAATCGACTAGGTAAATAGAGTCTTGGTGCATGCACCCCCTGCCACACGCCGAAAGGTGGCTAGCAGGGTATACACATAGACATAGACATAGACATAGTACGCAATCTGATGTGATGAGCTTAAACCCTTTGATGGGAAGTTCAAACTAGAATTAATATTAGCTTTTTCGAGTGATAGCCCATTATATTTGTGAATGAAGTAAAAAATACGAAATTAAATCACGTTGTTCTTATACATCGGTTTTCTAACCTTGAATAACTATTCCATTGAACCGACAGAAGATAATGCGTGCGATTTTCATGAACTACACGGAGGTAGTGCGTAGTAATTATCTAATATTTATATTTTCGATATCCACACTCTTCGGACTGCCCATTGACATTTTGTTTTGGACCCTTGTGCTGTATTATCATTTATTTGTTATAATTTGGATTTGCTGATTAATGTTGAATTTACAGAAACTTCTATACCTTTTAGAGCAAGGAAAATGAAGTATATGATTCACTGATGACACTGGGAAACCTATCATATGAATATAACCTGTTTCACCCTACTATATTAATATTCAGAACAGAAATATGCACTTACGGCTAACCAATTTTTATGTCTTTTAATACATTAAGCTGATTTACGCATCTTTGGGGGCTTTTATTTACCAATATACGAATTCTCATTCTTGAAATCCACTTTGGCATTGTTTAATGTGCATGATATTATAAAAAATTGATAAAGTTTCTGCTAAAAGAACGAAGTTTCATACCAGTTCCTCTTACACCTTCAAATTGATTTTCACAGATATTACCAGCCGGTGAATTTACCACTTTAAATTAATTAAAGAATTGATGCCAAAAGAGAGAACATTTCAAAACGAAAAGGGCGATGAAGGATGTTTGGCAGGCGAAAAAAAATTGACTACATTTTGAAAGCCGCCTTCCTTCATTTCGTTCAAAATCCGGAAAATCGACATATCTACCTTCTCTCACCACAACTCTTATTAACGGAATTTCAGGAAAGGCTAAACTTTAAATTAGCCTTTTACCGTGGAGCGTCAAAACTTTGCCAGTCAAGATGGCTTCCAAGTTTGAGAAGGATGGCATCTTTTGGCCATTAAGTTTCGGGGACACGTCTCGTTCGCGATTTAATAAGCAGCGGTGGAGTCCTTGGCAGTTGAGAGTGGCCATGAAACGTAATGTATTCGGAAGTTAACGCATTGTTTCTTTTGGGGATACCGTCTACAGGGCGTTGATAGTAATGGAATGAGAACTTAACTTTCGGAAGAGTATTGCAATACGAGAAATAGTTCTTTATTGGTCCTAATGTAATGCTTAATATTTTAGTATTAAAATTTCGCCGCATCCTCTTGTGTCAATTAACGAAAATGATAGATTTTTTCGCATACATTTTAACCTTCCAAAATTATTCATTTCGAAAGTGACTTTCAAGTCCAATGAATTTATATAAAAGTCTTAATTTTGTAATCAATTGGGACAAAAATAAAATGGTCATATTTCTTATATGAAAAATTTACATGGATCGTAAATTCAGTAAGTTAATTCAAAGCGTTAGCTCCAAATATTTCCGCTCTTAAATGCATCTTCTATAGGTTCATCGAGGTGTATTTTCTATTTAAAGATTACATTTAATTAAAGAATTTGAATTAAGTTTGTTTTTCTGATCCCAAAAATTAATTCTTTCAGTGATTATTGTCGTGGATCTTTCCGCTCTACTTAAATCTTTCCTCCTGGCACTCTTGTAAAATGTGCCTGAATTTCCAAACACTACTAATCTCTTGGGGTGTCTTTCACGCACTTCCATCTCAATCAGCTTCTCTTTCCCTTAATCTCCTCCACTCCCGTCTGCTCTTTATCCGTCGGCATCTCATTTCCTTCGTCCAAAACTGCCGTGAACCCGAAAAGTTCTCTTCTCACGTCCTTTTCTCAGTCGTGTTCTCTCTGTATCATATTCTTTGTCTCGCAATCGTTTTTCGATCTCGTCACGTTTCGTCAACTTTGCCTTGTACCCACTTCTGGTGATATTTCCTTTTCTCCACCTCCTAAACTTTAGCGCTTTCAGCCATTTTTGTCTCCTCTGATCTTCCATATTAAAGATGATCTCAAGAACTTATTCCATTTCCGTAATCTGAAGTCTCTTCTAAATACGTTCTTATGAAACATGTCAGTTATTCTTGCGTGGAAAGGTTTTCGAAAATACGACTTGCGGCGTAGAACAGATTTCCTCATTATTGGAACGTCTTACTTATATATGTTATTTTGCGTTCGAGAGATGTATCAAAAGTATTTTGATGGCTAAGGTCATTCCGAACATTTGCCTAGAATTGGACCACAAGATTTGAACCAGGGACCTCTTTCACGAAAGAGGAATGAGCTCCCCACTTTGCTTGGGAATCCCTGTGAGAGAGTGGGTTATAATAATGTACTCAACTTACATTGATTATGATTCAAAGGATCATAAGTTAAAGCTTACAGAACTATGTCATTTTTCGAATTCGATTTAAAGTAAAAATACTGGTTCCATCAGTATCTATTCTAAGAAATATATATTTCTAAAATTACATAATCAATCTTGTATTTTCTAACCGCCATAATTACCAAAAGTATTATTATTTTTATTGAAGAATTCCTGACTGTAGGCAGATGCCATAAGAACACGCTCCACAATTTGTGATCATCAAGCACCTCTAGAAAGGAATCAGGCAGCTTTTAAAAAGGAATGTAAAATTAATAAGATATGCACAACCGCGCTACAGGCATTAGACTCTCTTCTGATTTTTCTGTAAATTTTCTCTAAACATTTCCAAGGAAACTGATGTTAATTCGATTACATCACGTTATTCCTCACAAATTAAATTAAAGAGTATTCCAAGTACGAAGTTTGAGGCATTACAAATCTGGAGACACAAGAATTCATTCGACACTAGTTCCAAACTAATCCTTTATTCACGCAGCCCGTGGTGAATCCCCTGAACTTGTCATTTGCATTAGCCTTTCGAAAGGATCATTCTACCCCAAGGCATTTTTGTCCGTCCCCAAATTCGCCAACTCTCTCCTTTCCCTCTCCCATTATACTATTTGATTTCCAATTTCCTCTTCGCTCTCTCCGTTTTTAATTTAAATTAATGAATCAATTAATTGCCCCTTATCTTTTAATAGAGTTTTTTAAACATTTTTTTCCTTTGCATAATTTTATTACTTTTCATCGGATAGGTCTCGATGCCCATAGAATCAATCAGTCTCAGTTTCTATCGTATCCAGATCAGGATAGACGGGTTTCTTATCGTAAAAGTTTGCTAAAAATAAATTTCCTTAACGTTTGAACTGACAAAATCGATAAATTTAATTCTACGATATTATTTTCCCTGCAGTAGCAGTCAATGTAAGGTTTTTTCTCCGATATCAATTCTTAGATCTTTCAATACTCTAAACGTTACAGAAAACAAAGTCAAACACTTCTTGATATTATTATTTTCATTCATTGTAAGAGAATTAAGCTTCTAAATTTTATTTAAATAACTAAGAGAATAATTTCCAACGGCTAAATTTTAGTTGTGCGGGGTGTTAAACATTGAAGTCTGTGTTCTGCAAAAGATAGTTTATCTCACCCTGAGAAATGTTTAGGCCAATATTTATAAAGTGAATTAATCGATAGAGGTAACTCATTTAGAAATGAAATTGGCTTAAATAGTTTTAATTTTGACATTAATTGAAGATACTCTTTCAATGTTTTATTACGCTTAATTATTACTCTTAATAAACCCCTTATTAACATTTTTCTATTTAAGTTGCGTTGAAGGAATTGGTTGAAAAGGATTGGTCATCATTGTCAATCTATGTTTATTATAATTCTCGGAAAATGAAATATCTTTCCATTCTAAAGGTTTTACATCTAACTTTACTTCAGGATATATTTTCATATGGTTTACACTTTCATCTTTGGCCAATGGCCGGATGATGATAGTGATTAATGATCTCTCGATTTTTCTATGGCAGTATAGACAAACGCAGAAGTATATGAAGCATAATGGTATTGATTTTTATATCCAAACCTCATCTTGGTAGAACTCTCAAATGATTTTTATGAAGAGAAATAAATGCCTTCAGAAAATGGTGTAACTGACTAACAACTTTACCAAATCTTTCTCTCGGAAACAGTTGGTCCTTCTTTTTCTTTCCTTTCCTCGGAAACAGTCAACCCTTATCTGTTTTTCTGTGTGCGAATGCAGTTTTGAGCACTATTTTACGGATATCTTCTCCATCGAGGTCACTCTCTTTAGCGATAAATTCATCTGCATGCAGATGTACAATTAGTTTTTTCATAAACGAGTTTCGAGAGAGGATCTACTATTATTTAATTTTTATAAATTAGCAACGCGTGTAGACTCCTTTGATAATGAAATGTACGGTTATTAACGCTTTTTTAGGCGACGTCAACTTCACGCGAGCGGTGCTAAATTGGAAATAAAATGTGTAATCAGTTCAATTTGATTTACTTCCGAATATTTTGGGTATTTAATAATTTTATGTCATTAAAGTAATTAAATTTTACATGTTGTGTTCGATTTTTTTGCTTCCGTTAATATATAAATCACTTTAGCTTTTCAGTTTACATAAAACTTTGAAAATATTTAATTTAACATTTTAATCATATAAATGGCGAAAGTGAAAGGCTCCCAGATAGCCAAATGGGTAGCATGTTCATCTTTGGCGGAAGGGGTCCAGGGTTCGATTCCTGGAGATGTAATGATGTTAACCCAACGTAAAAAAATTCAGAATCTACCTGAATTAGTTGTTAGGTTGCCCAGTACCAAATAAGGCAGCGTGAGAGTCGGTGCACTGACCATGAATTGTCCATGTTACCACACTGAAGTGAGCATATTACCACACTGAAGTGAGCATATTACTACACTGAAGTGAGCATATTACCACACTGAAGTGAGCATATTACCCTTTGAAGATTTTGCGATCATATTTAGGTACATAAGAAAAGAATAAAAGTTGAAGCATCTTTCAAACTGTATCAATGTATTGGCAGTTTCAGTTACCATGAATAGTAGTCGGCATTATTTAGTTGCATTGGTTAAAAAAACTATGGTGTAGTGATGGTGCTTATTTTTATAATTTTATGACAAATATATACCCTATCTGTTCATTCTCTCTCGATTTCGACATTCTAAGCTTACCAGTGCCTTAATGGAATTTTAGAGAGATATATTTTTATTTCGTCAAGATTAACTTCTCTTTCGTCATTCTTCCTCTCTCCAGATTCCACACCAATGGGGATTTCCTTCCGCAGTCGCACCATTTCACTCATTCCACTTTTTTCTGATCCCTCCTCCCATCTTCCGCCTGCACTCTTTTCCCTCTCACGTCTTTATGCGTATTTCGGTCCTCCAGTATTTTTGCGCTGGGCTTGCGTCAAACGCAAAGGGGTCGATTCACTAATATTTACCATCGCCCGTAACTTGTCCCCTTCAAACCTCCCTTATCCATAAAAAAAAAGTTGGAGAAATTATTCCGTTTGCAAGGAAGTGGAATCACGAGACAAGTGCTATCGCAAAATGATCGTGGTTTACGACCAGGTATATCTAAGGGAAGCTCTTTTATCTGCATAATGCTCTCTCTCGTTATACATCCACACTTTACTCTGTTCCCAACATGGAAATGTGAATTTGCCTCTTGGGCGTGCTTCCGATTTACTTCAAGTTGTTCAATTCAGAGCTAATGCTTTCAAACATTAAATTTATCATAAAAATTCTGTGTGTTAATGAGAGAAATTATTATTTTGGGAAAGTTTGCTTCCCAACATTTTGCTTTTAAGACGTTATTTTACGAACAGAATTTCGTTGATTAAACTTAATCTATCCAATTTGATGAGAATGAATTCGTCACTCACTTAATTATACCAAAAACTGGGCATTAAAATTTAGAATTAAATGCTAGAGATCGTTATTCGTCGTCAATATCTGCGGAAAATTGAATCAACTGAAGGCTCCTTAACTGTATAGAAATCATTAAGGAAAATATGTAGTATTGTTAGTGCTTTTACTTTTCTTATCCACACAAAACTTGTAAAATCTGTATTCAAATATGAAAAGATGAAAAGAATAAGAAACACTTATACACGTTACCACAGGATAATTTAATGAAACGACCTAGGTTTCGACGCGTCGCGTCATCGCAAGGTACAGGATTCGATGTGAATTTTCTGTTTCCTGTACCTGACGATGACGCGACGCGTCGAAACCTAGGTTAATATCCAAGGTAATTATCCTGTGGTAACGTGTATAAGTGTTTCTTATTCTTTTCATCATGAATAGCCACCACAAAGTCGAGGCCGAAGTAGTGGATTTTATGTATTCAAATACTTGCTAGAATTTGTGACATAAATTACGTATAATATGCTTGAAAAGTCAGCTTTTAATCCAAATCATTGTATCATTAGCATGTATAGTATAATGCTAATAAGTGTACTTTCGTTGGATAGTTTATTTCCTATTTTATTTTTACCTCAGAGAGCGATTCGCATGTACACATCTTATACTCATCTTGCGATTGCACGTGTTGTATGGCTGAGAAATATTTCGTATCACTAATGACAGATAAATCACTGTAACACCTTCATTACTTTCGAGATTCCTCCTTTCACCAGCAATGATTGATCATGGCTGTCACAAATTCGCTCTGTTCTCCCAGAATAAAAGAAATAGATGTGAGGGCAAGTAGTTTTAGGGACTCATTCTTTCCGCGAACGATACGCGATAGGAATAAGCTAAAGAGATTACTCGAATGCTAGGTGTTTACACCCCCTGTCACTCGCCAAAAGGCTGTTTACAGATATAGATGAAAACGATTTGCGAACTAATAATTTTTTTAATCACCCATTTAAATGCCTATTCCTTCTTTATTCTGTCCACGTTACGTTGCTATTTTGCTAGATCTTCCCCGTATCTCTTTCAAGTTGGGCTTTCCTGAATAAGCTCTGCGTTCACACGCCAATCTACTTATCGATCTCCGGATTCCAGTGGTTCCTATCGTAATTCGCTTAACTTCTCACCAGCGCTATCTTCCGAAGCTTCTTGGTACAAATCTAGTCGCCTTTCTTTTTCGTTTCGTTCCTTGCTACAGGGATCTCAAACTCCACCTGTGTACTGTGATGTTGGAATAACAAACCAAGCATCCCTCTTATCTGGTATGCATAGAACTATGATCAGAATTTTATCTTAGCAAAGTACTAAATTCAGATCATTATGATTTTACTGGCTTATACAAGTCGTTTCATAGTCGTGTATTTCTATGACTAATTTGGAAAAAAAACTAAGAAACTTAGGTGGAATTCCAATAAACCTCGTGTATTTTTTAAATTCTTTTGTTTGATGATTTTTCTGATGTAACGGAGAGTAACGATCTTAATTTCATTCCTTCATAAAATTCACGGCTTCTGTATTCAGTATTTTGAGCAAGAGACACTGTCATGTACTCCTACTGAGTAAGAGACCCGATGTATGATTCTTTCATCCGATACTTTTCCTTTCTCTTCCTCAACTGCCTCTTCAAATATATCCATGCATCTTTTACCCCTTCTCTTTATCTCTCAGATTGTATATCTTCTTTCCTTTCTTACCAGGATCTTATATGCCGCATCTCCCGTCTTTCCCTTTCTTTCGAGCCATTACTTTTGATCTCATCACGCTAACGTATCAATTTCGCCATTATAGTTCAATCTTTTCATACGCTAAAGTGTTGTAAATCTCTTCTTTTACAATTGCCTGCCAGAATTTCTTTCTGCCCATGCTCATCAATTACCCACTGATAAATGACTCGGTCTTCCTATACCTTCGAAATATGTTCCTCGTGGAATGCGTTTCAGAAGTTACGTAACATTTTTCTTTCCGATTATTCTAATTATTCGACAGCTCTATCTTTTTGTTGGTTTTTTGATTCTTTTTCTAGAGTAGGATTGTTCAAACTACGACCAGCAATTTCTCTTAAATTACCGCTAAAATTTAATTTGAGAAAAGTGATGCACACCAAAATTCCAAGACCCTAAGGTCTGCAGCCTACATGTCGCAAGAAATCTCCAAGGGTAGTAAAGAACCAAGCGTAGTTTACCGAGTAGAGTATTAGGATTGAGAAAAAAAACATTCAGCACAGATGTTGGGTGGCCTTTCTCTGATTTTTTTTACGCAGCCGAGACTGTTCTCCGGATCAGGAAAGATCAGCGCTATCTCCAAGGATTACTCTGTTTCTCTCAATATCCCTCGTCCGCTTTCTTGTGCAGACGATTTTCCGGAGGGACGCCTGCTTAAGCCACAGCTACCATGGTTTATGAGAACAGAGAATCTAGTGGAGAGATTGTATCTGGGCTTTCTTGCCTCCGTTTAACAAATGGAAAAAAAAAATATTGAGAGAACCGGTATAAAGGAAGGAAAGGTCTGATCCGAGGCAATTTGGTAAACAACGAAATATCCATGAATGAATTCGTGGAGAATATTTGATGTGCTTGTTATTGACCCTAAGAGCCATGATGCACACATATAAAACTCACATAAACTGCAAAAAAATTGAGCCGGGCATTGAAGACTCGGAAAATTGAACTCAGCGGATTTTCCATAGAATTTTTCTGGTGGGAATTGATTTCAATGCTTGGTTATTAAGGATTCTTATGTATAGCTAAAAAAATAGTAGAAATCTGAGTTACTTTTCGTTACAATTTTTAATCGATGCTTATAGTTCTTTTACCAATATTAAATGTCATTTGAATAAATATTAAAAACTAGTTTAATATTGCCGACCTCACCAAATTTCTTTAAATAGTATTCACACGTAAAATTTAAAAGTAGATGTCAGGATTTAAGCTTGTCATAACCGGTTTATAACCGTTACCGCCATCTCAGATAAGTAGACGACGCCAGTATCACTATTTTAGTATCAGTATTGGTAGTCAACATGCGGTCAGCGCAACAACTCCGACGCCACCACCAATAGCATTCCTAGACCGCAATGGATCCACTAACTATGAATTCGGATAGGTCGCTGATCCCGGCGAATTTAAGGCCCTGTGTAGCAAAGACTAGGTGTAGAACTCAGAAGTGCTTTAAGGAAATTTGATCGGATTGCTCTTTTGATAGCTACAAGCCATCATCATACGTACGCCTATTCTTAAAGAAGCATGGATATTTAAAAAATATATACTCATGCATCTGGCTTGTGTAATTTTTAGATTATTGATGTGAAGCGGACCTTTACGTTGAACCGATAGATTCCTCGTAGTTTTAGTTTATCTACTTTGCAATTTCTATCTATATTGAAACAATTCGTCCGTAAGCTTACTTTTGGCCAACCATACCGTTCCGGAATTAGTTCACCATGACATTTCACTGCACCACCTCCTTAATTTCAAGATACGTGAAATTTTTTTATAGAACCTAATCCTCTAATTTAGAAGTAATAGTTCCAACTTCATTCCAAAAAGTAGAAAGTTTTTACACACTCAGTACACACTGAGTGTGTAAAAACCGCTTTCTAGGACTCACTTTATTTTACAGGCCTCCATTTATATGCAGACAGTGTAGTAAATGTGAGTTTTATATTTCAGTAATTATATTTCACGTTTAACGATTAGGCACTTCTTGTAAAAGGTTTCGCGAAAACAATTTGATCTACATTCCGCATCTTGACGTCTTTTCGTACCTTTTTTGATTTCGAGTTTTAGTATTTCCTCGTTCTTTCCTGAGCAATTCGCGATGTGAGAAATTACCGGAAAGAATATGCTCATCATCCCTTAAATGGGTTATAAAAGAGGAGGTGGTTTAAAATAATCTCTAAGGCAGTTATCCATGCTTATATACTGCATTCGCCGCTAAAAAGACAATTCGTTTTATCTCGGCAGTAAAGCTACAAATTGCAGGCCACTACGAAGAAGCAAAATGTAGGAGCATGACTATGAAAATAACACGAAAACGACTGACCTGTTAAAATAGCGGAGAAATTTACAGTTTTATAGCACGGCGCTTAACTGCCGCATTACCCGGGCGCCTGTATCGCCGTCTGGACTTTCATGACTTTTCCCTATCGACCTTGACCTCGAGCTCTGCCTTGTAATATTTCCCCGCATTCTTGTTCCCATTCGCAATGAATCGTTAAAGCACTTCTTTGTAACATTATTTGATGTTTACTTCACGACTCATATTTGCGCCTGACGCAACTGAAAATTTGCGACCTCAAATAAACTAGACACGCGGGCCATTCAGAATCGTAATGTTTCGTTCCGTCGCGAAATTAATTTTTTCTCAAAATACGCGAACTAAAAACTCAATTCAGAAGAGATTTATCTCAGCTTGGCCATTTACTCGACTGAAATGAAGAACAAAGCATAAATTATAGGCAAAAGACGGGGTCCGGTAGGGAAATTCAATCGTATTCAAGCCCCGCCGGGGATTTAAATCTCGTTTTTTTCCGAAATTTTTGGAAATTGAATTTCTAGATTTTTGTCCCCCGGTGAATTCCAATGAGTGCGTCGAACGGAAGAGCTCGCTCCGGATAAAATTAAATCCTCCGCTGCGCGGGGAGGGCATATCGCGAAATGCGAAATGAATTATTAACGAAGAGCGGCGTAACGGTAAATCGATCTCGGAAAGAATGGCCTAGGCAGGGGCAAAAAACAAAGCGCCGAAAAAAAGAATTGCGCACGGGAAAGCGGAAAAGCCCCGCGTTTCCGTCCGAGAATAGTTTTCTCTCATCTCGCCACACCCTCTCCGAGGAGCTGCTCTCACCTTATCATTCTTATCTAGAAGCTCCTCTTAGAGAGAGACACTCCGTCCTCTCTCATTTCCTCCACAACCCTTTCCTCTTCCCGTCGCTTTGGCGTCATCTCCTTGGCCTATTTCCGTGTCCTTCCCAAGACGCTTTCTCGGAGATCTTTCTCATTTGGTGGACCGAGCAGATGTCTGTCACTGTGGAAGGAACGAGGGTAGGAAGTGGAGGAATGATAGAGAAAATAAAAGACGGCCAGAAAGAGAGGGATTAAAGGAAAGAGTAAGTCGCGAGACTAGGAAAATGCTCCAACATCCTTCTCTAAAACGGTTTCTAAAAATGGAAGCCTGCTAATAGAAACTTTATCGAGCGGCAGCGTTTCTCGAAATATGAAAAAGAATGAATGAATGGCTAAAAACGCTAATTTAGAGAAAATATTCCAACCGTGGCTAGAATATTCGACTAAACATGCAGAAAAAGTGATTTTTCCTTTCGTTTTCGTTTGAATAGTGCTATACTGGTGGGAGGTATCGAACTAGCGGGTTACCAAGGGAAAACTTAACTCACTGCAGCCTGGTGGAATGTGAAGGATTGCGTAACATCTGGGAGGTATTGCGAAATACACGAAAAGAATTTGCTACAGATTGATATGAAATACTGATTTCGGATTCGAAAAGAGAAAGTAAAACGAAAGGCGATTCGGTTCGTAAAAAATGTTACGGCAAATCAGTGAGCGTTACTCAAATGCTTCTGCAAACAGGATAGGAATCTTTAGAAGGCGAAAGATAAACAAAGGCTTGATTTACTTAATAACTTTAGAGCGAGCACGTAATTATAAGATAGAGTCGATATTGTACGCCCATGACATAGGCCGCTCTGATACTGTAAGAAATATCAGAGAAATGGATGCTGGATTCGCTTCAAGATATTTCTCCGCCAACGGAATGCGGAACTAATCGATTAGAGTCACTGTGCATGCACTCCCTGCCAGCTTATACGTACCCTAGCAGGGTACGTATGTAGATGTAGTTAACAATTCGATAGACATAGAGTTGAAAGATGATGAAAAAACCTATCCGGATAGATACAGTGGAAGAAAACGGTTCACTACAGAACAAGCGTCTTTATCACCACCTGGTGTCTATCTACTTGTAACTTATGTACGAGTAAAAGTTGCTTGCATACTGCAAGCTTAATGTAACATAGATTAACTAAGGCATTGTACACCTCCTGTAACAATCCGCCTTCCATACACCGAGTTACATGCACCAACTACAATAACGTTAACGAATTATTCAAAATACGTCCATACGATTTGTCCTGGCATCGAACCTGGGTCCATTAGGACAAATATCCTTACGGAATACGATAGAACTGCCTATCTTCTATAGATGTAGCGAATTTCAACCTTCTACCTGACCGGGAAATACCGTAACGAATTTTTGAAAATTATGTCATTCGAATGGTCCTGGGATCGAACCTGAGCCTTTAGGGCAAAAAGCTTTACGGCATACGATTGGCAATCATCAATTCTAACAACACCGTGAACTGCAAGTTTCTATCTTAACGGAAAATACCCTAAATGAATTCATGAACTTCAGACAGAAAAACTGCCCTAGCATCGAACTAAGGACCCTCAGGGTAAAAACCTTTAGCTATACTATAGATAATTTAGATCTCTATCGATGACGTGAATTAATTTCAACTTTCTATCTTACCTAGAAATACCCAAAACGATTTTTTGAAACTTTTGCACTAAGTACCTAACATCGAACCTGGGGCCATTAGGGGTTAAAGCTCTTTCGTCAAAAATAAGATAAAAATATGTTCTAACCACTCCGTAAATTTCAACGTTCTATCCTTAAGCTAAAAACGCTAAACGAATTTTTGAAAATGCGCTCAATGCATTCTTATGGGAAAATGGCCGTTTTTGGGGTCTCCTAGAATCAAGCCCATGATACCTAGGATGGATATCCGCTTCATTCCATAGTGTCCAAACCCGGGACTTCATGGCAAAAAAAAACGGCGGCTCTGTGAGGCACTTCCTTCCGCCTTATCTTTAGTATCCTATATGTGTATATATATCCGGAGAAGCGTCTATATAAAGAGATATACTAGTATGTATGCATATCTATTTCATGGTTAGATGAAATTGGGATTCAAAAGTCCCAACCTCCCGTTAACTCTTAGGAAGAATCTTCCATTTCACCCTTACGAATGGTGAAATGTGTAGTTGAAGGGAGAAAGCGGGGGGGGTAACATATGAGTCGGAAAGGAAAGGAATTCAGGGAAAATGTCTGGGGTGTCGAGTGCTAAGACAAATGGATGGATGGAACTAAAGAGAAATTAATTTTACGAGCGATAGTTGGTGTAGTTCAATTAACCTGAATAGAAGCAAGAGAATTGAGAACCAGCAGAGTGGAATGTGCGAGATAACAAGATTTAAACAGCGATTCGTCTAACATCTAATCTGATAATTAGTTAGGATCTAAAAGTTACTAGAGAAAATGGAGTACTTTTTAAAGCAAAAATAAAATAAACATATTGCCAATTTCAGCCAATGATTTGGTGTACTTGAATAATTAAAGTTAAAATACCAATCTTTGAAGCAGTCATCAATAAAGTCATTCATAGTGTACGCGTAAGGCGAATGAAATTCATTTTACATGTGCCTCTACTAAATTTGACCTGTTTTCAAGTCTTTATTCACTAGAATAAGATGATTAGTGGACTGATAGCATTTCTGCTTACTTTAGATATATGTTACCTTAGAGTCGTAATGTTACCTTAGTGTAATAAAATAAGGCAAATGCTCAGTAAAATAAAGATTACGTAAATATAGTTAAATGTTAGAGAAGTATGCCGACGAGAATACCCTATTGCTGGGCGCCAGGATCGTCCTTCTGTACAGTCATACTCTCGAATTTTAGATGATAGATGGCTGTATTTTTCTTGACGTGATATGTGATACAATGTTCTTCACAGTGAATTCGGTATGGGTTTATAGATTTTATTTTACTACTTCACGAATTATATTAAAAAATTTGTATTGGACATTCTTACTTAGCCATGGAACAACTGTTTAAGCTTAAAGCAAATTAAGGCAGCTCTAGTGGAAGACATTAGGACAACTTCATACCTTGCGACGTCGAATTCCCTTACAGTTTAATAGAAGCGTAGAATATAGGGAGGGAAGAAGAGAAAGGGTCTTTGAATAGCAGAGAGAGAACTAGCAAGTGAAAAGGGAAAGATTCCGAGTGCTATAGGAAGCTTTCGCTGATAAAAGCGACGGACCGTAATGAAAAGGGGCAGATAAGTGCGAACTGTTGATGGCGGTTATGTCCTGATGTGATGGATGCTGCGGTTTCCTCTTCGTTTCTGTTTCTCTGCGCCTCGGTTTCGTGCCATACTCTCGTCTTAGTGTACGCATTCCCCTGGGAACGTACATTTTTGCCACCGAATATATCGGAAAAGAGGAAATATAGCTACGGACAAAGACCGAACTACTTTCTGCGGCGGATGACGACTTTCGCTCGACTGAGATATTCAATCGGATGAGTCTTTCCGGGCGTTGAAGAGGAAACCTGGTAGTAATCAAGAGAGACGTCGTACTCTCCAGGAGCGATCTTGATATTGCGTCCGATAACTCGGCGCGTTCATTATGCGTTATCTCGGCCTGCGAACCCGAGAGACTTATTCCGTTTTGGCTCTCTGATCCAATATTATTGGAGTTTCAATATTTGAAAAGGATTGTTTTATTTTCCGATCTAGATAATCATCCAGCATTTTCAACCCTGATCTCTATTGCTAAGAGATTAATGTTACTGGGAGGGACTTAGTTTTATAACCGAAACTTAAGCTTCTATAATTTCAATTAAACTCACTGAACTAAATTAAAATAATTTTGGATTTAAGAATGGTAATTTCCTACATCGTAAAACTACGAATATGTAAACCATCTTAAATGGGAAGAAGCATAAATTTTGTCAAAATCTTCTTGAATTTTAATTCACTACTGCATTCCATCTCACTTTCACAATAGTAATATCTAGTACTTAAAGGATCTAAATGCACTCTAAATGAAATAATCGAAAGTTATAGATTTTGACGATATTTTGGGGAATTCCATATGGCAATTCAAATAAGGAAGGAAGGAGAAAATTCTTTTTGTACCACGAAGAAATGTATCATTCGTTTACTTTTGAATTTTTAGTAGGATAATTGATTTTCTGTGAAAACAGATCAAATAAGTAGATTTTTGGCTTCTTAAATCAGAATCAGATTATGGTCAAATCAAAATGGTACATTATAAATGTCTTCCCGGATAGCCAAGTGGGCAACGAGTCCGATTTTGGTCAAAGCGGTCACGGAGTTGATTCCCTGTAGGGAACGTCTTGCGAAATGACCTAAGTAGTCAAAACTCTTTTAACATTACAACATTATACATTTTTTTCAAGATTTAATACCACGAAAAAGAACGCATGCTCAAACGTATTAGGTTAATAGTGAGGTAAATGTCGCGGAACAGTAATAATAACATATTACTACTCCTTGGACAATAATTTTCTGATGCGATAATTAATTCTTACGACCATGGTAGAAAATCTGAGATCATGATCGTGTGCAATGTTTTTCAGTTATAACTTTACTTCTGCTGAAAAACTGCTTTCTCAAGATGACCTTCCGCTCATCGTACATATCTTCCTTCCATATCCCCGAAAATAAACTGCGAATGAGTAGTCGAAGCTCTGGTTGGACAGCAACTGAGAGCGTAGTGGCGAAAGATCTTCAGCGTAAGTCATAACTATCTTCACTTCCCTGAGCCAAATATATTCCTCAAAATTCCTCCTCTTAAGAGATTTTACGGTTTTTATTCGAAGAAATATGTGTTTAGAAAATGACATATGCAATGGACCAATTCCTACATTCTTCAAATCCTTTTCCTGCTTTAAAATGCTTTTATAGAAAATTGTAAGAAGGTTCTAAAATTTCTCTGTTCCTGCTCAATTAAAGGAGAAGAAAGGGATGTGCATAAAATTTTTCCTCCTGTAAATTCTTTGTTATAAGCGCGAAACTACTAAGTATTTGTAGTTGTTCAAGAGACTCAATAAAATTAGCATTGACTTTCATTTATTATTTTATTGATTATTGAATTCAATACTTCAGGTGTGAATTGTGAAAATATGTCATGTTGAACTTTTATGAAAAATATGTAATCGGAAATTTCCATTGTAAAAATACGAAAGTAAAGCGGGAATACTTAACTTTTTGTTTCCAGAAACTGTTCAGTGGCGTCCTTTCCAATCAGTCAAGTCTATGGAAGTAAGTGAAGCCATTTGTGCTTAAAATAGAGCAAGGTTGTGTGATGATTTTGAAAACCATTCGGAGAGCTACGAAGACACCTCAAGGTTAAGAACATAAACGGGGTATCTTTTTTACAGTGACTTTTGAAGTGCTGGAACCCGCATTACTAAATTGAGGATAGTCTTAGCTCCAGGATACATTCCGTGCTGACTACAGGATACTATATTGAGATACTGATTCTTCACTTATCTTTGTTGGGAAATTCTTTTATAAAATTGTGTATTAGAATTCTTATTGTATCATTAAACATCACTGACAGACATCACCGTTTGTTGGCAGCTTCGTAGAATAAATTCAAGCTGAAGCAGCTGTGGCATCAATATCTCATGTGATGTTGTGATGTCACAGCAAGCAAATAATATATATACTTTATGCATGTATCAGTAGTTTTCTGTTAATAGTAAAGACATAATTTGCAAATGCGTACTTCTAGTCACTATGGAACGATGCCTGACTTTTTGCTATCAAACTTGTCTAAACATTCTAAACGGAAAGGCAACTTTTCCCTTCTAGTGAATCCCCCAAAGTAATAAAAATGTGTACATTTTTAACATCAGTACTATTTGAGACGGTCAAGGGTGGAGGATTTTCTAAGAATCAGTTGACACAATCATGTACAATTCAATTGCAAAGTATTACCAACATATTTGTTTCTCGTTCGTGTCATGGGAGTGTCAGCCTGATGTTCATATCAGATACAGAATACATCGATAAATTCAAGGAATCAATACAAAATTTAGGTCATCGAAGTCCTTTGAATCTTGCATAGAGTATTTGCTTGTTTTCGAATGTTGTTTTCCCTTTCAAAGGGTAATATTTTATGGGTCATCCACAAATGTACTTACACGTGTGTTCGTATGTGGTTGGGGCTTATAAAATGAAGTAGATCAAAGTATATAATTTTGGATTAAACAATTTTCAACAAGCGTAACTTTTTCATGGTCACAATTTTCTCAATTGCCATCTTGGTGAGGTTATTGTTAATGATTTCAAAATGAAGATCCAATCGTTCCGATACCTTCATACTTTCAGGTAGTTTAATGCCATTCTCATAACAAACATTTAGTGGATTACAAATAATTCAGACAGAATTTCAATTGTATCATTAGTAACAATTGGTTACATTTACACAGTAGTAGTAGGTTTTGATGGTTTTAATATTTCATATAAATTTTACATATATTAAGATAGAGTAGTATATTTTTCTCTTTGCCTAAAGTATCGCGAAAAGCGATGAGTTTCTGACTAAAACTTAATTATTGCTATAAACTAAAGCAATTATATACCACGTATGTATAACGAGAACAATTCTGCTCCTTTGATATTTTAATTTACTAGTATTTTCAAATCTCGAGAGCAATTGATTTTCGTTCGCAACACCTTTAAGGTACCTTGCTGAAAATGTTTGATATAAAGCCCCGTAAAATAGTAGTTTTAATTTCAATTAGTGTATTTGCCAAAAAGGCATCTCAAAGTGCTGAGAACAAATTTCCATCATATTGGTTACAATGTATTTTTAACGTAAATTTATTTTTAAAATCACAATAAAATTGACAAACTTGTGCTTCAACGCTATTTAAAGTACGGGAAAAGTATGGGAAGGAAAGGGGAGGTAAGGGGTAATGTTAGAGACATAGAATAAAGCAGGGGGAAAGGAAAGGGGGTGGGGATAAGAAGTTGAAACAGGATAGTTATGTAAGGGAGAAGAAGGGGGTAATGAGGGTAGTATGATCGTTAAGGCGGATGACGGATGAACAAATAATTTACTGAACAACAAATAATTTATTATTTGGCTACAAAAAACAGTTATTCTCAATCCCTAGTTGATAAATTAATTGCTAGAAAGCAGAGGAGACTTGCACTATCTCTACTTTTCACTTCTACTCTTGAATTAATCACTCCTCGCTGGTCCAAATTAAATTTCATCGACTCTTGCAGTTATAAAGTTCTTAAACATTTTCCCCAAGATATAATTAAGCCAGCATTTTATAACAGTTTTAATCTAAATTCTCTCCTCCGAAATAACAAAGATAAACTAGATCGGTTTAAATCGCCTGTATTTATAGATTACAATGTAGTGATTGTAATGCCATTTACATCGGTCAAACAGGCCGAAACATTATGACTCGGGTTAATGAACACCGCAAAGCATTTGAGAACAACTCCTCCCATTCCCACTTTGCTAACCATCTTCTGGAAAAACAACATTCTTCAACATTTACTCCTTTCATTCTCCAAACATGTGAAAAAAGCCCCAAGTTAGATTCCCTAGAAAAGTTCCATATTCTTCAACACAGATATTTCTCCCACTATCTTACCAATGAATATCTTTTCTCACAAAATTCGTCATCCGCCTTAACGATCATACTACCCTCATTACCCCCTCCTCCTCCCTTACATAATTATCCTGTTTAAACTTCTTAACCCCCCCCCTTCCTTTCCCCCTGCTTTATTCTATGTCTCTAACATTACCCCTTACCTCTCCTTTCCTTCCCCTACTTTTCCCGTACTTTAAATAGCGCTGAAAGAAATTTCCATGCACCTGATGATGGCGTAGTAAACCGGTCGTGTCTCTTTTATATTGTAGAATTGTACAAGTTTGTCAATTTTATTGTGATTTTAACAATAAATGTACGTTATTGTGGAGTTCCACCAAGTATCATTTAGCAAGTTTGAATGTATTTTTACTCTGCGACTCTGACATTTTTTCATCTTAAATAAAAAAAGTCGCTCGATGGAATTAGTTTTTTTTTAAATATGACTAAAATATCTTATGATATGACAGTCAAATGGGTGAAAAAGTAAACATTCACGGTCCGATGATTACAAAGCACTATTGGTGCCATCATTAGCTAAACATTTCGAAAATACTACCACAGGTTCCCTGTGTATTCCAGGTACTTGGTTGCCACTCCTTGATGGCACCTCTGGAGAAGTTTCGTGACGGTAACATACCATCAAGCAGACAAAAATTAGGTTTCCTGCAATTTTTTCCGTAACGGCGTACTCCAAATATAGCACAAATGGGATGCTGTGAGGAATTCTCGCTACAAGGCTCGTCCTTTATTTTATTACCTGACTTCTTCGGAATATTCTGCCGAGAAAAATTCCCATCCCTTGATATCCTTATTCCTCGTGCTCAAACCCACTCCTTTTCCCTTCCACACTCTATTCGACCCACGCTGTTCACTTTGATGAATGACCCTCGTGGGCACTGCCTGGCCGAATCGATCGAAACGGTGCGAGCCATGCCTTAACAGCTGCAATGTGTATGGCGGGGGCTTTTGTTCTGTTAATGTGTTTCGCGAAGCTTTTGAGTTTCCCGCACTCCGCCTTGGTGATCATCAAATGGGGGAACGTGATAATAAATCAATTAATTACGAAATCGATTCGCGGAGTATATAAATCAACGATATTTGGGGTGTTTATTTTTGAGGGGGGCATTTTTACGGGGAATAAAAGAAGTCGAGCACGACTGTGGGAAACACGATGGTCTTTTGCGATTCTTCAGCACATTCGGCCGTTACGAATCGGAGGCATTCGAAGGGTGTAGCGCGTGTCGAGTAGACCATCTCCTAAATTAGGATGGGGGAAATTTCGTTTTATCGCCTTTCATTTCACCTCGTCGGAATACGATTTAGGGGAGGGGGGCGATCGATGGTGGAGAACACCGATGGGGCAATAACGAAAATTGTTTGCGATCGACTGTCGCGAGATTGTTTTCCGGAATGACTTGGCGATTGATGAACGGTGTCGTTTTGAGTCACAGAACGAAGCCCCATCCGGGAAAAGAAGTCGATTTCATTCTTCACGGAGCCACTATTGGGTTGGCATTTGCACGTTTTATGGGTCACGAAGTAGCAAGTGATGGGGATGACGAGGTTTACAGACGACATTGGAGGCGTAAGTCACGGTGGCAATTTATCCTACTAATTACCCTATTTAAGGTTAATTATGAAATTAATAACAGGTGTGAAAAATAGCGACATGAATGGGACTCGAACGTTGGTCTCCCACTTTCCGTGTAGGGCAGTACACCTGCCTACACCTGGGTTCGAGTCCCGGTCACGTTGCTATTTTTCATATCTGTTATTTATTGTTTTAAGTTGCATGGATTTTCCGTGCTAAGGCCTTTCCCTAATCCTAATAATTTATAAATTACGTTAAAATGACTGGAATAAATCCTTCCTATCAATTTAATTTTCAGTTTAAAAAGTTATATTTTTGATGTTAAAAAATTTGGAAATGGAATTAACTTGATTTTAGTCAGTTTTGTGAAAATTTTACTTTACTCCTCTTTTTCCTCGATTGATAAAATGAAAAGAAAAAGAAAAGACACAAAACTGTGCATTACCACTATATGTTTTTACTCTATGTATCTGCAATAGAAGCTAATAATCGTAATTCGGACTGTTTTTGTGTATAAATAAGAATTTAAAAGTAATAACATGGATTGATCGACAAATTGGCTAAATATTAATGATTCTATCATTGTTAGATGTCTAGCGGTATGTACCTAATTTTGTGGTACATATAATAAGAAATAGCTTGCTTTCTTTTTCCAACCCTCAATATTATCCATAAATGAAGTATTGGGAAGAATGATTTCCTCTTTTTCCTAATTAATTCTTCTATATGGGAATTAGAGAGGGCAAATATTTTTTAATATAATTACTAATTAAATCATTAATTAAATCATTAAATCTTAGGTTATTATTCTTGTATCCTTGTAAACTCTTAATGTTTGTTTGTAATGTTGACGTTGAATTCTGCGTGGTGGTGATATGGTGGCGATATGGTGATCTTAATTCTGTGAATAATCTCGAATATAATAAGTTGACAGACTTAGTAATTTTCCACTGATTTAAATCTTTGAAAATCAGTGGAAAACTACTAAGTCTGTCAACTTATTATTATGGCTTTCCACAAAGTTACGCCTGATCACATTGATTTAATCTCGAAGATATTAAAACATTGATTCATTCGTCTGATTTAAAGATTAAACGTTAAATCCTCGACTGCTGTCCTCTCTTTACATTTCATCGATTAGATTTTGATGAGGATCCTAAAGGAGGATTCCGTCAGCACATAGAATTCTAAACGACGTAAATGGTCACTAATTCTCTTCAGAGCTGCGAGGGCTCGTTGATCCGGAAGCAATTTAGCCATTCTATGACGGGATTCTACATTCAAAATGAGGGAGAGAAGAGGAACGCTTAAGTTCGTTTGCAAATATGATTGGGTAACTCAGGACCGCAGGTGCTCGGGTAGGAAGGCCGAATTTCTACTATAGTTGCCGTAGTTAGCTAGTCTGCAAAAGAAGTGTGCTACCCTTTCCATGACCTCCGCATTCAGCTGTTCAGACGCTCACTCGCGTGTTGTTTACACCTTTCGCTGAAATTACCGCAGAGGGGGTTATTACCATCAATTTCCTAAGCCCATCTCCTTATCTGCTTCATCTTATCCCACCGGTCGCCGCAGTGCGTGTAATTTACCGTCGTCATCTTTCGCTACGTTTTGAAGTCCTGTCCATTTGCGAAGATTAATACCTCAGTCATGAGTCACACTACATACTCTTGCTAGCTTATTCACTTCGTTTTCTCTTTCCTCCAAATTTCCCATAGCTTAAGCAACCATTCCCTTACTCAATTTCTTTTTCCCATGCCTTCCTCTCTAGGTAGGGGCTTCTCCGAGACGCGCACCATCTCCACCGAAATTAAACATTTTTTTGCCACGGCGTAGTATTAGTAACGATACCATTGAGATGCAATTCTGCCATATGCCGATTTGAAGCCTGTCAACGTTAGTATATCAGTCAGCATTTCTTCTCTCTAACATCTACAGCTATTGAAGTAATATAGTTACTTAAAGGAACCCTGGCGTTAAAATGC
Source organism: Ladona fulva (assembly GCA_000376725.2). Lineage (NCBI taxonomy): Eukaryota > Metazoa > Arthropoda > Insecta > Odonata > Libellulidae > Ladona > Ladona fulva. Next base: position 2,655,699 of record KZ308135.1, on the reverse strand, counting down.
TTTCCACCATTTTTGGCCAGTATCTTTGTGTGTACATTTGGTCAGTCACAACCAAAAATAACTCATGCAAAGAACTCATCAGAAAATAATAAATTAGAGGACGAAGGAAACTTTGCACAGATAGCAGCCTTGCGGCTGGATACCTGGGAAATAATAAGAATGAAAAATATCATTAGGACTTGGACCCAAATCTCTCACTTTTCGTGCAGGTATGCTATCCTTAATATAGGATTCCTAGTTAATTCCACTCCGTTAACGGGGTGCTGTGTGAGCAAAACTTATTTTTAATTAAGATTAATAAGTATTTTTGAAATAGTCATTTAATCAAGTTAGGGGGAATCCAGAGGTGAAGTGAGCTGAGGTTGAGAAGTATTGCCATAGGATAAAAAAATGCAAAAAAAAACCACATCACTGAACTCGAACCCAGTTCTCCCACTTTCCGGTATATCCTGGTTCCTGCTATTGGGTTTTAGGCACACACTTCGATGTACCAAGATAATCGTTATGTGAACCTTATCCCTTATAATGTCCGAAGTTATACATGCCTTATTTCATTAGCATAAACTGAGATAAAAGTAACCTTTTACTTTCGCGAGTTCCAAATTTTCTATCTATAGCACGCGTAGTATGCGTGCTGGTTGAACGCCCTTGCTTTACCTTTACACTTCTTTCCCTCCAGTCATATCCGTCCATACCTTTCAATCCGAACCCCGCACACCTTCCATTTCCTTTCATCCACACCTCACACTCCATTCCGTGTTACTATCTTTGTCCCACTTCTTCATCGATTTTCCGTCTCGCGTCGATAGATTGATGACTTCGAAAGTCCTCGCGTTTGCTTTTTCCTCTTTGGTTATTNTTTTTTTCCGCGAACGATACGCGATAGTAATAAATTAAAGAAGTAACTCTACTCTTGGTGTTTACACCCCCTGCCACACGCCGGAAGGCGGCTTGCAGGGTACTTATGTAGATGTAGATACCATGCAAATTACATCATAATACTCTAATCAAAATGGTGTGCGTCAAACGTACGCACATTCATAAATCGAAGTAGATTTGAAAGGAAAACGGACGAATATCTGAGGAGACCAGGATCCGAACCCGGTTCTTCTAATTGCGGGAAGACTACTCTAACCGTTAAGCATCTCTGTCAACATTCAATTACCGTTCATTCATACCGCTCGGGATACTTTGTAGGCAAGAGCCAAATAAAGAACCATTAACGTGGTGTTAAGTTTATAATGTGTTAAATGAAACAGTATGAATATCCCAAAATTTGTCTCAGTTGCTTTACTTTATTTTAGGCAGAACAATCGTTTCACAACTGAAGATGAAAATTAATTAAATTAATGTCTTTACTATTCTCATTCATAATAGAAAATTCTACTTATGCTGGTAGTGCACTTATAGATAATGGGTGATACCAGTGATAGATGTCCTTCATTTGAAATAGAATATTAGAGTATTGAAAATTGAACTTGAAAATAGAAAATTGAACTGAGCTAAAAGAAGTTAGAGGTCAGAGGTTTAAAAACACTCCGTAAGCCGTCTTTCGGCAAGCGTAATTGGCGCTCAGAGACAAACGGGAAGCTCCGGATTACCGATTTCTGGGAAGCCCAATGATCATTTCGGAAGCAAGGCTTCCATCTTTGGGGGTCTTCACTTTGTGGTTTCCAAGCAAATCACTTTGATATCAATACTGATAATTCAACAATCTTCAACATCAACTATATATTTTATCTACCTTTTGCAAAAATCTTCTTCCCTCCGTCATTTATTTCCATCGTAATACTCCCTTCATGGAAACTACTTATTTGTTAAATGTTCGTGAGATCTGTCTAAAATTATTCAAATTCAGATTGATGAACTTTTCTAAAGTTTGCCATGTTATAACATCGAGAGGAAAGACAGTGTGTGAGCTTCTCGATAGTTATGCAGATTGCGTCCGAAGTTTTTTTATGCAACCATGTGAATCATCGGATTATTTTAAACATGTAAATTAATGATCTTTATTTTTTTAAACAAAAATAGAATGAAATTTAAGACTGGCGATTGAATCATTTGATAAGAATAACGATCCTCAGTTTTTGTTTTCCTGCAAATAAAAACCTCACTGCTTTGAAAGTTTCATTAATCACTAAACAAAATTCTTAGCTTGTGGGGCTACTGAATTTTTATTTTAGCTCTCATTTCGTATGTAATCTTATGTACATTGTTTGCCTTTAAGCCTGGTGCATTTCTCATTATTTTGTTAAAGAAATAAACAGGAGTAAAAAGAGGATGCTCGTGATCGAACAATTTTCTTTACGCTTCCGTTTTGTAGTTAACCAAGCACGTTCACAAAATGGCGTAGTTATAAGACATTTAATGGAAGCCTTTACTATTTCAAGTGGGATTTGTGTAGCCGTGAAATTCCACGTCGTAGCATTTCGACCGCTTTTAGTTATTATTCAATCTACCATTCGAGTNTAAGTATTTTTGAAATAGTCATTTAATCAAGTTAGGGGGAATCCAGAGGTGAAGTGAGCTGAGGTTGAGAAGTATTGCCATAGGATAAAAAAATGCAAAAAAAAACCACATCACTGAACTCGAACCCAGTTCTCCCACTTTCCGGTATATCCTGGTTCCTGCTATTGGGTTTTAGGCACACACCTCGATGTACCAAGATAATCGTTATGTGAACCTTATCCCTTATAATGTCCGAAGTTATACATGCCTTATTTCATTAGCATAAACTGAGATAAAAGTAACCTTTTACTTTCGCGAGTTCCAAATTTTCTATCTATAGCACGCGTAGTATGCGTGCTGGTTGAACGCCCTTGCTTTACCTTTACACTTCTTTCCCTTCCTGGACAGTCATATCCGTCCATAACTTTCAATCCGAACCCCGCACACCTTCCATTTCCTTTCATCCACACCTCACACTCCATTCCGTGTTACTATCTTTGTCCCACTTCTTCATCGATTTTCCGTCTCGCGTCGATAGATTGATGACTTCGAAAGTCCTCGCGTTTGCTTTTTCCTCTTTGGTTATTTTTCCCCTCTCTAGGATGCTTCAAAGGAATTAACGACGTCCCCGCCGGTGTGCCTGTGGAGCCACGCGTAAGAATGAGCGCGTCCTTTTGTGAAGGTGTCGGACATGTCGTTCATGTTATGTTGGCTATACACGACGAGGTCTTTTACCCAAATAAAACCGCAGATGCAGATTCTTCATCGAAGTGCAGCCTTTATACACTGGTAGCTCGTCTAGAAGTACAGAATTGAATGGGATGCACTGATAGCGAGATCGGTGTATTTTTTCAGATCGAGGGTTACGTATCTGAACCAAAATAATAATGTAAATATATTATATGGATCATAAAAAAAGCTTTTCTTCATCAATTAAAAAATATCACGCGGCATTTCTATCCCAACCTGACTGACGCACTCACTACCGATTAACAACTGGAACACTCGGTAGATATATGCTTTTGGATGGAGAAGCTAAGAGGAATTCAATTGATAAAGTATATTTGTGCATTCATGTATTATATTATAAACATATTGGCATATTGATATAATTATGTGCTAGTAGGTCATGGTCATATTCGTACACGAAACATATATATTTGAAACTATATCGAAATAAATTCGTAGTAAATAATAATGAGAAATTTGAACCAACATTTCAAAAGACTAAAACTCACTTTAACGAAGTTGATGATAGCCAAATCTCTCACAGATGGAAAGATGGAAATTAATGATAGTAACACATCTAATCAGATATAAATTCAATTCACAGTTTATGAAACCCATCATGTAGAGGAAGATGTAGAGGTAAATCATGTAATCCTCATTTAAGCGTAAAAAGGAAATGTCTGGAATCAGGGCGTGACAATCGATCGAAAACCACTCTGAAATATTTTTCCTATGAATTATTAAGCGAATGTTCATTTTAAGCGGAATAGTTTTTCTCTATTCTAATCGTATCTCGTACTGGTACACTTAATAGACGTTTTAAAAATATAAGCTTCAAATTTTTCTTTAGATATCTGTTTCTAAGGCATTCCTTAATGTTCCAGCTATGTAGGATAATTTCATTTAATGTGATCGAAAGATCATGCTAATTTCAAAAAGTAAACTTAAAATTTACCCCCGTCATCATCAAAATTGTTCCCATTTAATTTTGTAAGATGTCAACATCTCTCTCGTTCAATATCGCTCAGTAACATTGGTTAGTTGTCTGTCACACACCCAAGAGTTTTCAGCTCCTGGCACAACTCAGACATTCCCGCTGACACTAACTTGGTGCTGCGAAATAAGTCTCTCAAAAACCAAATTTTAACCATTTGGCTTCATTAATGCTTCATTTCAAAATAATTGGCTCTTGGCACAATATCCTCTTATGGATTAAATTTTTGATGGAATCTGTGAAAATATTATAGGGTTAGTACTCCCCTTCAATCGATGTCCGTAAATAGCGCGGTTGATTGGCATGATAACCATAAATTTCAGCCATTCCGCCAACGCATTCTCAATTCTGTTTCGTTTTCATCTCCAACCACTTAACCTGACATTATCTTTCCCCTCTTTCGTCTCTTTCCCCGCTCGTCCCCAAACATGCAATTCCTTCTTCCCACTCAACTTCTCTCATTATGTATACACGCAACCAACATCGCTGCCAATTATCGACAGAAGAGGATTCCGCCTCTCACCACTCTATTCATAGGAATGGAATTCAAAATGGATGGCGAACACTGTTGAGGTCCCACGCATACTTCAGTTAAAATAAATCGCTAGGACCCTCTTCATGTTTAGGGATATTCGGTAAAATGAGTGCTTGTCATAAATTTCGGAGCATGTCATGGAAATTCGTTCAGATCTTTTCTATTCTCTATTTATATGTCTATCCACTGTTTATCTATCTCGATGTACCATAAATCTGATTTAGTAGTTATTAAAAAAATGCTTGAATTAATAACCCTATACATTACGCCCTGTGCCGTAATAAGAAAAAGAGAGGAACTGAAAGCTCTCGATGATTCGTTAAATGACTTGTAAAAGGATGAAAGTTATCTATCAAAATTAATTAAATTTATTCATACTCATTAGTATTTATTTACTTTTGCTATTATCATTGATTAATTGTAACAATATCTTTGATACCTTTACTACAATTACCAACTATAATGGAAGCTCAAAAGTTGCTCTTCGAAATGGAGTTTTCTAATTTCAACTCAGATACATTACTTAATTCAAAGATTTAAGAAAATACTGAAATACTTTATAAATAATCAATTATATTTCTCCATTCCAAGTTTTATTGAATCGTAAATTACTATTTTTATATCTTTCCAGCTCGGCTATATTTTACAATTCCTATCTTAAGTTCTTTATTTATTTTAGTACCCTGCGTTTTAAAATTTCTATGCCGCAGAACGAGGGAAACAAATAACCGACTTCTATTTATAATTCCTGACAAAGACCAGTGCAGTGATGCTTTTAGAGAGAAAAATAGACGAAAGAGTCCGTACATAAAATATAAATGTGGTAGAGTGCTTGTAGAAGAAAATAACACTATCCTGAAACTATTTGATGTAGTATTGCTTTTACCATTTACACGTTTTTGTAGGAAATGTACGTATAAGTGGTGAATAAACAACCAAGAGCTATTTCTATGTATCTTAGCACAGTGAGGACGATTCAGAGGCGTAATTAATAAGTGTAAAGAGTTACTAAAATGTTTGATTTAACTTTGTTTAATTTTATCAATAGGTCACACACATTGGTCAAGATTATATTTCCAGATATTGATAATTTTGATAGTGAATCTTTCAGTTTTTAGAAAGAAATGGTCACGAGAAGGGATTGATCTATAGCGCGTACAACCCAAAGTGGTTCGTTTCGTTAAGGGAGCATTTCGATGGTTGCGCATCAGAGATGATTAAAGCCTCGGTTTGGAACTTCTTAACATCTACATCTACATGAATACCCTGCAAGCCACCTTAGGGATAGAAGAACCGAATGTAGGCCATATCTCCTAGAAATTCTTAACTTCTTACAGATTATTTACTTCTTACAGATTTGCACAACGAAATACAGGATAATCATTCCCGTACTCAGCAGTTTTCGAGACAAGAGGACAAAATAATTTTGGGATATTTCAGCTATTACTGGTCTATTTTTCCAGATAGTATTAGGAATACCAATAGTTTGTTATTGGGTTCGGTGTTTTCAAATTCCCTACCATACACCATATGGCGACTTCTGGAGTAGTTATTAAATGCCGATTGTCTAGGATACGCAATATTATTTACATTTTTGCATAAAATTCACTGAGGAGGCCGTTACTTTGTGGAATCTTGACATCATGATGAATTGTTGAAATAAAAACAAGGTTTTTGAACAACAAAAAAGAAAAC
>KZ308135.1:2572775-2624449 GCA_000376725.2 Ladona fulva | reverse complement strand
TTTGCGTTAGTTATTCTACTAAATTCTTTTTAATAAATATTATTCATTATTAATTTTTCAAGCCAATAGTAACCGAAAATAATTAATTTTAATTGAATTTAAATGATCACTTCAGGAATCGGCTTCGGGAAACCAATCGGAATCGGAAGCTTAGAGAATAATCAGACATTACATGGGAATCAGTAACAATTTTGGTGTTATCACATCTCCGATTAAAAACATGAGTATGTCCAAACGATTTATTGCTTCTGTAGGCCCTGAATATTAAGAAGAACAGGACTCTGTCATGAAGGACCTCACCGATTTCTGACCTGATCGTTATCCGTTGGAGAACCTCCTTTTCCATGTGACCAGCGGCCCCGCTCTTTGCAGCTAAGGATAGTGCTTGTCAACGAATATTATGGTAGAGGCATTGTACTAAGAAGATTTGTCCCTCACTCCATCAGCAAGTTATTGTCTAAAAGAGTACACTTTTCCGTATTCATTTTAGGAGATAGTCCGTCGGATGATGAAAATCCCCAGTAATTAAAATTCAATTAAACGAGTGATTATATATGAAAATTACTAAGCATACAGTAAAATAGGTTCCGTAGAGAAAAATATATTTAAGAGGCAGAGATAAGAAAATACATGAATTTATTCTAGTGAGTGACTAAACAAAAATAAAACAAAAATGACGTTAAACGAAAAAGAAAACGTGGGTAGAAGAGGGAGTTGGTCACAGAAGCGGGTAGGTACAAAGTTGTTTAGGAATCTCAAAGAAAAAATGTGTAAATACAAAGAGAGAGGACGATCCACAAAAATAGAAGAAAAGGAAAATGGGAAATACAAAGAAAGAAAATTAGAATTCAATTTTGATATTTATTATCCTTCTTTAAAGTTTTCTAATTGCACTTAAAAATGCAGTGAACATTTCTAGCGTGTAGTCATATTGTAATTTCAAACGGTCATAAATTTAATATGTATAATTTTGCCTTTTACTGTGGCACTCGTATCTCTACTTACAAACTGCTCGTACATACAAACTTTTCGACATACGATCTCTTTTATCTCTCCATTTTGACCTCTTTGTTCGAAGCTGATCTTTATACACGAACCGAAAAAATAAAATAAAAATATGTAACGGAAAATTTGGTTTAGAGTTACGAATTTCGAACTGAAACGAATTTAGTTTAGAATCTTTCAGTTTTAGTTTAGGTCAGCATACAACTGAATGAGCGTAGTCTACCTTTCCTATAAAAAGTGATCGTGAGAGCTAACATCAAATTTTGTTCAGGAAGCTTAAATATATAATCTTTACTTACATATATACTTTTTACATTATGTAAAAAGTCTTCTAACGGAATAAGCGGATTGAACATTAAATTAAGTCAGTACAACGAGCTGGAATTTGTTACATAATGTTTCCGTCTAAGCTGTAATGTCCTTTGCGGGCTTACCATTTTACATGAATAAGTGAATAATTATACAAAAACCAAGATAAATAGGGAAAGCTTGCATAATGCTGCCGGGAATGATGTTCATAGCGGTAAAAACGGTTAAATTAACTGAAAATCACCTTAAAGAAGAAAAACTTACAATTTCATAACTTTTACATCCCTGTGAATTACCACATGAATCAGGTTTAAAAAATCTTACATTTCCGTCTGTTCAAAGCCGCAGATTAATGTGGTTATCTGGTGAATGTTCATTAACAGGTGAAAACTTAATGTAAAAATCTTCCGTCAGAAATGGCGTGAGTAGCAGCGTAAGCGGTTTTTTTGGTAAAAAAATAGAAGTCGGAGTTTTATATTCCAGACTAGAGACTTAATGAGCGGAGTTTCATCTTGTTTTCTGAGGCAAGTTACGCGGCTGAGGAATTGCGAATTCGTCGTAATGGAGTCATGAATTGTTGATTGAGCCATGCTTTCCGGTATCGTGGGCGAGAGATTTTCCCTCTGCATGAAAAGATTAAAACTACGCCTATAAACCATCAAGAATCCTGCTGAAACATGAGAATCTCTGAATAGTTAAATAGACCATGTTGGTTCTCTACGGACGAGTGACATAATAAAGCTTGCCTTTTCAGTGCTATAAGTAGTAATTTTACTTTCTTGGACAGTAGATTTTCGCAACCCTCGAGCTATCTACTTCAAAGTTGACAGAATTATATTCTAACTCATAAAGTAAAGAACCGATTCTAATCTGCGTAAGACCATTTTAAGAATTTTAATTAGTTGTAAAACCAGTTATGTAAACAGAATTGTATATAACTCTGCCATGTCAGAGTAATATTTGTCATAAATGTCAGATGTTGTTTTTCGTTAATAGCAAATTGAAATGTATTTAATCTTCTTTTTCTTTTGTGACAGAAAAATGTTTTCAACTCTCGGAGAACTTTTAGTACATTCATTTGGTAAAAAGGCTTATTATTTACAATTAATTTCATAGCCCCATTAAAGTAGAGTTTAATTAAGAAGGAAAAAGTAAGAATGCTTTCAATCTTTGATATGTGTTTAAAGAAATATCAAATCGATTTTCTATCATTGATTCCATTTTTATCATTAATTAATCGATTTGTAATATATTTTGGCATTCATAAACCCTGTATAGTAAAATATTTTCGCCTCAGTCGCTCTAGACAGCCTTGTGGTTCGTTTTGGCTTCGTTTTGATAGTTATTTTCCAATTCAACTTTGATTAATTTCAGTTTTGGATTGCAAGATTTGCTTGAGAATTACGTACACTCTGATGGTAATGAAACGAATGAGTATAATTGGGTTAAAGATGAATTAATGTTTTTACAAACGTTATATTGAGAGAATTAAAATATTTTACTAGTTCATCGACATTTGACTTAATAGGAGGAAAATATTCTTTGAGGTGAGAAGTCGTCAACGAGAAGTGACTCCTGAGACTTTCACTTCCTGCCATCGTGTCTCCCGTCAGTTATAAGTCTAAAATGGAGAGGAACCTCGGAATAGAATACGAAACAAGAAAACGAAGATCTGAACTGCGAGTCGAAGAAGAAACCCATGGAGACAGGACTCGATGTGTTGAATATGTATCCCCTTTTTGAAAAGTTGAGGAAGAGGAAAATGAAGGAAAGGCAGAAACATCCCCGCGAAACGACTCGCTCGTTCCTCAGCCAAATTTCAAGCGGAAATAAACAAAAGCCAATGAAAAAGGAGAGAGGCGAGGGAGGTTTTCCTTCCACGGAATCTGGCGGAGAACGAGAACCGGGGAATGAAAACTTCCTCCATCCTCTTTCACTCGACCGTTCCGCCGGAGAAGGGTGAGAATAGAAGGCTTTTCTTTGAGAGGCCGAAAAAGAAGTCAAAAGGCAATGATGCCTTCTCTTCACTTTGTGGAAAGAGGAATTCTTTCTGGGGCCGAGGTGAGAAGAGCTGAGGGTGGAAAATGGGAGCGGAAGGAAGGATATTACACTAATTCAAGGAGGGGAAAGTAATGAGTGCGGTTGGTAAGGAATGTCATAAATTGAGCTATGGAGCTACATGCAAATCCCTCAAAGTGAAGCACGGGGGTAAACAAATGGTTCTGATACGTAGCTGTAATTATAAAGACCATGTAAAAGTGGCAACTAGACTTCAGATGAAGAAAATTGTCAGTGGGCATGTTTTTCGAAACAAAACAATTGCGTCAGGATAACCCATGTAAAATAAAGGCAGTAAGTATAGAAGAAGTCGATTTAGTTGAATACTCAGGGGTTATGCTCTTAAATAAATTATGTTGAATAGATGACAAGAAATCTGCGTTAAATTCTGTTATCCATATTATTTTATGTATGAATTTAAATACTCGATTACATGAGGTGCTTTTTTAATAGATAAATAAGAAATATGACTTAGAGGCATAAAAATACTCCGTAAGCCGTCTTTCGGCAAGCGGAACTCGCACTCAGAGACAAACGAGAAGCTCCGGATTACCGATTTCTGGGAAGCCCAATGATCATTTCGGAAGCAAGGCTTCCATCCTCGGAGGGTCTCCACAAAGGAAGTGAAGTTCTCACACTACGGAGCTTCCCGTTTGTCTCTGAGCGCGAGTTCCGCTTGCTGAAAGACGGCTTACGGAGTGTTTTATACCTCTAATTCATATACAGCCGTGTTCCAACCTTCTCTTTTTCTCACAAGAAATATGACGTTGCTACTTCGGGATAATCAGGACGTATCTGGAATATACAGCATGTATATATTGCATGCTGCGGATAAAACCTGCATCCGTAAATTCGAAGAGAGGCGTAAGGCGGCGCATTTCGTTAAAATCCGATAGAACAATTGTTATATGTTTTTTCTCTGAAAGAGTGTTAACATTTTTGATGAAAAGAGATTTAGGGCTAGTTAGCGATAATAACATAAGCTAAAATATGCTATGATAAAATAGTAGTTGTTATAAATATGCCCTGAAAATTTTAGAGAAGAAATAAATTCGGAAAAAATACAATTATGGAAAATAGAGCAAACTTCTAACTCAGACGACCCGACAAAGAGCATGAAATTAAAGAGATCGACGTGAGAACTGAGAACAGTTTAGCTCATTTGTTGTATACATTCATTCTTCTCGGTGAGAAATATATATTAATTAGTAAAATAATAAGTTGGCCGATTGCTCGGTGTTGTCACCATGTCTTTGCGCTAGTAGGATGCTTGCAAGGCATGAATATAGATTAAGGTGGGCTTTAAACCAATTAACCTTTCAAAACACGAAATCAACGGAATATTTGACAGAATTTGTGCATATTTATATATTATATATCATCTTGTCGAACTTCTTCAGCTTCAGAGAAAAATTAATTCTACAGAATCATTCTAAACGGCTTCCAGGGTTAAAAGATATAGGATAAATCTGTGGAAAATTCGAATTAACTATAATCTTTTCTGATCATAAACATCTTCATTTTCCAGAACTTTAACAGTCTAAAATAAAAGTTGTTTACTTAAAAATATGAAGTATTGAACCACTTTCAAATTTGTAATCTGTTTGCAGCTAATCGAATCTTTCTAAATCTTACGATTATATACTTAAAACAGCTATCTGTTGCAATTAAATTAACTTTCAACAATTAACTTTTAAATAATTTTACTTAATAATTTAAATAAATTTTTAAAAAGTTTCACTGAAGAATGTAACTGTTTCATGGGGATATACGGGTAAGGTATTGGATACATCCTGTATCTCGGTCAAGATTCTATCGATATGCATTTAGACTGTTTTAAACTAGAATATATTATTACTATTGTAACCAACAAACAAGATTGGAGTTAAATATAAATTCTGCTTATCAATGAAAACTATGGAGATATGAGTTGTCTTTAAAATTTTAATGGGTTTGGTGTACTATTTATAAGTAATAAATGTAGAAATGAGGTTAGCGTCAGATACTGAAGAATTTAGTTCTCATAATGAAATAGAATTAAGAACTATAATAATTTCCCTAGCCACCTCTTTTTAAGGCAGTAAAATAAACACAAAAGAGATAAGACTTTTAACGAGAAATTACCACCTATCATTGCCTATGTAAATAAAGCTGAAGCCACAAAATCAACATTGTGATGGATTGGGAACAATACGATATGCATTTTCCAGAAGAAATATAGTAAATGTATGGATAAGAAATATTGTTAGGACACAAGGAGGACGAGACCAGGAGAACGAAAATTGCAAAGGTGAGAAAGCGAAGCATTAAAGAAACGGCAAAGAAAATAAGAGGATTAGAGAGGAACATGGTAAATGGGTTAGGATGTGTACATTAGGGATAAAGAAGAGGCTCGAGAATGGGCGCTTTGGGTTTGTCGAATGGGAAATACGGGGAAATGGTAAGCAGGAATGGGATATAGTCTGAAAAGAAAAGGATCTGGAATGCAATGCAAATGAAGTCCTGACCTCTTAGTTACGGAGGATAGGAACGGCACACGAAATAGGTGGTGAAATAATAATTGACTTAGACAAGGGAGAATAACAATGCGAGCGGTAAGGTGGTATTCGGAGGGGTAGCAGTTGGAATAAAACGTATTTAACGGAGACCACGCCCTGCTCTTTGAAATTAAATTTACTTTTCCTCCTGAGGAAACTGCCGTGTTTGTAATTTTAGTTTAGTTAGAAAAATCAAAAAAGATTTGAACTTCTTAAAAAGACCATTCCTAGCTTTAATTTCCCTAATTTTCTCCCATATTCTGATCGGCTTTTGTGGAATGGACACCTCACGTCTACTACGAATCTTATCAAAACACGTATTATCTCTGAACTTATGGAGCAAAGACAACCATGGCTCTGATCACCGACCTTATCTTAAAGGTCTAATACATTCTTACAAGGATTCAAGAATCATATTGGTCACCTTTTTGCGCATTAAGAGCTTCCAAAAGTCGTATGTCTTAGATTAGAGAGTCTTGGATTATCAATATAAAACAAATAATGCTAAAGACGATATCGCAGAGAAATTTTGCATTAACTATGAGGTTTAAGGATATGAATCTGTTTTCTACGTGACGATTAACGTCCTTTTCGCAGGTACTCATGATCGTTTCAGTTGTCTTAGAAAGCCAGTAGGCTATTATAAATGAAGAACACTTTTCTCATAAGTTATTGGTTTATTAAAAGATAATCGAAAAACCTGTTTAATATTATGTAATCACGAGATTAATACTTTTTTTCTATCAAAATCTTGTCCGGACGTGATGCAACACTTGTATTGGTTAATAGCATGACTCTTACAATCGCGTTGTAACTTGTTCTCCCCTATATGACTATCAAAACTTGGGTTTCTCTAAGACTTGGGTGCGTTTGAGATTCGAGAGTATTCGGTAATTAAATAATCAAACATATTACGCAAAAAAATCTCCTTTTTGATACACTAGGTCCTTTTTTCATTTATTTTACTAGTAACAGGAAAGGGAAGTGCGTTAACTCTATTCTCTTCAATTGCTTCCACCAAGAATATTCTGTCTTCCTTAAAGTCATCCACAACTGAGCACCCATCACCATATAGAGTTACACTAGCGGTGGCAAGTGTTACTCTATATTCATACTCTCGTTTCATTCATTATCCCAACTTGAGTGAATTGGGTCGTTTTCATTAAATTTAATAATGCTTCGATTGGGAGGTGCGTAAAAGTAGATTTTAAGGGCGACAATAGGCGTGAAATAAAAATGTGAAACGATTTGCGCTACGGAATATTAATGAGCGAAAGGTGGGAAAGAATTAGGAAACATTAACGTCGCTTGAATGGAAGCGAAGAAAAGAATCGCCAGGACAGAAAAGAGGAGGTACAATATTCGTCCCGAACCGGTGTAACGTCTCCAGCGCTTTTCTGCTTTCACTCCAGTTAAAACTCCTATCACCGTTACTCTCCCTTTGTTCCGAGTTGGAAGCGACCGGTGTGCTGAGGTTGACTGTGGGAGTGATTCTCCTTTCTGCTGGACGAAAGGGATGCTCTGGGTGTGAATTATCGACGACCGACTTAATAGCTCCGACCCTTGCTTCTGCGGCTTCCGTGCCGCTCTTCTGCACCATTCCTTTCTCTTATCGAATTTTGACCCCTTCAGTTTTTACTTCTTCGGTTCCCTATCTATCAAATCCTATTTATTTTTTGCTTCTTTTTGCAGCCGTGCATTTGTCTCCAAAGAAATTTGGGAATAAAGTATTATTTCATTTTATCTATTAAATTTATTGTTTCTCAAACCCGTGAATTTCAAAGTTAATATTGTGCACAAAAGAAAAGTTATCGTTGACACTTAATGGGGACCAAATGTTCCTTAATAAATCATACATCGGGAGAAAAATAATTATTTTTTCGAATATAAATAATTTAGTAATTATTACGATCCTTAATGAATTTTTAATTTGCAGGAATATTAGAATGCTATTTAATGTATCTCACATTCATTTTTTCCAAATCAACTGTCATCCAGCTCTTGTAATGCCTTGGAAAAACGCCTGTAGGCTCTTTCCGTACATAGGCGTTCAATAAGCGTTTCTCAAATTTTTTATCCCCATGGAGTCCATTGAATAAATCTATACACTAGCTAACCGATGATTAATAATTATGTATGTACCTACCTGAAGATAATATTAATTTTATTGCGTTTCCCCTTAATTTTCCGGAGTTGAATCGTGTTTTCAAATCTCAGTTATGCTCTTCTGCCATTTATAAAAGTTATATATTTTCATCCCTTAACAATTTTTGACGAAGTTTAAAATATAGTGTATCAGATTGTGAATAAATAATGGGGGGGGGGGGAAATAGTGGATAATGAGGCTGTATGTATTGAAAATTGTTTTTCGTATATAATTAAATCAAGTACACCAACTCGTTAGTTGTTTACCGCTAAACATAACTGTATTGGAGTTAAAGTGTGAATTTCTAATCCAAATTGCTCCGTCGCTGGGATATTTATTTTACTGTTATAGGAGCCATTGATTTGGCATATGACATATGTAGAGGAATTCAACGCTTAGGCAATGTGATTGATGACTGTTGGATACTTTGTCAGGAGAAGAATGTTTGGATTGGCATAGAATAGAAAAAGTTCTTGAAATTTATTGAAACTTATGGAATAACTACGTCACTAACCTCAAAGAAAAATGGATGTGTTCGTATGGAGATGGCTAAGATAAGATGCATGAGGAATACTGCGGAAGAATTCTAAACATTCGAGAGGGTGCAGCGATAGCAAATAATAGAAGTTATGCGCATCCTTTAAAAAAAAATTGCCTCGCTTTGTTATTGACGTCTATACATCCACACTACTATTATTCAAATGCTTCGTTTATTTATATGGTTGAGTTATTCGGCTTAATTTTTGGTTTCCAATAAAATAAATTTAATCCTTTGATTATGAAACTCTTTCGTCAAATTTCTACGTCAGGCAAAATCTACCTACTAAAAGTTCTCAATCGCGATTGTTCTACTTTCTACGTACAAGAAAGAGAATATACATATTATGAAGGTAGTCACCCTTCAATGAGAGTGTAAGTACTGTTCAGGAAGTACGTCTACAAAAATGCTGCATTCCTAAAAGAAAATGAAGACAGTAAAAGGGCGAAGTTTTGATGTAAAATATTGTTCAAGAAAACACACTATCATTCTGCTTGAATTTGCAGTTCTTTTCCCTTTTACCCTCAGCAATATTCCATTTCTTCAGCTATAGTGAGAAATAAGGAATTAGGATGGGCGAGTAAAGTCACATCATAGTGACGAATAAGGTATAAGCACACGGATAGGTTGATCAATGTGAGTTCTATGCCGTATGCAAATGAAGGGTACGTTTCGTGCCAAATGGAATTAGAATTCGATGACCGATGCAGCTCACCTATATTTGTCCTCATTTCCGACCTCAATTAAATTGCTACAACGATAACGTCATCATTTTTTAATCTTCTGTTTCCGTCGTCATCCGTGATGTAATTTCGTACTCATCTTCCTTTCTTTACCCACTTTTTACTCTTCCAAAGTAATGTAATCTTCCCTTCTTCCCCTCTCGCCGCGGAAATATCGGGAAAGCGGAGAGGGGCTTTAAACGAATCGTAAGAACATCGTCAGATGGCAGTGTTCGCATGCTTCCTATGCATACCACCTCCCCATTCTTTTCCACAACGAATTTCTTATTCTCTTCCACTCACTGCAGGTAATGACAAAACAGGCGTCATTTATCGTCAGCCGCGATCGGAAATAGGGATGTTTGGAATACGCAGTGGTTAGATTTATTTATTTGCATGCCGGAAAATCGGTTTTCTCCGGGGCAGATATAAGTGTTGCTTGGAAGGAACTCCTATTCGGTTGTCTTTGGAGGCATTTGAATAAATATTTAAGGGGACGTTTCACACGGAAAAATGGAAACTTGTCATTTGTAAACATTTCGCTCGGGAAAACGTTTCATCTCTATCGACTTTTATCGATTAGCAGAAAATATTTTCCAAAATGCTCTTCCTGGCTGCGTTGCAATTAAACTGTGCCTTTCACTGCGTATTAAATATTGTCGTTTAAGCTAAATATTTTAGGAACTGCGAATTAAGAGGTCGATTGGACTAGATATCATTATAATCATATGACAGTTAACATTACCACTGTGGATACTTTTTCTGTTTGCGAATAAACTCTTTATTTTTAAGAGTGGCGGTGTCGGAAGAAAAGAGGGAGAGACATGGGGGAATATTTATAATAGAGGCATAGGGAGAGATAATGCATCTGAAGTGGAATCAATTTAATTAATCGGTTCATAATAACTCGCAAAATGGATGTAAAATTCCTTTTTCAATTAATCGCGAAGAGATAAGATATGTAGTATATCTTTATTTTAATTGCACCTCTTTGATCGTAAGTTTCAGAATTCGAAATGCAGCGCTGAAATGGGCTTAGAAATGAGCTCGGTTGCACCTTTGATTAACGCGGTCGGTGCCAGCGACAGGCCAATGGTTGTCGGGTGCAACAGTTGACGAGTATCACAGTTAACAGTACAGTGCGATTGAGTAATTGTGCGATCGAATAATATTTCGTAACTATGTTACAGTATCATATGAAATATCAGTAGAGGGTGATTTATAACTGCCAGCATTTGTTGAGGCTACTCCATTATAAAAATTATTTAATCAAACAGAAAAGTCCTGTCAAACATTTTTGATGTCATTTTTTCCTTGACTTGTGTTAATTATGCCTAGCCCTACTATGTGAATCAGGCCACGGATTATGAATTTAAAATTTAAAAATACTAGAATACTAAAATACTATTTTTTTAAAGGAATGATGATTCGAATTAGGAATGGAAATCTTGAACAAAGATTTCAAAGCACATTTTTGCAGCAATAGTATTGCTAATGGATTCGATCGATCAGGGTGGACAGGGAAAAACTAGAACTGGTGGATATATTCTCTTGCTTGGGCACTTTGGGATGGAAAGTGTACAGATGAAGATCGAGAAAGAGTAGCATTGGCCAAGGAAGCTTTTATGAAGGGAAGTGAAGTTATGATAAGAGGTCTCAATAAAGGAATCTGGAAAATATTGCTTATGGGTGAGAAACGTGGAGCTTGAGAAGGGAAGACACCAGAAGATTGTAGGCCTTAGATGGATGTGACGGAGAATGGAACAAGTAGGTTGGATCGACAGAAAAACAAAATTTGGAGTAATTGAGCGTCGAATGAGGACATGCGTGGGTCAAATTTTGAAGAGAGGGGTTGCTTAGAAATGTAATTAAAGTTATAAGGCAATGGAAGACAAAAAAAAAAGTTATTAGATGAAATAAAGGGAGGGGTAAATTATCAAAAAGAAAGAAATTGCACTGAATAGGGAATATTAAGGCACAAGAACCTACCAAAAGGTAGAACACTTCTCTATGTAACTTCATAAATCCGTCCTTGCTCAAACCAAAATGACACGTATAACCTGAGAGCCATATGCTGCTAAAGTCTGGTTTACAGATTCAAAGCTTTAAGGGTGGAAAGAAGGTCGCTTGCAGTAGACAAATAGTCGAGTAAATATATCATGTTAAGGATAGAGTAGTCATGTTGCAGAAAGGGTTTAGGTGCATACCCCATCCCCGTCACATGGACCCAAAGAGGAATGAGATCCACGCTGATGTCCTGACACAGAGGCAGTGGCCATTAAGTCACGCATCCTGTTTTCCAAACATCCTATGCTTTCGGCAGCCTTTTTCCTTCTCTGCAGCCGCAGCCTTGTGACGCCCTCACGCTCTAACTCTCACGAAGAAATATGGTCACCTTTTGTGCGAGAAATAAAGAAATGTGGCATCAGGATAGTGATATATGAGAGTTGGAAGGCAGCCTGTATCCTTATAAACTATTTGTACGGAAGGAATGGAAGGGAATGTCCCAGTTATATTCAAAGAGGTCTATTTGGGTAGCCAAGGGGATACGTTGAGAGTTGAATTTATGAAAGATGTACTGTTCGAATGTTTTGTAGGATTCGGACTCATATATTTTACTGTTTCTTATCGTATTATCAAAACAAAGTTGAATCTTAATTATTATAATTCAAGTTTGTCCACTTTAAGTACAAAAGGATTGCATTATCTATCCAAACATGTAGCTGAAAATTACGTGTGAGCATCTGGTATAATGACTATTGATTTTAGGTCCTGGTTTTCTTAAGGTAGTTAATAGAATCGACCTGTGGTGACCTCGCGGTAAAACTGCATGAAGGAACAAGGATTGATGAACTTTTACCAACTCATATTTATTGCAAATCAAGGATGGTTTCGACTTATATAGACTCTATGATTCAAAACTATGATCGTTTTGCAATAAATATTGTGGTAATTTAGACTGATAAAACCACTTGTACCTGAACTTAATACTAAAAGAGGAATTATATCTATCTTACCGTTTGGAAAAGTAAAATATGTTTACTACCGAGCAAAGGTTATGAGACATGTGTTGAAATAAATACGACGGTAATTTCAGTAAATTAATCAATAAAGATAAAAATCATTAAATATGCTGATACTTTCTCTGGGCTACATCTCGATACTTTTCTATTTTTACCGAACTCCTTTACATTTTACGTTTTATTATTTTTATATTACACATTGTTAGCTCAATAGTAAACACGATTTTTCACTTTCAATTACTATTTATCACGCAATTAATTGGAAGAAGAGCTACCGAGGTTCATTCAGTATTGTGGAGAATTCTTGCTCGTCATGCTAAGTTCAGAACAGGGAGTTATTTAGTCATTTGTTGTCATAGATACTCGAAATGGCTTTCCTAGAGGATCTTTATAAGGAAAGAGGTGAATTATTCATTCCTTCCTTTTCGTCAATGCTCAGAGATAAAGGATCCGGTTTGCAACGCCTTCGCTCATTCGCCTAAAAGTAGCCCTCCTCAGTTCTCCGCTCCATCTCGGTCCATTACCATTTCGCTTTCCAGCATCTAGTATTGCTTAATTACCAAAATCGCGACATTAAGGCAATTTTCCTTCGAAACATCTCCGCCGATCCGTTAATGATCGCATCTCCATTAAGTCGGCACTGAAACCAAGTCTCGGCCGTCCTCGTGCAGGATGTCTGGGTGAATAAGCAATCGATGACACAGTTTCCAGAACACAGCGCGCGCTGCCACCATTTAATTAAGAAGCATCGCTTCCGCGCTTTTCCGCGATATATTTGACCACGGCGATAATTGGCTTGTCATCGCCGGGGCAGAAGGGGAACTTATGGATACGCGTTGCTTTCGCTTACCGTTTCGATCATTTTCCGACCTTTAGTTCTCTCCCTTCCGATTTATACGTCTTTATTTAGTTTCGTCGCTTGAGTTGTCGTGCGGTGGAACCACCGCTCTGCGGGTGACAGGGACGTGTTCCAGTTTTGTCGCATGGCTACAACGCTGTCGTTCGGTCACGGTCAGCGTTAATTTAGTCCATCGCCAGGGTCCCAATTCCTGTCCATTTTATTACGCGTGACGATGTTATCTTCGCGTATTGTGAGTGACGAAAATCTTCCGCTAAACGTTTCGTTAGGTTTTCAACGGATGGATTTCCGATTTGGATGGAATCGGTGAGGCTCTTACTCCACTTCAATTTCCCATGTATTTCTGTATTCATCCTTTACTCCCCACGGCGTCTTTGCCATCAGTCATAATTTGAGTGTGACATTCGATCAATGAAATTCAAGGGATGGATCTCTGTACCTCTCTAATTAAACGCGGGATTGACGATGAATTAGATAACAACGATTTCTCAAGTTCTTTATTCGACTGCAATCAGTCGTTATTGCTTCCATTTGCTGCAAGCATCAGTTTCTCTATAATTTCTCATTTTCTCATATTTAAATTGGTATCGAATATGACTGACTAAATCTGGAAGGGCTAAAATACGTATATATTATTTTTACATTACTTTTAAGAATAAAATTTGTAAGAGGAAGTATAGATTTTTATCGTTATCAATAGTTATTATTTCCTTCCAGGTTAAATCATTTACAGCCCAACCCTTCGGTTCTTAAGTATATTTATCCCTTATTTCATCTTTGATAAAATTTAATCTCAAGCACATATTTTTTTAAATCTTCCTTCAAAATATCAAAACTACTGGAATTCGAACTCTGGTCCCCCACTTTCAAATCTGGTATTCCATCAACTAAACTGTGATGTCATCGCAAATCATTTACTGGAACCATATTATTTAAATTTACATTTACATGCAAACCCTTAAAACCGTCAGTGACGCGTGGCAGGAGGTGTAAAAACAACGATTCCATGAAGTATGGTAATTTGGTGGTAAATCTTTTCGGAAAAGGAAAAGTAGGACACATGATTCTAGTACCAGTGATGTCGATATTTTTCACTCACCGGTTTTAAGGATCCCTCCTCTACGTTCAATAAAAGTGTATTACCTTTACTGCATCATTGAAAAATCCCTTATAAATCATACAAATGAATCAGTTTAGTAAAAGTTTACTATTCAGTATTGAGTACAATTTCCATAATTAAAGGCATTATTGAAAATATTTTATTACAAACTGAATAAGTAATATATTCCTTGTTATACTTTGACGTTAACTCACGACTGAGTGAGTGAATAATGCAAGCAGCGATTGCATCAATTTCCCCTTTGGCGCGTATTAGCCCCATCGATTATTTTCCGATTAACCATTCTTTCGTCAAAGCGGTCTGCTCAATAAAAAATTAAAATGTCCCATTCAAACTCCTTTCACTGAAATCCATTTTCCCTTGGGGTGAGTTTATTTATCTTTCCGACCCTATTCATCTTTCCCTTGGGGAATGGTCTTTATCTTTCATTTTAATAACCTTCTTTTCATTCATCCTTTGATAATGTAGCTCCCGTGGTCTCCTGAATTTTTCTGACGGCCATTACTGAAATCTACGATTTATATATAGAATATGTGAATAGTCGATGGGACCTTAAGCTTATGAAAATTACATTTTTGAGCAAATCTTGTCTTCGACGACATCGGCGTCTTATGAGGAATCTGGAGGCCCGAATTTCTTAGAAGTATAACTTTAAATATAAGTTCACGTCAGAGCATTGATATTAACGGAACTTCTTTATGATGTATGATGGCCATGACAAGAAAGTCTTGGGAAAACAAAATACACGCTAATATTTACTCTGAAAATGTAATTTCTTCCGATATTTCGTTGAAGTTTTTCAGGGTCACGTATAGATAATTTTTCCAAGATCTGTAATATTGTGGATTCCTTTCATAAGTGATACACCTTCTGAGGCCATTGATACTAATGTTAGAAAGGTATCTTGTTAACTGAAGTGGAAATCTTACTTCATCTACAAAATGTGGCAATAAATCTTAGGAATCCCAGATGCTGAGTTTCCGTGATGTATGAGGAAAAATGAGATATACATTTTTTTCGTTATTTCTTGTAATACACGTTAAGAGAGTCTATTTCCCTTTAGTTACTGCCTAAACTTTGCTCTATTATTTTCTCAGCATTTCGATCATCCTCTTCCTCTCATCATCTCTTTTAATATCTTTATGCAATTACTCTTCCTGAAAATTCCTTATTTTTACTTTACGCTGTCACCGACATCTTCTGTGTTCTTATATCGATAGTTCTTGTCAGTGCTGTTTCTTGATATAAGGTCAGTTTCATTTGTCAGTTTATTAACTACACTGTGATTCAGTCTTTATGATAGTAAAGCAGTTGGGAAAGATGAAGTTGAGAATTGGCTTATAAACTTTCTTAATCGTTTATCTCGGCATTATCGCTGGGATCAAAGCAATAATCTTTCCAAAGACTAATTTAGTGTTCTAAGCTGTCAATAACTGGGTTAAATTACAAAGGAGTAAATTATATTGTTTATAGCTCTATTTGAGCTTTAAGAGAACTTCATGTTCTAAAATTTTCTTCTCCATATTTTCTTATTAGTATGAAATCAGGTGGCCCACAGTGATGAATATACAGATGCACACAGAGTGAATATAGCTCTGCAACACATTGTTATATAAGAGCTTTTAATATAGAGCTCTAAATCTTTCATAATATGTATGTAAAGTTTAGTAATTAGAATTGTAACCGAAAATTTTAAAACACTTCATAATGCATATGCTTAGTAAATGCAATATATATTTTCAATCAAATTGATATTAAGATGTTGTCACATTTTGGCAAGATTTGACTTTAGGGATTCATTATGTTTTTCATGAAAGAAAGTACGTAGGCAATAGTAGAAGTCCAATTCTGTGTTTTAGTTTAATATTTAAGAAATATAGTAAAAATACCATAATGACGTTAGGACACTGTGAGCACGAAAGGAAACCATTTGATTTCCATCCCTCTCAGAGAAAAAGCCTGTATAATCGAACATGAGTTGTGAGTTGGAAGCAAATATGCTGTCAACTCGATAGCTCACGAGAAAACGAGTTCTGGAAAAGATCTCGCCTGTAAATCGAGATTCTTCTTGAATATGAAATTAAATTGGCTGCCAAAATGAATGTCTGATTGGAAACATCCATTCCCGCTAGAACATCGTCGAATATGATCAGTTTATCAATTCATATCTCATCTGTAGGAGTAGCGGTCGGTGAGCAGTCGTTCAGATGAATGCTCTTTCCCATTGATTTGCATTTGCCCTAAGTCCGGAGAGAGTGATAAGGGAGTTCATTGTGCTTCTCTCCCTTCACCGACATTTCTGTTCTCGCCGAACGGGCCAATAGTGGGACTGGTCCAATCACAGGCATTTCGGGGTCCATTTCCGCCACGGCACTTTGATGAGATTCAGATTTGGGGGAATATGGCGCCTGAGAAACAGTTAACACCTGCACGAAATTCCCTTTTCCCTCTTTGATTTCCCTACACTGTTTACTCCGGAATATTTTTAGGGATATTTAAGGAGAAGATTTTAGAGAGATTATATTTTGCACGTAGAATTCTTTGTTAGCTTTTTGTTAATTCTTTTTTTGATTTCGTATTCCTTTGAATTTTTCTTATAAATACATGCATGTATAATGATACTCAAAATTTCTAGAAGATAAATTTGGTGACTTAGTTCTTCACTTTAAGATACGCAACATGAGGAGAAAATCTGTAGGCAATCCAATAGCTTATTCACGGTTTTCCATGAAGAATCGGCTTACCATTTTGTTTTAATTCTTTAGAAACAAACAAATAGGTCGCTATTATATCATAAGATTGTGGGCAATCTGTTGACACAGCGATGTTCTTTTTTATTGATCTGTATAACTTGACGGCTTAACTAAGAAGTGTGCGTTCGTAGTATTATATTCGACTTGCTTTGATTGGCATGTAACTCTTGCTTCGAGCCATTAGTTGATTGGATCACCGAGCAATCCGGTACGAAGATATTATTCATTATTATTGTGAAGCTAAACTCCTATACTCGTACTTTTTATGGAGGATTCTGAATCCAAGAGGATCTTGACGAAGATTTTCACCATTTTCAACGAAAGAGTAAAACAAGGAAAAGGGTTTAGGTGACTTGGCACGATAAGGCGATAACCTAGGAAAACTCCCAAGGAGAAAGAGACACGAAAAAGTCTTACGGGACCGGGACTCGAACCCGGGTCCCTCAATTGCCGGCAGACTTTTTCATGTCCTCGAAAAAAATAAATAAATATATTTTTCAGTGACGCATTTCATTACTTTTGAGTGTTGTGTATTTTTCCTCTACGGGTTATAAAAAGTATTTCTCTCATGGAATATTTGCTAATGTAGTGATACCTTCGTTAACGACAATGATCCCTTCCAAGATTGTCGTCGTCCATCCGTCGGACGGACTGTCGTTATCCGAGGTGCGATTTTCCAGAACTATACTACGTGTCCAATATGCAGATGAAGCTCATTCAGTTGTCATTAAAAAATAGAAAATAGGATTTATTTCATTATATTTTCAACAAAAAATCTATGATTAATAAAAAATAGTCATAATATTTTTTTATGGTCAGTCTTCACTATAAGGCGTCGTAAACCAATGACTGCGTCCGAGACATTTTTTGATCACAACCATACGACTCTAACCAAGTGCGTCGTTAAATGAGGCCCTCGCTAGCCAAGGCACGACTAATTATTTTTCTCTTCAAGATTATCAATTTTTTGTAACACTAATACCTTTAAGAATTCCGGTTGCGCTCATACTTACATTTGAGGTTACTTACCTTCTTGCTCCATAGCCCATTATGTATATGCGAGTGATATTCATATTGATTTTTAGCCGCTAGAAATTATTCAGAAACTAATCTCACACGCGGGATTCGTGAATGAAATACCATATCTCGCCGTAGGTGAAAACGAATCATCTTATCTCAATCCTTTGCGATGCGATTCCAGTTCGGGTACCTCGACTATCCGGATTCAAAATCCATTGGGGGCCATTTGTATTCGATCCGTGAGCCAAATGCATAATCTGCTAGGATTTGCATCCTGGTTGCAGGGCCATTTTTCCTTCAGCGGGGACGCACACTCATAGATAGCATTTGCATTCTCGAGATGGAGAGATATCTGGGACGGAACACGTGCCGCTTCGTATGGATTCTCTATGACGGGACCTTTAAGGCGCGGGATATCCGAGGAGCGCGGCAGAGACCTTAAACTCATCTTCCATAGCAGCGGCAGGCTGCCCTTCAGGCTAAGGACGTATTCAGAGACGTGTTTGATGGAGGTATTGATAGAATTTCTAGCGTAGCACGCATGGAATTGCAATTCCATCTGATGTATTGATACTACTGATTCGAATTAGATTGAAGAAAATCAAGTGAAATAGAGTATAGTGAAAGATTGTCATGAAGTTGTAGAAACTGAGTGAATATCTTATTAGAGTAGTTCAGAAGTGTCTTACGCGTGAATATTCATCTTATATTAACATTTTATAGCCATGCAGCGCCTATTTTGTGAGAATTTGAAGTGGTTAACCGTTAATTTAGGAGAATCTCGCAAAGCCTTAATTTATGACACTTTTAAAATTTTTTGTGCAATTTTTATTTTCTACTTATTCAATTTTACTTTAAAAAAGAAAAACCTTACTTCTGTCTCCAATATTACAATTTTTCTACGGAAAAGGAACCATATAAAGTTACGATTTAATATGCATTAATTTATGGAAATTATATCACTTATTAAAGCTATCCATACCTCAATCGGTATGGGTTTTCTAGGGAGAGTAGAAGTATTTAAGTTACTTTTATTTCGAGTGTATATATTTTCTCCGTTATTTTATTCATTGATAATCAGTTATCCTAATTTTCTTATTAATAAGAGGGTAGCAGGTAATATAAAATGATTTGATTCTTACCCGGATTAAGATAATTAAATTATTATTTGATAATTAATACTGTCTTTTGCAAGAAGGTCATAAAGTATTGAGCATTTAAATTATTGCATACAGTTTCATCTTTATCCCTGGTAAAAGAGCGGACATTTGGTGTTATATATATATGAGCCGAACTCTTGTAAATAAAACCAAGTACTTCCATATCGCTATGTAACTCTCAAGGGTAAACCTAACGTTTGCTCACCGAATGTTTGAAATATTCACCGTATGAAGGATACTGTAGTATGGGACTACGTGACGGATTACATTTTAGAGGTAAATTTTGGAAAAAGGGAATGCGGGTTTGCATGCGGGGAAGGGGGCCGAAGGGGTTAACAGGGATTCGGAGACGAATTGATTGGGGCGAGTGATGTGGGCGGGTGGGCCCTTTGGAAGGGGAAAATCATGATTCGAATGTTCATCAGGGCAGACCAGATTGGTGCGGTTTTTGCCATCCTGGAAATAAGGGATTGGAAGGAGATGGTGCACGAGGGTCTGGAAGAGGTAGATCCAGCGACACGAAATAATTCTATTCTTCTGTCTCCTATCCAATCCACTCTGCACTTTCCCTTTCGTCACTCACATCCTTCCAGCTCCCTCAACATGAGGAAAACCAATTTTCGTTTGGGAATTCGACGCTATATTTAGATGGAATGATTTTAATTCTTCTTTTTTCAGATTTTCGGTTCAGTATAGAAGGAGGTGAGAGGATTAACGTTTTGATATCTCGTTCTTTTTGATTGAACAAAGCGTCCAAGTGATAGTTCTTTGCCACTCGAAAATCAAAGAGGCCTCCCTCCAGCAGTATTTAACAGCCTAATACATAAATTACTTTAACATCGTGGTATATTTCAAATTGCGATTTTACAATTCGAAAATATCGTTATCTCCTGAAGTGTAGCCAAGGGGGGTGTTTGGTGGGTTAAACCTCCCCTCCATGAGAACAGATCCAAGAATAAACGGAAGCAATTGAGAGCATAGCCACTCGCAATTATGCCTTACGAACCCCGCTGGAGATTCGTGGGATATACACGTTAAAATAAATCACTTTCTACTTTAGATAGATTTTAGGCAAAGGTATTCCTGCCCCCTGTGTTTTAGGGATCTTGGCTACACTCTTGGTTATCTCGGATGATAACTGGCTCTAGTGAAACCGAACGAATTTTAGTTGCACAGAAATACATCAAACTTTTACCACAGCGGATTTTGAAAATAAACGGTTTTGCAGCAAGACTACAACACAAAGGAAAATTGCAAGAAACCACAGGAAGGCAGAAGGGGGAGATAGGAAAGTTATGGGAGTGATTAGGAAAGTCTTTCCTACATTCTCCAACCCTTTAGACCGTAAAGGGAAAATAGCCGCTCTCAACTTTGTTGGATGAAGGGCTGTAGCATTCAATCGAAGGATTAAACATTTTCATTAAGAAACTAGAAGCTACTTTTTAAGTATATCTATTCGTCAGAACCTTCGTTTTCATAGCCCTCGTGGTTTTAAAAGGACGGAATCAATTACTTGAGGTAGAATTTTAAGTTTAGAGAAATTCCTCAACTGAAGGCTATAATTTATCATTGTAACTATTCAACAATCGAGTCAAATGTTAAGTAAGAAAATTTTACCTTGTTTCTAGGAACGTGCTACGATTTTTTTCTGCTTGGCTTCTGAAAATTAACTTAAGTCTTCATACCATTATAAGAAAGTAAAGTATAATGGTATGAATGTATCTGTGTGTTTTACTGATATAATAAGAGATTCTATCCGCTTTATGTTGTATCCTATATTGGTCAATGAAGAAAGAGGATGTTAACAATAACTTTAGGACTTCATCAGCTCTATTATACTTTCCACAGAAGTTCTTATTACCTTCGGAATTTCCCAAACTCAATTTCAAAATTCTCTTAGTACCAAGACGGGTTCAAATATCTGTATGTGACATGGAGAGCTCTTCTACAGACGGAGGATAGGAGGAAATCTTGTAGCGTCGGAGCATCTAACCACGTCTCCTCTGATGCAAGCTCCTTTGTTTGTGAATTATTGAGGAGGGATAGTCCTTCAGCCTTTAAACATCCAAAGGAGGTTTCTTCATTAATTATTCAACCCTAACGTTTGATTTCACAGACGTAGAGCATTGTTTCCTTCAGTTGAGTTTTGTTTCTCTTTTTGTTTTGTCTATATTGCTTAAGGCGAAATACCTGAAAGTTTGGGACGCTTGATCTTGGCTTTGATTCACAAGATGTCTTATAAGTAAAAACTTCAATGTATGTATGATACCAAACTTTTAATCTTAGCCAACTTAAGTTAGTCATATGGCATGAGTTATCACTGCTCAATTTCAAATATACCATTTCCTGAGTGATTCTAGCTACGAGATGAGATTCTTGAGACCCCTATTTCCTGTAAAATGCAAAAAGGAATCTGTCAAAATATTTAGACTCTACATTATGTAGATTATTGCAAATATTGCAAGTATTGAAGTATCAAATCTAAGTACTTGTAATATTGGATTTCCAGAAGTAAGAATTATTTCAGATAATATGCTGTAGTAATATTACATCACTTTCTATCTCCAATAAAAATACGTTACATATATACCTGACTAATGTATTCTATAAGGTTTTTCAGCAAAATATTCGTTTTTGCCCTCCTTTGGTTGATACCCATAGCTTGCTCAATATGTTGTACTTGATATCCATGTAGCTATCTTCTGAAAATCCTACAACAATTTGATATTTTCCACATTCGAGGAATGTTCTCTTTGTTTCTGCATTTGCTTGTAATGTAGTTAGGTAAGTCTTTCTGTTAGCTTCAGTAACTTTATTCAAATGATTACATTACTATTCTGCTACTTTTTGGTAATTTTCCGTCAACGAAAGAGATGGAGCGTATTTGAAAGAACGTTCGTCGTTTGCATTTCAACTGGCATCTGATGCCATTTGATGATATTTTCCGTTTCAATTTTCTCTCTCTTTTCACTTCTCTCTCTTCCAATCATTTGAACTTGAATGAATTTCCTTTAAATCAATATCAATCTTCATTTCGCCGAATTTCTCCGAAAATTGAAACAATACTGTTTTTTTGCGATTTACTATTTATAAGAGCATAATTAATGCTTAGAAAGAGTCGCTTGAAGTATTCGTCAAAAGGTATTATTTTAGTAATTGTACATCGCTTAGTGCCATCGGATATAATCCTGTTGCTATACGTTCATTATCATGGGGTTTTAGGCGTATAATTTTCTCACATGGTGATAATTAGGGCATGGACTGACTTTTTCATTTCTTGAACTTTCATGGAAAGTTTACATACGTACGAATAAAATTTAAGTGATTTTGAACGTCGGGCTACGCATAGGTTATATGTTATAGATTGGTTTCTGATAGCGTAGGATATGACAGCATCTATTAATTACTATTCTTAGGTCAAGTTCATTTCTAAACGTGATTCAAACACTGTTTAAAATGATAACCTATATCGCCCGAGATTAATTTTCATCGAGATGCTTGTTTTAGAAAGAGCTATCCAATTTTCTACGGAAATAAAAGATAGAGATGAATTAGGTTTCTGGATTAATTCAATATAAACAAATAGTATGAGCACACGGTTGCGACACATACAGAGTAGGAGTGAAATGTTAATTTACTCTCGCATTTTCCTCTAAGAAAGAAGACGGAGGAAATTGCTTTGAAAAAGTAATAATATTACGGGAATTTTTTTCCATCTCCTCTCTACTCCTAGAATTTCTGAATTTGCAAGAGTTTTATGATATTACTGAGACGCATAGCAAAGTTTACCGTTATTTGCTAGTTATAAGTATGCGGCAATGTAATTATATACCTGCATATTAATATTATATTTATCTGTATTTACCTCTGCAGTATTTTCCATCGAATTTGTTATCCTATCTGTAGATCTTTAGATTTTAAAATTTAATTTTTGTTTGAGGTTTTGTATTCAGAAATACTTGTAAAAAGTTTTCAACATATTAATCCATATGTATCACGCTTATGTGAAATGAAATTCTTTCATTTTTGGGATTTAAAGGTTGTTCTTGGGTCTGTTTATGTAAATGTTTGATATTTTTTGCGCGGATATAATTTTCTATCATTGTGTCTAAGCTGGAAAGAAAATTAAGCAATCTAACGGGAGATCGACAATAAACAGACAAATTAATAGGTGACTGTTTTAAAATTCCTACTAAGAGTCCCCTTTTCACTCTGATAAGTACTTAAACCAGCCCAATGACGCAGCCAGGATATATCTAAGAGGAAGGGGGGGGGGGGGCGAGACCGTTGAGAGAACATACATATGCCTACGTTACAGGGACCGGTTCAATCATGCACGCTACATATCACAAGATATGTTTAAAAATTCCCTTAAAAAAGTAACTAAATCGAAAAAGGGGAGTCTTATACGGTTATTTGGCAAGGTAATTGATCTTCCTGAGTTTGGGGATTTTTTTAATGTGTCAATGCATTTCTGCAGGAGTATTTAAATAAAACACAGTTGTTAGATAGGAAACATCGAAATATCGGTTAAAATGACTACGAATACTACGCCGATTAATGTAATCTCCGCCGATGTCTCTCTTCTTCCACCTTTGAGGTGAAGAGATACGGGCGTTTCTGGTGTGATCATATATATATGCCCCGCTGAGATTGCCCTTAAGAACATATGATGACTACTCTTATGTCAGAAGTCTAAAGGACTGTTCCTTTATTTTGGCATAAAGGTCGAAATCACACGGACACGGATCTGTCACAGCGTTAGTCGTATGGCAGCGTGCATTGTTTAGGCACCCAAAAATGTTGCTTAGACGCTTCTGGTCTCCTGCTCCACAGCAACACTGTTTTTCATTGATTAACACGCCACCCTTCTGAAGTCTTGGAACAGTTGACTGTGTGTCAATGTCACTTTTTCAGCAATTAAAACATCTCTATAAACCTCGCTGCTGGTACTGCCCGCTGCTAAAAGGATGTTGCCATTGCTATTCATTCAAGCCTTTTAAAATTTCCTCAGTTATTCAAACAAAGACCTAAAATAAAAATTTGAATTGGACTTAAAATAATATTAATAATAATTATTCCTTTAATGGAATCAGGAAGACAATCCCAATCATATTCATTTTAATTGAGAAACCAATTTCCTTATCATTGCTGGCGAGCAATCACAATCATTCCCTCACCTGAAAAACTCAGTTAGCCTGGCCCAAACTATGTGGGTTGGAACACTAGCACGATGACCGCTCCGCCACCGCGGCTGATTATATTCTATATTTTCATTGTAAATAAACTCTTGCGAATCATTTGTAGGTATATTGCAAGATGTTATTCTGAGGTTCAAGCCTAGCCTAATCTCTGGACGTTCCTTAAAATACCGGATTCTTCCTTAATCAGAGTTAGGTATTAAAGGAATAAAATGATAAACAGATACATCCAAAAATGTGTTTTTAAAGTTATACTAAAACATTCCCCATCCTCACTGAATATATATATACTTTTTTCACTAGTGTTGAAGTATTTTATTTTGTCATTTGTTGTCTCTTGGGGGAAGATAATTATATGCAATCACATAGTTTCATTTTTAGATATTTTTATGGAATTTCAAAAGTCATATGAGCAAATATGTTGAAACAATTACTTTAGCATATGTAACAAACTTTAAATCTATCATTTATTTGTAAATGAAAGTATTGAATGAGAGCGGCCTTGACATGGTGTTACAGTATATTAGTAACAAACGACTATTTAAAAATAAGCGCTTTTGAAGTGTTTAAA
The DNA here is from genome assembly GCA_000376725.2 of Ladona fulva. Lineage (NCBI taxonomy): Eukaryota > Metazoa > Arthropoda > Insecta > Odonata > Libellulidae > Ladona > Ladona fulva. Next base: position 2,599,427 of record KZ308135.1, on the reverse strand, counting down.
AATAAGGAGGGCGAAAACATCAACATATCTTCTATGTTTACCCATGTCCCGTGATGATGTTACCTAGACTTGTGAGCATTTTGTTTAATCTTTCCCAAATTGTTGCTTTGGAGGGTAGACCCTTAGCTAGGTTCGGGCTCCTTGAGGGTTTCTCTGAAGTAGCCTCTTGGCTCCCTAACATTTACACATACATTGTAGTTTTCAGTGAATAATTCACGTAAACAGCTCCACGGTAATCTCGTACATAAATAATTGAAAAATCTTTGGTGTATTTGGCAATTCAGTTTTCCATTTCCTCCACCAGAACTCGATTTCTTATTAGATTTGTGTTCAAAATGGGGTCTGAATGTTAGTAATGACAATTTTGTATCTATGCCTTTCCGTTTTCACCATTATTCATGCAGTACAATTATTCAAAAATTGCAGTTTCTTGTAATTCAAATTAGTCATTGTATTCACGCCAGATTGTCTTGTGATTTAAAATCATGTTTTATTTGATTGGGGATTGGAACGAAGGAACAGAAAGAGAAGATCAGGTGGCAGACGAATCACTGCTGGAAAAAAAAAGCCGCACAATAATGGTTGGGATCGGAGACCTGGGACATTGTGCACTAAGAGAGAGATCCTACGAGAGTTTTCGAAGAAGCTTACGGAGAAAGATCCGCTGAGATGAGGAACACGTCGAAAAAAAAAATGTCGGGGAAGGGAAATATGTACGAGGATCGCATACGTGAGGAAAAAGACGCGGGAGGGATGAAATGGAGGAAAGAGTGGAGCTGGAAGGAAATCTAGATGTTTAGCTTGAGCTGGTAAACGAACGACCCAACGGAACAAGTGACGCGAGCGAGATTGGATTTGGAAGAGTGAGAGGGAATGAGAGGCAGTGGAGACAAAAGGTTGAAATATGATTGAAAAGAGAGAGGCATGGTATATCTGCCGAGATATCTTTCAGTTTTTTAAATTTTTCATACAGATCAGCCGGCGTCCTATACAGGTCTCTGAGAGGACTTGCATTTTTTTAGATTAAATGTCACACGATGCCGAAGCTTGAATTTTTTAAGGACGCTTGTTTAAAGGTTTTCGCTTTTTTCATCGGGTTTCGTTTAATTTTCTCGTATCCAATATGGGCACGTGGAGGGAAAATAAGCCTGGGCTGTTTGTGTTTCCTTCCGAGTCTTAATATGGAAATCGCATGTTCAGCACTGGATTATTTTCTCGTTGGCTTGGATACTTAGGATATTTCCGAATAGACATCATTAATGGTATATTAATGTTTATGATGATGAATGAGATTTAAATTTTATCGCAAGATCGGCTTTCAAAATATCGGTAGATACAATGTCTAACCTACACCAGTGGTGCACGAACTCCTTACAAGAAGGGCAGAAAAAACTCATGGCCCGCCTCGAAATGTCCAGAATGAGTTAGCATTCTGCAACACGGGCCACATTAAGTAAATAGAAGAAGGATAAAGAGAAGATACTTAGAATCCAACATGGATGGCAAGTCACCAAGCCCCCCCCACATCAAATATATGGGGCCAACCAGAAGAAGCAGGGAAAAACTATACTCGATGTCCGGCGGCCGCAGCTACGTATGTGAATCTCAAATAAAAAGAATGAGATAGAAAACGGGTAAGCGTGATCTAGCGCATGATGATGTGCACCCAGGAAAAATCCCAAGAAAGAATAGACTTGTAAAAAGTCTGACGGGACCGGGAATCGAGCCCGGGTCTCCCAATTGCTGGTCGGGTGATCTGTCCGTTGAGCCTTCCCTGATGAGATTAAAAAGAATGAGTGTTTTGGAGTCTTTCACTTCTCGACTTCATTATGCGTAATTGAATGAAGCAATGGCTTGTGAAGATTTATGGATCCTATTATAACCATGCCATTCCTAATCGATTGATGATTACCTATGTCTTAAGCTAATAAGACCTTCAACGGCCATACAAAGGTTTGCATCGAGCCGGAGTTGGATAATGGAACGTAGTTCTTGAACCACTGGCCTACACAGTAACTGGTCTACTAAAGTAAGTACATGTATCACCGCAAAGTTGCTACTAAGAGGCAGTTTAGGTGAAACTAGTACTAAAGACTCATTCAAGTGAGTTTATTGAGTATGTCCGTGGAATTTTAATCATTCTTTAATAAACTTAATCTTTGCTCAGAATTTCCTTCTCTTCTTCATTTTGGATCAAACATTACCGTATTTACTATTACTATATATTACACGGATACTATTTTAGTATCAATGTAAATTTGGCAGTAAATACCGTCTTATACGATAATTATTTAATCCATTGGTGAGAGTAAGTTTCCTTTTGTAATTAGGTTGTTAGGAATTATCACTTATTTTTTGGCTGGAATTAAACAATCGAGTTTATTGATACATGTTTTTGGGATACTTATTTAAGCGACTGGTTCCCGTTGGTGACACCTAATCGCTTTACCAAAAAGTTTATTCTCTTTTAGGGGATTAAAAGCAGAGCAGTCAACAATTGTCCTCACTTATAACATGAGGACGGCGGCTCACTTTTCTATTCAATTTCCGGATGTTGAACAAGAATCGATCGTGACTGTTGTACCATAATGGAGTTTTCATCGTAGAGACTCGTCTTCTTTCGTCTCTTATCCCTTCTTCCCTTCTTTCCTCGAGACGCAGAGAGACTCTTTCGCATCCAAATGTCTCTGGGAATAAAGAGAATATATCTCCAAGGATTTCGCACAGAACTCACTTCCATGCTCTCTTCTTTACACGCAATCTCCTCCGCTACGTCAATCCCCCCATTGCTCACATCATTTCCAATCTACGCCGTTTCCTCCTTCGCTATCTTCTCTCACTTATTTTATCCCTTTTCCTTACACTTCCTTTCTGTCTATATTGTGACTTATCTTTTCCGTCTTCGGCTTAGGTTTCCCATCCCTTTTTTCCAACTCTGACTTTTCCTTTTCTTTTTGTCACTCATTCTCCCTTCTCAAATTCGCAGAAAGCACATTTTCGTGGTATCTTAAAAATTAATCGTTAATTCTATAACTTAATATTTGACTTATTTTCAATTCCAATTATCTCTACTCTGTTTTTTTCCATTTCATATACATTTCACATGCATATTCTTCCTTCATATTATCCTCGCTCTCTCTATTCTCTAATCCATTACTTTTCCACAAGCTTCTGCTCTCTATTCTTTGGCATTGGTTCTACATCTGTGCTAGTTTCTCTGATAACTTTCCACTTTTTTGCCCCTTTTTCTTCTCTTCTTCATTTTCTTTCCTATATCTCTCTTATATGGGTTCTTCTTCTGAATATATCATTCACCTCTCTTGTATTCTATTCATCTATATCTATCACCCTGTTTTCCTTTCATATCCTTTTGTTCATACTTTTCTTCTTTTCCCCGTTTTATCCTCCTTTCTCTTTTCAAAACTATTTTTTGCCTCGTATACGTCTACTTTCCAATCTTTCTTGGAACTTATTTATCTCCTTTTACTTTCCTGCAAAGGCTACATTATTTTTTACACCTCTTTTTTTTTCTGCAAAGTTTCCCCGTATATTCCACCACCCCCTATCTCACTGCTTTGGATTCATTTTCATTCTCTTCAGCTCCCTCATTTCCGTGTTTTCTCACCTCTCTAACTCCCAGTTCATCCATTTGCATCATTTCTCCTTCTGCGCTTTTTGTCAGTATTCTCTTTTCCCCATTACGTATATCGTTCTTTCTCCGCCAATTTTCTTTGTATTTTCCACGCGTTCCTCTTTCTTCTTATATTTCTTTATTCCGAACTTCTCCATAAAAATTCAACCACCTCCTTCCTTCTACTTCAGTGCTCTACATTCACTTTATTCTGTTCAGTTTCCTTACTTACATGTATTTTCTCTCTCTCTCACTTCCAATACTTCCGTCTACCAATACTCCGGCCTTCGTCAAGACTTTCTCCTCGCTATTATCCACATTGTCCTTTGTCGTCTCCTTTTCCCACTTACTCCTCTTTTCCCCGTCCTCTCCTTCCTCTATTCAACACTTTCAATGCTCTTCCTCCGAAATATTTCCTCCCTCCCTCCTTACTATTCCTTTTTTTCCAGAATTCCACCCCGTCTTTTTTTATTCTTCTCCCTGGAATCCCCTTTGTGTAGCGCCTTCCCCAGGCACCCCTTTTTACTTCTCCTTATTCCACTCTTCGTCCTAACTTTCCCTCCCCATCTTCCTTCTGCCGATCCCTTCCCCTTTTACCTTTTGCCTCGCTCGATCGATGTGGTCGGTATGGAGACCGCGCTCCAGGGTCGGCAGGGGTGGCCTCGCTGCGAGGGGGTGAGAAAAAAGGCTCCAGAGGGAGGAACAGGTGCGCGGGGGTTGTTGGCGGGGAGGGCCGAAATTCGGCTGCAGACGGACGAGGAAACAGAGAGGCAATTCGCTGGAGGGAGCGGCTCTCAATCCATAATGATGCAAGGGAACGTTGCGTGACTTTGGCGACTCTAAGGAACGGGACGCGTTCTGTAAGAATTCGGGAGGAAAATAATGAAAGGAATCGAAGAGTTAATTAACGACACATGGAAAGTCGCGGCCTATTCGCGAGTATCCAGCGTCTAATTGAAGATGAGCGCTTGGGTGGAATTCTCAGGGTGAAATCCCGTTTTTCCTAACTTAGAATTGGCTGGGAATGAATGTCATCGGCTGTTCCGTGGAAGATGGTGAGGAATACCGTATAAGGTATTCTTTGTGTTTAAATGTGTTTGCTTCTCATACATAATGACTTACTGTATCGTTTTAAACATAATTAACAACTGAAAGATTGCAGAGAAAATAAGTAACATCTGAAGAACTATTACTGAACGTGCCCACTCATATTTTTAATTCTCAGTATGGAACGCAAACAATTATACCTAGAAACTCTCTTCATCTCGCTTAACTTGGTAGTATTGTTTTTCAATTAATTAAAAAAAATTAATTTTCAACCTACCCATAGTATTTGGTTCAGCAAAGGTTTATTACAATAATTACTTTTCAGTAATTAATATTGATCGCTTATATTATGGAATAAACATAATGAAATCGAGGAACATAGTGAATTCATATTTTGTACATCAAAATTATTGCTTAAATATTTCTCATAACTCTTCTTTAAAATTATTTCAGCGTTTTAAATATTGTAAAAGGCTGAAGAAGTCATTCATGGATATTGAAGCACTGGGGACGTGAATTTTTAAGACTTATACAACACACAAAAGGAATTTGTTTTGATGAGGTCCTTTCTTCGTAATATATATACTACCAGTAAAAGAAAAATCTTGTTTCAGGAAGATATCATCTTGTAAATGTTCTTTCAAATAAAAATGAAGCCTATTTTCTAAGCTAATAGTAAAGCCAATTTGACAAATGGAAGTCATTCCTAATCCTACAACCTAGTTCTACTTGAGAGCAAAATGCTGAGTCAAGAAATACGCTGGGTACATGTAATACCTCATACTGTTACTCAATCGTGTGAATCTACTAGTTAACTTATTAGGTAATTAGCTGTGTTGATGTTACTTACTCTCTTGCAGGAGATTCTCGTTTCCAAATAGTTCCATCGCAAGTGCGATTTTGTGTTCATTAACGTAGTTTACCTGGAAGGCTGCGCGTCGCTAGATATTTAGGTCTTCAACTACAATAGCGATGAACAAGCATATAGTAGTTGTTATTTGATACTACATCAAAGTTGTAAATACGAGTGCTTTTGGGTATCCTAATATGCAAACTTGATATTGATCAGTTTCAGAGTTCTTTAAACAAATTGCTCTGAGTGGAAGAATATGGAAAAATACCATCGAATTCCCTTCACATCAGAAAAATGACTGTCTCGGTAAAATATATCATCCCAGTTAAGGTGTGAAGGATGGCAGGTATAAATTTCGAAATGCGAGAAGGTTTCCTATGGAAGATGGGTATGTGAATGAAAATTACGAAGAATGCTAGTCAGGACACATATGGAACATTAGGGGGAAAATATAAGGAACGAAGCAGGTTTGTTTGAGTGGGTGGAAAAAATAGGATAGAGTTGGGACACACGGGGACACTATCGGGTAATTCATCTGCCGGGAGGAAAAATGGCTTAAGCATAAAATGTGGCGTCTGGTAAGTAAACGGCGGAGGCACATGCAAAGGGAGCGGCGCAAAAATGGAGGCTAAGGAAACAAGTAGGAGGAAGCATGTAAAAACAATAGATTTTACGGAATGGAAATTTCGGTCGTAAACGACGCTGCTGATATATAGCGCGAGGAAAAGACTTTGCAAAGAGGACGTAGAATGACTTTTGGAGAAGGGGAGGAATTTTCGGAGCTGCAGAGAATGTTTTCCGAACGCCATTATATAGGGAAGGAATTCGTAGGATTAAAATTTAAGCGGCGTCGTAAAGTTGTTATTATCTTAATAGCTTGTCAAATGCCGGTGATTCAAGAAAGATTACGTGCTATCTTCTCCGTTAGTAATTCACTTCTCTTCGAACTGTGAAAGTAATTTCTAGGAAGATGTATAAGGTTTCATGTTAGTGTCAAGAAACTCATTCGCAGATATCGATCTGAAATCGGTTTGCCCAAAGTACTTAAAATTGTTTTATGCATTACAAGCTTGCAAAACTAGTAAAAAAACATCGCTTCCATTTCAATTCAAAGTTACATAAATTAGAATTAAAATTTAATTGACTACTTAAAGGTGTTACTTTTAGCGAGTCAAATGCTGGTGATGGTCTTTTCTGTCATAAACCTCCCAAAATCGCCTCTACTTTAATCCTTATTAAAAGGGGAAATGTAGATGCCTAATTCCTAAGAATTTAATCTTTTAAGAAATACTACTCATTACCTACCGCTATGGGTTTACGATATGTAAGTTTTTGTTTTAAAACTCTCATTTAGGTGTCTAAATTTTACAAAGATGTTGGAAAGGAAGTGAGACCAGGGTTCGAGCATGGATCTCGTCGCTATACTTCACACTTGTTTATCCTTGGTATCTGGATTTATTTATTCCATTTTTTTACGTATTCAATTTAAGGAAATTCTTAGTGGAAACCAAGGAGATAATAGTTTCCAAATTGTGCAAAACGGTAAGAAGAGTCAAGAAAAGTAGGGGAAAAAGAGACCCGGAAGTTAACCGAAGGAATTAGTAATTGAAGGAAAAGAACTATCAAAGGAAAACTCGCTTAGACGTAGTTTTTTATTCAAATTTGTTTAACTTAAATTTTCCTAGGATTGAAAACTCTATTATAATAATAACGAGTTGAGAAGGTATTCAAAGCCATCGAAAGACTACATAAATTCTCATAGTGTAATAATATTGTTTCATGTGCATCAAGATATAACTCCTAATAAACCTGGCAGTGGTAGCATACTGTAAATCTGTCGCTACGAGTCTTACTTTGGAGTAATAACACCGGAATGAATCTTTTACTTCGCTGGGAGAGCTGATAAGGAAATCTTAATGCTGAATTATTTTCCGAAATGAACAACCTTGATTCATGTCTGCTACTATAGCTTATTATCAAATATTAATTAAAGAAAATTCTGAGGTTCAAGCCTAGCCTAATCTCTGGACGTTCCTTAAAATACCGGATTCTTCCTTAATCAGAGTTAGGTATTAAAGGAATAAAATGATAAACAGATACATCCAAAAATGTGTTTTTAAAGTTATACTAAAACNGAAATGAACAACCTTGATTCATGTCTGCTACTATAGCTTATTATCAAATATTAATTAAAGAAAATATATTTCCGAAAAGTGGTCTTTTTCTCACATTATTACCGCTTGCTGTATAATACGGTTACAGAAACGACTCGTTTGTGTATTTTGGGAGGTTTGTCTGAGTGTTATATTTTGTGCCACATCTCTTAATAGCAATCAATGAAGTCATGAAATACTATCGTAAGTAGCGGCATTAGATCACTTGTGAGAAATCGAGGAATGAACAATTAAACAAGAGAAGGAGAATAGAACAACATAGTCGAAATAGCATGAAATCACCAATGTAATTACTTTGAAAATGAAGGTCTCACACAAACAGCTGTGATGACAAAGTTCAACAAAATCACTTCAGAATAAGTGTAACACAAAGCACTAGCAGATTATTGTCCCAAGCCAAGTTGAGTGGGATCCTTGGAGATTGCAATAAATGTCAAATAGTAAGTCCAGGAACTAATTGCAAGAACACAGTAAAGTTGAGCTGGTTATTATGAGGAAAACATGCATCTGCACCAGGCACTGTCTGTCTCAAAAACTAGCTTGAGTCATTGACTCACTTCAAAAGCAGGAGGGGAGAGTAGTTGGAGGGGAAACTGGGGAAGTCACTAGATGTGGTAGCAGAAAGGAAAGTAAGACATGGTGTTCCAATCGAATACACTCCCGCCAATTTGATCACTCGTCCCAGCAGTGTATCCATCCGCAGTCCCCTATATAAGTGACGACTCTATCATATAGCGGCACGCTAGGGGCATGGCTAGGGGGATAGCTAGTATCAAACTTGTCAACCAAACTTAGCAACCAAATCTTTGCAACCAAGTTTTGACAGAGCAGAACTAAGGTTTCTCACCCTGCTTCTCTCTCTCCCTTTCAGCGGAGCTGGGCGGGAAATTATGAAAGTGCCGAGCCAGGCTAAGATACGGCACAATATTTAGCTTTATAAGTAAATAAAACTTAAGCTTTATATGTAACAAAGCATTCCTAATTGGCTCTTCATCTTAGGATTCATATTGGTAGATAATTTTACGGCACATATGTTTCAATAAATAATCTTTGAATAGACCCTACTTTCTTTGCATTTGTCTGTATACAAAAACTGATTAAGGTCTCCTTTGATTCCTTAATAATCAGTATATGGCCAAGAATAATTAACTGGAAACGCGATAAAAAGATGAAGTATCAGAGAGATTAGCAAGGTAAAGAATTGAAAAGTCTTAAACAGGAGTGAAGAACCTCTCCCCGAGCGCGCCATCTGGGAACACCTGTTTCGCTTCCTTTTGAAGATTATGTCTACGAAATCCTCCAACGAATGAGGGGTTTGAAAAGCAAATGTACAATTCTAGTGGTTCAAAGAAGAGGAAACCGGAATGTAAATACGTGTAGTTGTTTGATTCTCGAATCGAATTCGTGGAACTGCACAAATGTATTCGATGTCGGATTTCGTGCGAACGACGCCTGAATGAAAGGCTTGGGAAAGAAGGAACCTGGAATGAACGAAACAAGAAAGTGATTCATATAATATGAATATCCTCGCATTGGAACGTCCCTCTTATATTCCACATAGCCCCGTTTTATCCTTCCCAATGATGGAAATAAGTATCGAAGCAGAACTTACTAATTGGAATCACAATACCACCCGTCCTAAAACAAATAAAACATCGAATTATTCGGATTTTGTGTAATAATCTGGAATTAACTTTCAGAAATGGAGTAAGCTTAGGAAAGCGTACGAGAAATTTAGGAAGTGTCCTTTTTAGCGTGTATCTTGGTAGAGGTCGCTTTTTGCTTTCGCAACGATGCTTAGGAGGGATTAAACCAAGGGTTTCGGTAAGGAAGATAAGCTGTAGTAAAAGAGGGAAGGGAAAAGGAATTCCGGGAAGGTAAGGGTAGCGGAGCGAAAGGGAGACGAGAGCGCTGTGTATGGGAATGGAAAGGCGGATAAAATGGATAAGTGTAGGAGGAGTTACTGGCGAGGGATCGATGAACCGAAATTTAATGTGGGCATATCAATAAGGTCGATAAGGAGTGGAAGGGCTGAAAACGGAAGGGGTAAAAAAGAATTTTCCCATGATCTCGAAAGAGTGCGTAAGGAAGGGAAATTTTTGCTAAGGAGATAAAGCGAAAGTAAGCCTGAAAATGCAAATTTGGCGATACCTATGCTGAAGAAGAAAATTCGTTTACTTATCACATTCACAAACCGATACTCTATTTTCAATAGGTTTCCAAATCGAATCTACTGATTCGGCCTGATGATGACCTAAATGGCTGAAATCATGTTCGTGTAATAAAACAATTATTTTGGTCAGGGTAGAAATGTTCTTTCCGTTATTCTTCATAAGGTTTGCAAATCCTAAATTACTCGTAACAAATTTGTTTCATCAGCAAGCATGGCGTAGAATGGAAAAAGTAAGTAGGTCGATAGAAAAACAAACGTTGAGATGGTCGGAGGAGAGGGCTTTGTTTGAAGTAATTAAACGTCGACAGAGGTAATGGGTGGGTCAAAGTTTGAGAGGAGAGGAATTGCTAAAGAGTGTAATTGAGGGTAGAAAAAAGGGGATAAGTACAAGGGGGAGAAAGACAAAAGTTGTTGGGTGGCAAAGGGTACTACCAGGAAGTGAAAGGAATCGCGTTGAGCAGGGAATATTAAGGCACATGAACCTACCCAAAGGTAGATCACTTATGTACGTAACTACTATCCTTTTGTTATTTCTAAAAATTTTCGTGAATGGGTACGTGCATGCGCGAGCAATCTCCGTAACATCTTATGGCTGAATTTGTGTTCGTCAGCCAAGGCCAAGAAAGTGCGGAAACATCGTCTATGGCAGAAAAATTCATCACACGCTCCAATCATCAGTCGAATTACATTTGTACTGAATTGACATAAGAAGAGAGTTATTACCGAAAGATGTTTGACAAAATCTCTTGAAGGTACCAGTTTGGGGTTTCCGGATTACTGAGTGGGCAACGCATTCGACTCCCGTGAAAGCGGTCCTGGGATCGATTCCCAGTGGGGGCCTAGGTGCGAAATTTCCTCAGCTGTTGCACTTTTAACAATACTACCATTACTAGGTACCGGTTTATGAAAATATGTTAAAAGGTGAGCATAGAATTGGAAATTTGTGCACAGGATATTAATTCACCTTTCATAGAGGAACTTTTTCATGCATAGTGATTTTTTCCCCTCAAGGAAGAGAACCAGGGGGAAATAGGAACTGAGATTAAAATAAAATATGAGGGAATTGAAAACGTTGGATTCATAAACGTAGAAGGAAGAGACGAATAACAAAGTGATCGGAAGTGAACGAGAAGTATCAAGTCGTCGGAAATTGAGTAATCGATACCGTTGATACAAATGAAAGATGAACCAAAAGTTTTTGTGGAAGTGCACAACTCGATGTAGGAAGTGAGAATTTGTAGAGAAATTGGTTAAAGCTATGGAAGATGAGAAGCAGAGGTCAAAGGAGGCTATGAATGACATGTAGGAGACATAAAATGGAGGCGGTTCTCTTACACATTGGGAAGCAAAGTGGAGACGCAAAAAAAGAACGGAGATATCGACAGAATGAGAGATTGGCGGATGTTACCATGGGGACGGCGTGGTGAGGAAGTGGTGTCTGGATGTCGATTGCATGGAGAGAGTGGGGTTAACAAGGACAAAAGGGGTTAAAATTCAAGGAGACTACCCGATGTTTTCCTGTAAGATTTCCTGTAAACTAATTCTTTAAATAGAACAATACGTATTTTATCAAGTTTCCTATGCCGCATCTATTTCGTAAAAAAACGCTGTAGTTGAAAATCAACGTTAGCGTATTCTTCTGGAGACTCGCGGATAAGAATTTTAAGCCATCATTTTTCGCATATTTAACCTCACTGAATACTCCGCAACGTATACATATGATGTGTTCACTGGGAGGCATTCTCCTTCCATTCTAAGGGAATATTTTCATTTCAGAGTAATTTTGCAGTGTGAAAGTGTAACGTATCATCTAAATTTCTTATGGGATTATATTTTCTTAAGGAAGATATTTAGATGTCGAAGTGTTATATTATTTATATATGTACCTGTAAATTATATTTTCACAAAGTCTCCCGAATGGCTTGGAGAAATGTTCTGCCGGGATAGCTCAACGAACAGAGCACCCGACCGGCAAAAGGGAGACCCGGGTTCGATTTCCGGCCCCGGCAGACTTTTTCCAGTCCATTCTTCCTTGGGATATATTTTTCAGTTTTTCGTTGTAAAATCTCACTAAATGATGGGATACATGCGGCAATTTCCTAAGAGAAAGAGAACTTCTCCAAGTTCGCGGACCACGCTCTTATATGTTTCTACATGTTGACAAAGGTAACCAAAATATTAATACATTTATACAAAACCCAGGAATTGGGAGCACAGGAATAATACCGCCCAAATATGGATATGCACGGTGAGTTCGTTGACTAAAAATTTTCGTAACAGCTTTTGCTAAACGGATTCTCTGCCTCTCCATTTTGATAGCCTTCGGGATTTATCATCAAAGTGGATCGACAGAGGATAATCTGCTTGGACCGAACTCGGGACCGCGAGGATGGAAGGCAAACGCTTACAATCGGCGGCTTTGTTTGCAAAGCTCAAATAACCCTTGCCCGTTGAGCGCCGAAAATAACTGTCAATACCATGCCCGAATAGATTCTGGATGCCATTCTCATTCAACAAGTACCCGATTCCCTGAATAGAGGACGGGTAATCTGCGACTTAGGAGTATGTCTTGTATTTATTTACTCGAACTGCGCGCTCTGTTTGCACATCTCCGACTCACATCAGCTTGAGAACGTGCAAGGAAGTGAGAGTGCTTCAACGATGGAAACAAAAGAGAAGGCATTTGGACTTGACGTGGCACTTCTTGAAATGGGGAAAAAATTCCTCTTCGAATTGTGAGCGTAGGCAGTGAGCGGCTCAATGGGAAGAATTTCCAAGGAAACGGAGGCGAGTTAGGGATCCAGCAGATGAAACGAGGATAACAAGGAACCAAACGGAGGGGAGTTCTCGGGAAAAGGATTAATAGGAAAATACGAAAAATAATTTGATTGACAGTGCGTGGAAAGTTCGATACTTTCATGGGAATTCTTAGATATTTTACAAAGTGGCAAAAGAAACAGAGATGAGTAATGTGCATGTTCCGTCTATAATCTAAGCATAGACGGGTAGCCTTTTCTGCATTGCGACGCATATCTTTAACACCGGTGAATTTGAATATTTACAAATAGAAGAAACACGATCCCTCGTTGAAAATGGACTAATTTTCATAACGAGCGGTAAATTTATTAATTAAAACACGAAATTAGATTCCCCGCTTTCACAGAATTCTGTAATAGAATTAAGGTCGGAAAGCTTGTTAGCGAAAAAGAGAAAAATATAATGGTTTTATAGATTAATTAACTCAATGGAAACGGCTTGATGCGTGGAAATTCTATATCAAAACAAAAGATTCCTATTTTTTTGTCCACAAATTAGAATTTCATGAAACTTCATTTCGCGACCGGCTTTTGTAATAGAATATCAAATTCCAATTTGAAAGTCCATTAGGGCGTATTTTGGTACTAATCTATAGATTGGCAGTGCTCGATAGGAGCATATAAACCTCTCATCCTAACTTCCAAGTAATGGAACATCAACTGAATAGAAAATGGTCGACGGTTGGTTATCTGCTCCATAAGGAGAAGCTAATCCCTAAGGACGTCGTCTTCTTTCCAATCAAGGGAACGTACGTGAGGATCACACTGATGAGGTCGACGACATTAAAAGTAAACGTGTCTCTCAGGTCGAGATTTCTATTAGTTACATCAAACTATACTTGCAGAATGGACAAAAAAATTGCAAAGAAACAAACAAAAAACGAAATTACTCATTTTGTTAGTATTGAAGTATTTTTCCGCCATACTTGATATACTCATTCAAAATCTCTTTTTCTGATGATTTATTTACTTTTCTATACATCAAATTTTCTCGTTCTTAAAGCAATTCATCCATAGGTTAACACGTTAGGGCTTAGAATGGCACTGTCAGATTCAACGATGGCTACTATCAAATAGGGCATACTGCCAAATGTAAGTGCAATAGTGCAATAAAGGCATTGCCTCATAACCATGCAATTAGGAAGGAAAAGTGTTCAGATGTATCCTTATAAAAACAAGAAGAGATGTCACTCACCATAGTTTGAGCCAACTTCAGACGGAAGATGAGGAGGGATAAAATGTCCTGTCTTAATTTTCCATGAACTGATTTTCCAAAAGATGTGGAGAGATCCATCGGCAACCTTCCGATGGAGCATTATATTTTTGAGGGTGTGATGGGAATTTTTGGTCAAATTACGATAAATATTTAATAATATAAAAAAAAACTTTTTCTTTATTTCAGTCTTGTGAAAAATGTATGCCACTCCTATCAATTTAAATTCAAGAAACATGTTTTACGCCCAAACATTTCAAGTTGAATGACCAAAAACTGCCAAGTTCTAAGATTATTTATCAAAGAAAAAATTTGATCTACTCAAGGGAAACCTGACAGAGTATACGAAAACATTACTGTACTTTTCAGTAATTAAATTGCTTTTACTACGTAGCACAACATTGGCCCTTTCATTGTTGAACTACGAAATACTGATATAGATAATTATGATGAAGAGCCCAAATTATTTTCATTGAGAACGAGACTAGGTTGTGGGTTAATTCGATAATGTAAGAAACCTTACTATGAATTAGATTCCGTTATATCTGTCAAACTACATTCCCTTATAATATGATTCAAAACGCACATTCTAAGATGTCATATCTAAACCATGGTCGTACTATGTTAATAATTTGTACATAAAACCTCATTAACACAGGAGTATGGCTAAGGCATTCAAAGTTCTGATTTTCATCCCAATTACGCCTATACTCTCAGAAAATATCCTCAAAGAGACAAATTCAGCCTTGCGCTTATGTATAAGTACTCATTGGCACATTATACGTATATGGGATTAAGATTCATATAAATTCACCTGGCTGGCTAACCGTGTATATCAATCGCTGAACAAAACGTTTAAGTGCAAAATGAAGAGGGGCTAAGGTAAAAAAAAGAAGGGATGAGGGGAAAATGCCTGAGAGAAGTGATGTAGGATTGAACGATACAAATCGAAGCCGATGCATTGGAAGTTGGAAATGTGTGGTGGGGAAAGAAAATGGGTGGGGGGGGTGTGCCGGGGGAAAGATTTCAATTATTCAAAGGGACCGTCTCTATCTCCGCTATCGAACATTTCTCGTAGCGGATTTAAGCGTCTCTGGATTCCGATATTTTTTGCTATCGTTGGTCGGAGGGAGGGATGGGAGTCGAGGTTGAATGATCGTAGTTTCTAATTGGATTCGCCTCTTCGGCAGAATGCGTGCCTTAAGGTTTTTAGGGTAATTTCTTCTCGGAAACTTTGGAGTAAACGAGACGAGACAGCGCCTGAGTTGGAATTCAATCCAGTAATGGGCTCCCACCTAGCGTGTTCTCTTTTCGCTCTGCACGTAAACAAATCCGAGCCTAGTTCATTTAATTTGTTCTTACACTGGGAAAGAGTTTTACCAGATACGCCGGAGTTTCCGCTTAATCACTAACTTCTTCGGGAATACACAAGCTATTGCTTGATTGCGGATTCGGTTAACCTTCCTGACATAATGGCGCACACAAATCCTCGTGGTCTTGTACGCAGAGTCTACTAAGACACCCCCTCGGAGGAACTAAATTACAAATCCTGGCGCTTTGGTAGTGAGATTTGCTTCTAAAGATATGCCATATTGCTATATGGTTCGCTTTTAAAATTCAATACAAAATGGGAGTAAAAAGTATAATCTTAGACATGCAACGTTTTAAAATAGGTAGACCCTTTATTGGCGAATGTAGGACCATTTGGGTCTCTCTCTTCGATCTAAGTTACTAAATGTACACTGATTACTTTAAAAGAGTAGAACAAAGAGTAGAAAAGAGGCGTATAATATTATGAAAGGAGATGTAAAAAATTAAAAAGTCAAATAATAATTACATTTGGTTTATTATTCTTAATTATTCCTATTTGTTCTGGAAGATCTAAAAATTGAAAATGATGATTAATTTGAAGTCAAACAGTTTCTGAAATATGTTATGTGAATTTGAATTTTCCTTCAAGGTCATAATTGAGATAGTTAGTGCGTTTCCGGTTTCTTTCGTTTGTCATATTTTGGTTATTAGTCTCATCATATTAACTAACATGTAATATCTCCAGAGGTTAGAGAGGCCATTTTGACCTAACCTAGCGGTAAGAGTAACATATTTATAATAACATCCGATTATAAAATAGGTCACATTTACTGCTTTATCTAATGTTCTTATTAGTTAGTTCATGTTAAGCAATGTTGTATTTGCATCGAGAAATTTTAAATTCTTACCATGTAGCTCGGAAGAACACGCATTTAAGATCTATTTTTGACCATAGAATTTATAATTTTTTTACCACTAAATTATTCTCATACTACAGATTACGACACCTTATCTATATTATAAGAACACTTAGTATCTAAATTAGAAATTTACAAGTGTTCTGTAGATTTTATCACTGTGGATAATTAGTCAATTATTTTTAATAATTTCTTAAACGTCAACCTTCGCTGTGCTTTTGATTTTCTTACTATCGTTCATCTGCTCAGAGATAGTATCGCCAGTTTATTCCGTGATTTATGTCTTATTAAGTATATCTAGACCACTCACGCAAACTGGCGTGGTAGGTTTTTCCTTAAGAATCAGTGAATTCAGTCGAACCTGAATGAGAGGGCTCTGGGCAAGAGATAAAACTCTGTGGGACAAATCACGACGTCCCGTCTATTTTACCCCTCAAAACCTCTATGAAATAGGAATTAATCTAGGAAATGCAACACGTGTGCTTTTTTGATGGATCACACACGAGTATTTTGTTTGTCTGAAATGGTTCAAGTTTGCACCAGGATAAAAAGACAAATTAGATGACGATTTTCGACAGCTATGAGTAGTACGTTGTATCCTCAGGATTTCTAAGCGAAAAATTAGTAAGTTTTCGTTGATTTATAAAGTTAAAGTTTGAAGCACGAGTGAAACTGAAAAGCTGCGAAGTGATATACCTGCCAAAGTTTAACTTTTAGAAGGTAATAAAGCCCTTTCGTGAAGGCGGAATTCTCGTAGAAAAGCATTAAGTTCAAGCTCAATATATCAAGTTCCTAACCTTTGCGAAAAATATCTTCACCATCACTCTCTATTATCGTTTTGAGTAAAACCCTTTAGAAAGATTATGAAATACTTTGGTTTTTCTCTGCGTTAATAGCAACGTTAATAATAACAGTAGATTTTTGTTTAGAAGATGTATATTCTCGGCGAAACAGACTTTCGTTTCCAAGGTAATAATGATAGTGATTGCAGCAAATGACTTTTCAGCAAAACGGCTGCAATAGGATTAGCCTTTCGGTGGGCCCATTCTGGGAAAAGGGCAGCAAATTTGCTAACGCAGTGAGTTTTTGCAGTACGGTTGCTGAAGGAAAGACCAGAAAGGGTCAAATTACATCTGAAGGCTCTGTTTTCACCACTACTTATAGCTGCGTCGTCTCCAAACGACATTCTTTTGAATGTGTAGGAAAATGTACTTGTGTACTAGAACAACAGGCGCGATGTGGCTAGAAAGCTATCTTTAGTCGGCATCGACCTTTGCATTCAAGGACTTATATCAAATTACCACGATACGACATATTCTTCATATCATAGAAAAAAGTAAGCTGGAGCCACGATTCAGCCATCATTTGAAAGTAGAAGGAATGATAAGGTAAAGGCCGTTAAGTATGGCTTTGAGCGATGGATAGGCCCAGTTCTCGTTCGTGAGTTTAAGGACGAGGCTGAAACGAAGAAGTCGAAGGATCTTCCGGTAGGTGAGTAAAAGGGGATCGGCATTGGGAAACTTGTGAAGAATCGCGGAGATAGGAAAGCGCGCGCGAGCTCGGAATGGTGGAAGCGAAGATGGAAAGAGAGAAAAAGCTTATTCCATCGTAAAACAGGGAATAATGGTGCCTTGGCGTGAGCCTTATCTCGGACTGCAGGCATAGCAGAATTCTCGCTCCCACGTCTTCCTTCAACTGGAGCTTCCTTCCCGTACGTTTCTCCATTTATCCTTTCTCTCTCTCTGCTGACTTCCTGGAAGTGTTATCCTTCGATCCCTGAAGCAACAAACCAGACACCTTGATCCTCTTCGGAGGCTGCTATCTTTCCAGTTTCCATGGCAACCCGTTTTCCCGTTTACTATTGTCTTTTTTTACTACTTGCCTAGGGGATGATTCTGTGGGAAACTTTAGTTGGGCAAATTTACCGTAAGTCAATAAAAGTGTAGGCGCTCTAGAGAGTTCTCCGAATTTGTTGGCATTCACACGATGGTGATATTGATATCCATTCGATGATTCCGGAATATCTCCAGATATTCGGAAACAAATTTTCAGTAACTTGGTAATTACCATTTTGACGGTACAGTTACCCTACAATGATTGGAATTCATAGTTATATTTTTCTTCTTCTACCTCGTCACAGCAATGTAAATATGCTTATAAAATGGTTGAAATTAGTCATATGGTATTCAACATCGGAGAAGGAGTGAAGTTAGTACATGATTAAAATGCTTTTGGCTAGCAGATTAGGTAAAATATGAAAATAAATATAGATTTTCATCATTTAAGGAAACGCTATTGAACTCTGTAGGCATCAATCTGAACCATTTAACAAATATTAAAACTTTAGGCATTTTCAGGTTATTAATTCTCGAGAATCACTTCATTAAGTCAATTGTCAAATTCGTTTCTTATATCGCGGTATACGACAAATTATAAATAATATTATAAGAACACTTAGTATCTAAATTAGAAATTTACAAGTGTTCTGTAGATTTTATCACTGTGGATAATTAGTCAATTATTTTTAATAATTTCTTAAACGTCNATGATTGGAATTCATAGTTATATTTTTCTTCTTCTACCTCGTCACAGCAATGTAAATATGCTTATAAAATGGTTGAAATTAGTCATATGGTATTCAACATCGGAGAAGGAGTGAAGTTAGTACATGATTAAAATGCTTTTGGCTAGCAGATTAGGTAAAATATGAAAATAAATATAGATTTTCATCATTTAAGGAAACGCTATTGAACTCTGTAGGCATCAATCTGAACCATTTAACAAATATTAAAACTTTAGGCATTTTCAGGTTATTAATTCTCGAGAATCACTTCATTAAGTCAATTGTCAAATTCGTTTCTTATATCGCGGTATACGACAAATTATAAATAAAAAAAATTATTTTCAATTATTCGTTTGTTACACCACAGCTGTCGGAATATTGAGGAGGATGCACTACAGATAATTAATTTAATTCATGAAAGGCTGAACTGCCAATTGATTCTAATTGTGGGAATAAAAATTGATAAATTCCATGTTAACTGCAACTTACAGTGGTCTCAAGGAGACATATGACCAGTGTAACTGATGTGACGGAGGAATAAGCTAATTACTGTAAGTAACCCTTTATGTGAAAAGAACGTTTTGTCGCTTCTTCATTTTTAAATCACGTGGAAGGACAAACACTAATTTCTGCATTTATGATCTATGAGGAATATGCAAACGAATGATTCTGAGAAGGAACGAAACTGTAACTAGAATAAAAGACACAGGACGAGCTGACGAAGCTGACTAAATGAATTCCATATAAGGAATACAGATTTAAATCCACATGAAAACCTTAGAGCTGAACACAGTACATTTTCTTGGTATGCCAGGAGTGGTAGTTTCCTCGTAGTCATTTTTTACTGATCGCTCTTGCATAAAATTATCGTTCCCGATCTACTCAGCTTTTTATGTTTTTTCTAACTATATCTAGCATAACTTTTCTTTCGTCGCAAGTCTACGCATTGTGATTGTTGTGCTTCGAAGCAATTAACCATTAAGCTCACTCTATTGTTGTGTAGTTTATCTATACAATTTCGTCTTCCATGTATCGTTCACAGCTTCAGTTCAAATTGAAATCAATTACGATTCATTTCTATTATTGGCATTTCCCAAAGTAACATTGTGCTCTCTCCGAATTCTACGCTCTTGAATTTTACGTCCTAACATAAAATGCTTTTTATTACTTTCGGGTCTTGAACTATAAATATTGTAAAAAAGGCCGACATTTCAGAACTTTCAGGGCAGAGATGTAATTCTGAACGAAATTTTCTTGAAAATATATTCAAGAATCAGAAATCGATTGCTTTTTATGTGAACACTAAACCTGTAAATGGGTACGAATTCCCCCGGTAGAAATATTCTGGGACGTAAACGACATCCTAAAGAATAGTACGGTAAAATCTATATTACATTTGTTTCATCTCTCGTATTTCCAGCGCGTCAAAGCTCTCCTGTATTGCTTTATTATCTGCTACATCAAGAACCAAGTCAGAATCATTCATTAAGTACGCCTATACTTTTTAATTATGATATTATTAGTTACCTTACTAATGTTTAACGTCTAAAGCTAATATCGCTACTTATCTCGCTTCAAAGGTAATCGTTTCAAATAAACAAGAAATTAATTCCTTTAGGATTTTTTCCCATCGGTTTACATTATATTTCTACTTTAATTGTAATCGGAATGATTATATTTTTATTACACAGTTAGGATATTTCATACTATGGGTGGGGAAACATTTTTATCGGAAATTTTTTATTTTTTTTAACATTTTTTCCATTCGACTGTATAGGTGTGTATCTACATGTAAATCCATCAGGCCGCTATTGTGTGGCGCATTGCCTACATCTAAGTAGTTCGATATCGAAAATGTATGTTTATGAGAAAATAAATGTATTCCCAAAGTGAACGTTCGATTATATAAGAGGGTAAATTCGATTTTGCTTACAGTTGTCGACTTTAGGTAGACTATGAAACAATATTATTTTAAAGCGACTAAATGGCCAAAAAGAATGACCGTGAGAGCCGAATTGTACTTGGAGGCCGCAGTACCCTCAGCTCTGGTCTATTTTATAGTGGTGTTATTTATTGGCAACTATAATGGGTAACATTTTCGCTAATCCGCTACTCCAATGACTTAATAGCTTGTATACGAAGAGAACGTGCGGAACTTTATTATTGTCTCCCCGAATAATTGGAATAAGGGTGCATTGAAAATTCGAGAGACAAAAGATATTGAGCAGCATAAATTCTAAGTATTTTTCCCATAATTAGAAAACAAATAAGCACTTTCAGAGGTCTGCCATTTTTATTAGGCGTAATTATACTGATTAAACTCACCAAGTGAATTATTTTAGCTGCAAAACTGACCAAAAACTTGCGAGTAGGTACCGTTTTAATCAGCTGTCGAAGGGCGTGAAACTCATAATACGACCACTTAAAGAACTGTTGTCGCATTTGAAACTTCTAAATGTTCCTTCAACATTCCGGTGTGTCTGGCAGTATAATCCTTTAACCCAATTCTCTGTCTCTCTCTCACGGCAATCTTTATCGAATCACCTTTTTAGATTAAGAGTGCCCCACAAATCTTTCTTATCTCGTTTTTCCTTCTCTTTATCTAATTTATGGTCGTTCATTATCTTCCCCTTCCACCCATTCTCACCCACTTTTATCTTTGCCATTTTCTCAGTCGGTTTTTGTCACTGAGGCCGGTGTATGAAGCTCTTATCTAATATCACATTCCCCTTTTATTCCTCGCTTTCGGTTGATATTCCAGCTTTACGAGCCCTTTATCAACGTGTTCTCTAAATGAGTTAAGAGCGATGTTTTATTTAGGAAAGTACAAGATCGATATTTTTGATCTCTCAATCCACAAACACGAGTTTCAACATGTTGTAAGATAGGGATTTAATTTAAAGATAGATTATTGAAGCGCATATATTCAATTCAAGAAGATTTCATTCAAATAGGCAAAATGTCGGCTATAGATTTAATACTTTACTCAAAAGGTTCACGGTCGACGTGAGCAATGAAAAGAAAATGTACCAAGGTTTGACATGTTATCGAGCTCAACAATCAATAACTCTACTCATCGACTAAAAATATCTATCTTATTTGAGGCGGATGCAATTACTTAATTCCTAACACAAATTTTAAGGGGTAAATCTTTTCTGATTCCTCAGAATTTTGAATATGAACTTTGGAGAATCATATAAAAATATCTTATTTCTCTTTAAAGTTAAACTAACCCTTTTGAAATATTGAAAGACCTCATCGAATTTTGCGAGATCAAAATTTACTCCTCAAAGAAATATCTCATCACCTTGCTCACATCGCCGGAGCTGAAAAAAACACTCGTTTTCATCGGAATCTTTTTCGAATTTCTAAAATTTACCCTCCCTTCACGCCTTTTCCTGAATGTACTATCCAAAGGGCTCCGACTTTGATCTCTTTTCTGCGGTATCGTATGATCCGCACATAGATTCCCTTGATGCAAAAAGAGATTCCTCTACCTCGGCGTTGGCGTGTCATAACGTAGCTCGATCGTCTGTGAACTCTCCCTCTTTTTTCCTTCATTTCTGGCCATTTTTACGTCATATAGGAACAAACTGTACTCACCCTCTTCCGTCTTTTATACGCCCCGCTTATGTTTCTTTTTACTATGATCTCCGACTCGTTTTCGTGCCATCTTTCTGCCTCATATTTACTCAAGCACACAGCTCGCGTCCACTTTATTTTATCTTTCCTCTCTCATTCTCTCTCTGCGCTGACAGCCAAGACTGTAAAAAATACTGGGAAAAAGTTTTTACCCGTATTGTATCTCTGAGAGAGAAAGGTTTCTGGTCGGCACCGACCTCTGCTGGTCCCTCTCTGATCTATTTTCGCCTTTTTGTGCTGTACCACTGATTTCTGTGACCCTGGCATGGATAATGCCGACGCATTACCAGAAGAGAACGTAACTCTTCCTCGCCTTTCTCGAAATGTTACTTTTCGCTGTTTGCATTTCGAAAAGTGCGCGGATTATTTCATTTTTCTTTCGAGAGTGACGCAGACCGGCATTTTTGATGCTTCCTTGAGTTTGTTTCGATTAGACTGAAGAAATAGGCGCATGCTCATGACTATGTGATGCTCAAGAGCGTTATGATTATATACAGACATCAGCATATTTGTAGCAGGTGCATTATATAACCTTCCATGGTTGTATGCACCATGACTCAAAATTCCTAATAGATTACTTAGGCGTATCTAATTCCTTAAACTTTTCGTTGTAAAGTTACTTGTAGAAGTATGTGGGCAAATTCTGTCGTTGCTCTAGCAGCCAAAGAGCGCACTTAAAATTTCTCTAGGTATTACGTGATTTGCAGGTATGGAGAACAACGAAGATGGGGGTATACATTTTCGAACTTAAATGGGAAAGAAGGAATTACTGTGGAATTTCAGGGAACCAGACTTGAACCGCACCTCGACCAGACATCACTCATGCGGAAAGATCTCGAAATTTGCTAACGAACAGTTTTCACTTACCTTATAGTAAAACAGGTTTCTCTCCTCGGATGTATGCCAGTATTAGTGGCACTTCTTACTTCCCTTCCATATTTCGAAACGTTTAGATTTCTTCCCTTGATTCATCGCAAATCTCGACAAGTTATTCTTTTATTCTTTAGGTTGAAGAGTTCACTTGCTCAGCATTTGTATGCCAATAAAAACTTCTTTTCCATGTAATACATATCTCTATCTTTTAATATTTTTTATAGCTCGGTATTCAGCGCCTAATTGATATATAAATCTTCTTCACGTGAATATTTCGCCACCAAGTAAAGAAAAATTTCGGTACTATGATTTTTTTCTTTTCTAAAATATTTAGTGATACATGAGAGTATAAAGTCAGTATTACTACCATACTGTAACTATTCTTGTTAACCATCAAACGCGTGATTGACGACACGAAGCTAAAGGAAGCAACCCCAAAATTTTAATATGCCCAACCTTGTGGAAGGTTTTATTAAATATGGAACATTCCATTGGCTTTTCGTGAAATTTTATTTATCGGATTTGTTCCCCGTATCACTGCTTATATTCAATAGATAGTCAAGAGTGGATTTTGTTGGTTATATTTACTTTTTCGCTCGAAGACTATCTTTCATAGTAAAAGTCGAATTTTATAATTAATCTGGTGTATCTGTTTCTTTTATGCTTCCAGGTAATAAAGTCCTTTGTTACGCTTAAGAAAACACTAATCCGAATTTTTAATGCTATTTAAATGTTTTAATTTGTACAATATTTATATGTTTACAGCTGTTCGTCTTCCCTAGTTGCAGATCTCTTCAAATCATTGCATTTATGTTTTACTCTGTATTAATATATACTTATTTTCTTTCCCAAATCAGTTGTTTATAACATTTAATTATTTGATTTTAAGTGTCTCTACCTGAGACGTTTCTTTTTTTTTACTCTTTAAAATTTCCGTCTGAATGAGTGTCGGGTTATTAGTGTGTAAACTGCACGTTGTACTATTAAAGAACATCAGATAGCTGGTGTACACGATTTAATATGCTGGATAATTTTGATTGATATGATCTAATTTGGATGGAATTTGGGTGCTTGAAATTCGACTTGCTGAAATATGATGCGTATCCATGTGATCTATGCATGCCAGAATATATTCTACCTCATGTTCCTGAAATACTGATGCTTCTTTAACTTACTTTTATATATAAAGGCGAATCCGAGTAGGATCAAATATTCGTAATGCTTATTTACGCTTAGATTTCTTCTTGTTGCAATTTTCATTGTCTTGTTTGACAAGCACCAGAGTTGCATTTTTCTGGCATCGGAAGTTCTCTTATTAGAAGCATTGATCAACTGCAGGGCTCAGGGTGCAAATGAAAATCTGCTTCAGAATGTTATGCAGGTAGAAACAGAAACATCAAATTTCAACTCAGGTCTGGGAGAAAGGTCCACCACAATTGTATTAGTTCTACGTAAATCGATGCAGGTATAACTAATGGCTCATAAGCACGAAATATTTATAGGAATTGTTATATAGTTACCTAAATGGATATTTAATTTGCTAGAAAAAGTAATAATATGATTTCATATGCATAATTCTCTTTAAAAAACGTTATTCTTTTGACTGTTGCTTGATTATTGACTTATAAGTTGTCAGTGTCATTGTTGCTGCACACATTGAAGGCACAGAATAGTCATAGAAAATTATGAGTGCGTTTAAGAGTACTTACTTCCACTATAAACGCTTATTTTAAGTGAAATAAACTTTCACACGCATGAATTACACGTAGGACATTAATACTCATCCTGGACTAGAGGGCCATAGGTCTCATGCTAAAATTAAATACTTAAATGGAAATTCTAGTTATTAATTTCAAAAAAAAAACTTTTAAACCTATCACTACAACAAATGGTTGAAGAAAGCTGGAAGCCTTTCAGAGACACACATTCATATAGCATATAGTAGCGTATTAGTAGGTACAAACGAAAATTGCTGTAAACAATTGTTTTAGAGTATTATTAGTATTAGTATTGTTAAAAGTGCTTCGACAGCTTAGGTCATTTCGCACGTAGGCTCCCACCGGGAATCGAACCCGGGATCGCTTTATCCGGTAGCCCAATTGTTTTAGACTTCCAAGTAAAAATCCAATGACTTGGTTCAATTTTGCAGTTTGGGTGAGCAAGTAGGAACAGTAGAAATCGAATGAGAGAATAGAATCGAATGACCATTTGTTTCATGGGAAAAAAATAAAACATTCTCTATTTAACCAATTGTAAACGGAAACGGTTAGTTACCGGTAGTCAAACTCGGTACCGCAAATCGGAAGATTTGGCTTTGAGTAGTACCAGTTCCCTTTGTTTCTTGTCTTATTTTGTGCGCCCGGTTCACCGAGAAAAATTTGTCTCAAAATCCACGAATGCTCCACTCCCGAACGGCATATCTGAATGTTCTGGCATGTATAGCTGTTAGATCAACCGTCCGAGAAATGAAATATCCAGAATTGGATTCCAGTCCTACCCGTTATTTTTCACGAGTCAGTTTTTCTATTGTTCACGTTATTCTCTTCCCTAGACAAAGATAATTGAATTCTAGTTAGATAACTTGTCCGTGATGTCTGTGATCAACCCTTAACCTGTGACGTGTGGACTGAAGATCTTCTTTAACAGCCAGTGCCTCAAGTCTCACCTTTTTCCGACATACGTGAATATCAAGACGAAAGCCACCTCTGCAGCAGCCAAGCAAGCTATCCACGCGGCGAAGTTGATTTGGATAAAACAGGAACTACGCCATTAGTACGCGGTTCGTAACAACGTTTCTTATTACGTTTTTCTTCTAAGAACCGAACTCACCCATTCCTTGCATTTTTTGGAGTGGTGCACCCTTGATGATCAAACTAGGCAACTCATTGCAAAGGTCACATCCGAGAAAAGACAACGACTTAACGCCAAGCTGATCAACCTCCGAAATAAGACTAACAAGAGAGAATTACCTACGAGTGTCCCTCCCCAGTCCTCCACGCATAAATTCCACGATAGGGTTTTAAACCTGTCGAACCACAATTTTAGTGACGAAGAAAACACATTCCTTCGACATGGGCTTAAATACTCCCCACCTCTACCCAACACCGCCAGTGATTTAGTGAATCTTGTAACAGATTGTGAAGTGGCTACGTCGAAATATCCAATCTTGAAATCAAAGTGCAGTGAAGTTATTTCAACTCATCTCAATTATCCCCTTAATACCACGCGCAGTGCTTTCCAAAACCTCCACTTGTTGAAAAACATTCAGAGTGCTATACTGCAACAGGATTTAATTTTCACCAAAGCCGACAAAGGCAATTGTTTAGTTATCCTAAACAAAAGCGATTATACTAACAAGTGCAACCATTTCATCTCTTTGAACGACTTTTCAAGTGTAGCACAGGACCCCACAGTACAACAACAGAATCAGGTCAAAAAA
>KZ308135.1:2482668-2572231 GCA_000376725.2 Ladona fulva | reverse complement strand
AAAATTTTGCGGTATCCCAGACCGCAAGGCAAGGTGAAAAAAATCGCACAGGTTAAGGGATACTCATAAACCATTTCAATTTTAATTAATTATATTATTTATACAATTGTATTAACTTCACTTGGAAGAGAATTTACCTAGAAATGTGCTAATTTCTGAATATTTTCACGTGCGTTCGCTTTCTTGTTTTTCCTTTTCATACTTTTAGCGTTCAACAGCGTTAATATTCATTCTGATTTTGGATGTGCCATTAGTGGGAACCACTGAAGCACGATTCCTTTGTCGTCCCTTTCTTATAGTTAACCAGTTATTTAATCATCCGCAACCTTCCTTCGTGTATCCCCATTTTTCCTCCATTGGCCAGCCTTTGCTCAAATGGGAGCGTATCAAAAGGGAGAAAGAAAACGTAGGAATTCTATTATTTGCATCCGAATCTCTTCCCCTTACTTATTTGGATTCATTTAAAAATTCCTTCTTTTACTCTCCTGTGAGAGAAGTTTCTGCGTTTTATTTGTCAGACCCTCCTTTTCTCGCTTCTTTGCCAAAATCGCTCTCATTTCCTCTCCTTTGTTTTATTTCCCTAAATTCTTTCTCAGTCTTTTGATACCAATTTCCAGAAGTTTCCAGTTAAAGTTATCGTTGCCGTCTTTGCCGCTCGGCAGTTATCGATCTCTGCATGTGGATAAGGTTTCTCTAGCCATAAAGTCATTTGTAAGGAATATCTTCATAGGAATTTTCCTTAGTAGAAATGCCGTCAATACTTCAATACATGCGTATACTATATGATGTTTTCTTTACTTTGTGTAGTGAGGAAGATAAATTATTAATTTAAGTAATTTTAGTTGTTTTGTTCATGCGTCCCATAAACACAAGCAAGTGGGTAACACGTTCGACTTCGGTGAAAGCGGTTTCGGGTGTATTCCTGGTGGGAGGTCACGTGTTAAATGATCTCAGTTGTCAAAGCATTACTTTTGAGCCATTTCAAATTTTACGATACCCGTCGGAGTCATCCTCCGTTAATAACTAGGAGTTAAAACCACTAGTAGTTTTTCCTTCAAAGGGAGCACTCGAAGCGTTATAGGAAGGCGGAAGGAATTCAAACCTTATCCAGTAGAATTCTGAGGGAATGCTCATTAAGAGTAAGAGAAAACACGAACTATCCCTGATTCTACCTCTCAAAGAATATTGCCATGCGATTTGGGATCTTCAGAAAGTAGGTTTAGTCTCTGATTTAGTGAAGATTCAACAAAGGGCTCTTAGGATTATAAAGCAGATTTTTTGTTTAAAAGCAGTGTTTAGACTATGATGGAGTCCCTTAGATGACATTCGCATAAGTATATAAAACTTGATTACCGACGAAAGCTATTCCAAAAATTTATCACTACAAATCTCATTGACAATATAGTTTATTTTGATAGTTTTGTTAATAACGGGAGTAAACGTAAAATTGTAACAAGAATTCAATCCCTATGTTGATGGAAATTATCGATGGCTGCTTTCAGTCAATCCTTTCCGCTGAGCATTAAGAGTTCAGTGGCAAATACGCACTCATAGTACCGGTTTGCTTGGGACCCATACAGTTTTGACAGATTATTTGACCTCTCAATTCCTTTTGGGCCTCCGGCTGGATATTACCATTTTAAATTACTCTCTGAGTTAAATATTGCCAGAGTGGGTCTCAAATCGTTTTGAATGAATTTTATTGAACTTGAATGAATTTGCATGAATAAATAGTTTTTAGTTCCCTGAGACCTTCATTCAATTTTAACGTCCATTACCTGAGCTTAAGAGACGTTTAAGTTAGATGGGGATCGGTGTTTATATGTTTATACACACCCTGCGATACGCCGCTGTCGGCTTGTAGAGTCAACATTTAAATTCTAATTGTAAATTTACTTCTCATTGATTTTATGGATTATAAGGATTCTTCTTCCTTGAATTTGGCTATTTTTTTCGATTAATTCGATAAAATCTATCTTTTCTAATACTTCGTTCCGTAACAATCATCGGTTCCATGTTTCATGGATTCATTTGCAAAATATTGTTGGTTTTATCATTTCAATTCAAATTTTTTGTTATTTGAAACCTTTCTATTTTTTTTCTGACGCATTTTTCTTGTTATAACTAACCTCTAGGTTCTAATATTTACACTGGTCGACAAAATACACCAATTAGAATCGTACGATGAAGGAATTCCTGAAGACATATTTCGTCACCAAACAGTTGCCCATAACACTTAAATTGCTAATTTGTCACAACGCATTTGGAATATTAAGGAACGCTGAATGTGACGATATTCCGGAGTTTGATATGCATAGAATAATTACGAAATAAAGACGCAATCAAAACTAATGACCTGAAATGAGTTTTTATGTCGGTTACAGCACTTCCAATGTGATACACAAATGACCCTGTTTAATAACCTAACATATCCGTGTGTTTTTATTTGTTAATTTTTACAGAGATGCTTCGGGGATTAAACTTGCTTGGTGGACTGAAGTTCAAATGAGAACATGCCTGATTACTAATGAAAATCTATTTTCAAACCATTCAGCTCCAGTATATTTCACTCGCAATTTTGCCGTCAATTTTTCATCGTGCTCACACGAGTGGACGATTTTAGCCCTCCGAAAAAACGTCTCTCGGCGGAGAGGAGGGTTATATTTTGACCCTTTGGAAAGTCTTTTGTACATTTGCTGTCTTCGCTTTTCCCACTCTTTCCCCAAATCCAGCACTCTTCCATAACCCCGCTACCTTTTTCCTCTCCAACGGCCTAACTCCGTCCACTCACCCTTTTAACCTCGCTTTTCGATCTCGTCGGAAACGTCCATGTCCACATCTCCTCTCAAAAACTACTCTCTCCAAGGTCGACGCCATTTCACTCCAAGTTCGACTTTTATTCACGTCGAAAATACCTTCTTATACCAAATAGAGCTCTTTTTTTAATGGCAGTATTTAAAAAAAGATCAATCCCATGTGCGTGTTAGAGGGCACTCCATACAGTTGACTTCATTCAGGTTCAAATGGCAAAAAATGTAATATTTTTAGAGGCAAAGCTATTGGTTGAGCTCATGGAGCAGTAACGCATTCTTTTGAATATTAAAGTAGACTTTCCATCTGATTGGCCGAATTCAACATAAAATGGAATTAAAGTAATTAACATATATTTAGATTTTTTTGGTCGCTTTCGTATGCCGCGTTAAGGAATCGGTGATTAATTTAAACTATCTCTTGTGCAGAAAATACAAAATGATCGAAATAGAGTCAAACTAAAAGTAATAATAATAATGTCTTTATTTAGGCGAATTTTTGTCTATTGAGACCACTCTTTCGTTTAACATAGCGAATACAAACATAAACGCAAACATCGATGCCCTGACCAGGATTTGAACCCGGGACTTCGGCGTTGCTAGCACGCTAACCACTACGCCACTGAGGCCGGCTAAAAGTAGTACTGAGAGATAAGCGTGTAAGTTCCGTCGATATTGAGTAAATCTCTTTCATATGATTAAAAAAAAGTAGATTCAAGCGTGACCTCAACAAACATCTTAAAAGAAAGAACGCTTTGTAGTCTCTACAGAAGATCTTTATGGACTTTATCTTTTATTTTTAGTTTCGTCAACGAGTTTACAAATTCTGATAATCGACATCTTCAGGTGTCACTGCTTAAATAATTTTCATGAAGATGTCAATTCGTTGACGAAACTAGTCGATAAAATCTGCTTCGGAAATTACAAATTGTTTTTTCTTTAGAGATGTCTATTCCACACGATTTATACGATGACAGAGTACTTGATTGGAGTTCAAATATCACGTGGTTTTATGGCAATCTTTGACAGTAGGACATTTATATGCAATTGAGATTATTGGAAGATATTGTAAGACACATTCCTTCGATACATTTATGAGAGAAACTTCTAACTGTTAAATCATTTATAACTCAGTTAAACATCTTATATGACATTAAAAAAAACATCAAACTGAATTTGATCATACTTACAGTGTGAACTCGAGAATGTAAAGCGCAATGCGATACGATTAAAAAAAATAATATAATAGAAAAGCAAACGTTATTCAATTTCTCTCGGGTGTAGATGGGAATCCTTGAAAGGAAGGAGATTAGAAGCTAAGCTGCGAATGCTTGATAAATTCAGAGGAAGTACATTTGCGTAAGACGTAATCTGTACTGAGCGATCCCCTGCTACTTCAGCCGAACCGACAGTGAGTATACAACACAAAAATTGAGGCTAGGGTAAGTTGTTTCAAGTACTCGTTCTTTCCGCGAAAGATACGCGACTGCAATAAGCTAAGGAATTAGCTCGAACGATCGGTATCTATACAACCTACTACACGCAGAAAGTTGGATTACAAGGTATTAAGTAAGATTTGTGTGTAAATTTAATGCGCATTAATGCATACTTAAATTTTATAATACGTAGAAATTGCAAAGAACGCACTATTAGTCTATGAATCTTGAATATTGTCAATGTCCATTAAATAAATAATTCCATCGTAAAAATGATAGTTCCTTATTTGCTAGAATAGATTAATATTTTTGGCTGGCAACAAATTTTAAGAAATGGAAATTAGCTTCATAAAAATGTGTATATCGCTTTGTTTACGTCGGTACTATTATTAGGTTTTCCTTTACGAATGCTAACAAATTGTGAAATTCACACACTAAATAGGAAGTCAGATTCAGAAAATGTTTAAACAAGTATAATCATTTGGAAAGTCTTCACTGTAGTTTTATACATAACCAGGTATTTGAGGGTGTTGTTCAGGCACATTTTCTACCTAATGTTTTCCTTCCACTTTTATTGCACTTAGCCAACTCTCCAACGTGATAATTCATTTTAACACCGTGATTAACTGACAAAACGACATGTTCTACCACGTTTGCATAAATACACGCTCGTAAAAGAAGGTCGTTAATGTTTTTATGCCTTGCATTTGCCTTGAAAATTGCTTATGAATTTTGAAAAACACTTCAACATCATGCACATCAGTTGTTTCATCGACTAATGTTTTCTTCCACAGCCAAATATAACTCTTTCTGAGCAAATATGCCCTCAAAATCTGTTTCCAATATGATGGCTAAGACTCATCCCCTTGATTTGCTGATGGTGCTAGCGCTTTTCACAGATAACTTTATGTCTTTAAAGAGAATATTTAATAACAATAACTTATATAGCGGAAGCAGGAAGATAATCCCAATTACATGCATTTAAATAATAATTATCATTGGCGAGCACATACAACTAATCCCTGAGCAGTAAATTCCGATTAGTCAGGATTCGAACCCAGCACCTTTGGGTTGGAACGCTAGCATGCTAACCTCTCCTCAACCGTGACCGGCCATTTAGTGAACAAATTAACAAATGCGACAATGAGTATCTCAGGAATTGCATTTAAAATATCGCCGGTACGATACATTACGAGCATCAAGTAATGACAAAGCTTTCCAAAGTAATTTGGGTAAAAAGAAAAATAATTGAATACTTACATTGCGGCCAAATTGTTTTATTGTCATTAGCAAAAGTTTAAACTAAAATTTAGAATAAGTTTGATATTAAAAATAATTCTTTGAGCGTTTTGAACAAGTGGGGCTATAATATCTGTCGCTGGATTTCAATTCTTGGTTTTAAACGATACCGTAGTGTAAATGGAAGAGCCGATTTGAAATTACAATTATATGTTCATTAGAAAAGGAATAAGCAGGTGAGAAGATCAACTGAATACCGAAATATTAAATAGTGTTTAGCGTTACTTTAGCGTCTTCTGCCGTTTCATAGCTGCCAAATTTCCTTTCCTTCATATTTATTTCGAAGACGAGAATATTAGTCGATCCAAATACAGTGATGTTTCTTGTAGTCAACTTTGAAGTTCAAACATAGCAGAAATTTGGCAAGACGCTGAATTAATCTCAGAATGGAAAGGGCTGGATCGAGAGGAGGGCTTGGGAGAGATAGGGAGGAGTAAGTGGAAGTGGGAGATGATGAGAGAGAGTTTTTCAAGTTGCGGAAGAGGTCTAAGTAATGAAAGTGATTTTGAGGGGCGTGGTCCTTCGAAGATGTGCCTTTTTTCCACTCTTTCACTTCGCTCTAGAGCACGGGAACCGTTAAGTAAAACTATAAGAATTGGTTTGCAAACATACCTCACGTATCTTTTTGAATAACTTCCAAGAAAGTGGAAAATGCCAAAGGAAACGGATGCGAGAAAACTTCCCGTTTGAGTTTCACATTTAGGAGTAAACGTTCAACAACAGTTTCTGAACAACAGTTAGGACCTATTATAAATGAAGCTTACGTAGCGCCACTACCAAAATAGTTTCCGGTGAAAATAGACCAGTGGTCAAATTGCTCTTTAGCACGTGAGTTTCTCCAATTCCAGTTTTCCGCATAAATTCAATATTCAGCGCCTTAATCAGTCGTTTATTCAACATGATTTTTCTGCATTTTGACATGATTTGGATACAAAATTGCTGTTTCTCGAAAGAAGGAAGATTGTATCGTTCGTTTACCGAATTTTGTAACGTATAACATAACAATTAGTTCAAGTCTAATTTTGTGCTGTATTGTGAGTATGGCTATTAAAACATTAACCGTTGTGGCACATTAACTATCTTCTAGACCCAGTAAAATGAGACTTACTACCCGTGAAGGTATCAAATTTCTTTCCTGGATTCCATATTTAATATAACTAGAAGGACTTATTTTAATCTTCTCTACAGTTTGGTGTTTTTCAGATTTTTGCCATTTAGTCTCGTACTTCGTCTTCCGCATTCAATTAATTTTTCTCTTCAATTTTTGTTAAATAAACTCATTTTTTAGTAACTTTGTATCCCGTGATGTTTTGAAACTTCTTTTTTTTCAGTTTATTCCACCATTCATGAAGACATGTGCATGTCAAACGTTTCCTTCAATTGATATTTTGTATCATATTATGATTAGAATAAAAAACGAGAAAGAAATCAAAGATTTACTTCCCACAGAATTTATTTGTGCGACCATGGTTTCGGTGCAAATTTACACCATCATCAGGCACCGAGGCTTCGTTACAACAGGTTAAGAACAAACCACAGAGGGAGGGAAGGTGAAGGAGAGTTACAAAGTAAGAGGGCCAATTAGTTATTCATAATAGGCCGTTAAGCGGAGGGGGTAATGAACGGAAAAGAAATTGTTTTCTAGTATATCTATTTTGTACGTATTACGGCAGGACTGGAGGATTACAGGTGAACATTTACAGGTGAAACAATATTTTCACCTGTAATCCTCCAGATCTCTTGCCGTAATACGTACAAAATAGATATACTAGAAAAATTTCAAATAATCCACGATCTCCGCCATTCCTTTTCCCTTGCCAATGAATTCCTTTTCACCGAGAATCCTTCTACTTTGTTTACCAGCCTTTTCCGTTCATTACCCCCTCCCCCTCCGCTTAACGACATATTATGAATAGCTAATTGGCCCCCTTACTTTGTAACTCTCCTTAACTTCCCCCCCTCTCTGGTTTGTTCTTAACCTGTTGTAACGAAGCCTCGGTGCCTGATGATGGTGTAAATTTGCACCGAAACCATGGTCGCATAAATAAATTCTGTGGAAAGTAAATCTTTGATTTCTTCTTCGTTTTTTAAAATGAAATTCCACCAGATTTCACTTAGTACTTTTAATTTTGTGAATGATTACAGAATGATTACAGTGGTGAAAATCATTATTTTCTTGTCTGATTTTTGCAATCAGAGGCGAATATAGAAAACTGCAAAGGGGGTGCAATTTAAATCAATCCTTATCGACTTATCGCCAAATAACTATAAAAATGCCATTTTATCGTGATAAATGTAGTAGTTCTATAGCAATCGCGGTAATAAAATCACTATCTGATTTTAATCCTATCTCCTTATCTGATTCTAGGCAAACTGCTAATGTTACAAATTAATCAAAGAGGGAGTGCGATCCATCCCTTTGTCTCCATCCCCTGGATACACCAATTCTTGTTCTTAGTGTCGGTTATTTCTTAGTTTTGCTCGTTGTTTTGAGAGCTCAAAATAATATCTTTGAAAATAACACATAGGACACGATATCCTATGATGTTGTTGGACGTGAGAAAAATATTTTATAGTTTTAATGAGAAAATGTGATATCGAAGTAACCCTCTATTTTGCGAATAGACTGTATCACATTTTCATTCTAATGAGGGTTATGCGCGATCGAATCATTTTTGGCTAAAATGCGATAGATGCGGCGTAATATGAGGACTGAAAATTCACTGTTATAAGACGGCAGGCTCAGTCATTCACTTTTTTATAGTGTAATATGTTGAGAATCATTTTTGAGGTCGTTTACTAATATTGTGCTAACATATTTAAACAGCATTTAGCCTGTAAGCGGGTTTTTACCTTTGGTTATATCCACCATTGACAAGTTAAAGCACTGTAGAGGGGATGAGGCTTACAAGCCAAGATGAGAATTTAACTGATCAAATTTTTCTCTCCTTACTGACTCTATTGAGAATACGATGGATAGAAAATGTATTATTGAGAATGATCTGGAGATGAATCTGTATTTTGTAATGCTACACAAGTTTGGGTTTCTCTTCCACTTTACATCGCATAAATTGCAAAAGCGTATGCTATTATAGCAAATTGACACTGTGCAGACATAGAATGTTAGAATATTGTAAGGTAATTACTAATTCAACCGAGAGAGATACATCAGAGTTATACTTGAAGCTATACAAATTTATTGCTTTTCTTTGATCGTTTGGTGAATTGTAAGCTCTGTCCTCCAAAAACTTCACGGTGCTATGATAATAACTTCACACGAACATTTCTCAACTCGTCTCACGTTTCAGTCCCTTTGAAGTATTCATTTTTGTCCAAAAATATTACAGTTCTCGAGGACTCATAAACTTCAGATTTAAAGGAATCGATTTCCATTAATTTCTCCCCGCGACTTGTAATTACACAGGATTTTACAAAACAAGCCTCGCCATAGACGCCCATTGCATATTTCTCGCTAAAAATTAAAACTCCCCAACTTTGAATTTTCCCATCTTTTAGCGGAGGCAGCTCGTTTATTCCGCGTCCCACGCGAAAAATAAAGGCCTTTTAATATTTCAGAGGGAGTGATATGTATATAGAGAGGAGAGAAAGCTTTTCATTCGGGGCTTTATCAATTATAAGACTGAGAAGCGGTTACTTCTGTTCCGATTCCACTCCCTATCCTCACCTCCTGAAAAAATACCGGCGCTCTTTTTTCCATCCGGGAATTAATTCATATCTCATAATCGCTCCGTGGACTCGCTTATTTTTTCCCATACTAATACGGAGCGATTCTCTATGAAAGAGAGAGATTAAATTTTCAAAGGCAAAAGGGGGTAATGGAGGAGGAAATTAAAAAAAATTCTTCCTTCGAAGGAAATTATGAAAGGGGGAGGGAGTAGGCATCCAAAAGGGGAAAAAATGAGAAGATATCAATTTAACCGAGAAGGAATGGGGAAACAACCGGAATACAAACTAGTGAACGAGGCCCGAGAACAAAGACGTGACGAATTTCGGAAGAGAGAGTACAATTTGGGCATTATTTGCTGTTTCCAAAGGATGTCTGTTTTATCATTTTATAGCTTGTGAAGAAGAGGGCGGGTTTTAACTCGGTGTTCAAAAGTCTGCGAGGATCCAAAGGGGTTGGAAACAAACGAATTAGCTCGTGGTGAAAGGAAACGAGTCTTTCAAAACTTTTCTGCAATTTGGAGCGCTTTTACAAATATTGAAGGATTGGAGGTTGGGAAACAATGTGTTGCAATTACGTTAATAATTTATTTTCTGACCGATTAAAACGGATGAAATGTTAGCAGCGAATGGTATTAAGAAGTATTACGGTAGATTCCTATATGAAGATATGGGTTCCATATAATGTGCGTCGCTAATTGTCATAACTAATGGAATTGGTCATGACATGACTTTTTTCTTTCTCGATCACTTTCGTAATTAAATGCTCTATTTTTCTTTTTTTATATTTGGAATGGTTAAATATCCTCGGAAATTGTGATGCATCAGAAACTATTTTCATGAAAAAAACACCTATGGTTCAAACATTATTTAATATCAACATATTTCCGTTTTAATTTTCTTATGGACTTTAACTATTTGTAACGAACAAATTGTTACATAGCCATAATTTTGGGATAGTTGTTCCCTTTCAAAGGAAAATATATTTTCATAATATTCCTATGCAGTTCAGTAATACACGAGTTATTATGAGACTCAAATCTCTGCCACTCGCCGCCGGACTACCAGCTTGGTATTTTTGTAAATATAGTTAGAATTTGCGTGAATAAATCTCATGAAATACATTGCTTGCTTGGAATATACTCACTGAATGTCACCCTTTAGTTAAGCATATGGAGCCTTTTTTTGGGTGATTGCGAGCAATACACATAATTTACATTAAAAATAACAAAAAATTCAGAATAACAGAATATGTCTAATTATGTGTCCTATCTTCTTTTTTCTTCTTACTTTTCAAGAGAATTCTGTTGGTAACTGATTGATTAATTTTATTCAATTGTGCTGAAAATCACTGCTTTACTAGGAGAAACTTAAGCGCATGCTTAATTCAAGACATTCCTTTTTACTCCTTATTTGACTATTTCTAAAATAATTTAGTATAAAAATATGGTGTAATCCTTGATTTGCAGGAAAAACGGTTAAAACCTTGATCGCTTTCATTGTGTTATGGATTTCATTTGTATTTTGCTTTTACAATATTCTTATTAAACATGGTATTACACAAAATTACTTAGTATGAAATTTAGTTCATTTTTTACGTTATTTCATTAGCATTTAGAGGATAAGATTTAAAATAAAGTATATTTATCTCTTGACGTATCTATAATTTATAGCTGTGTAAATGTTATGAAGTTTGCTTAGGTTTTATTTTACGTCAAAAATAGTGTCTTTTGTAACCACGCTACCAATTATGATGAACCACGCTGCCACTTACCAATATCTTTGATTTCTTAGTCTTTATCATCAGATGCTTAGGTGACCTTTGTTTCTAATGGGAAACATTTTTTTGCGAGAGAAATAAGCGAAGCGCAGACTCTGGCTCTGTAGATTGTTGTCAAATCGATAAAGTCATCGCCCCTGGACCTAAGGACAAGGCCCCGTGCGCAAGTTCTAAAGAATATTTTTATTTAATATTCTCCTCTGGCAACAGTGTGTAGACCAAGGAAAAGATAAAGAGGAATTTGAGAGGGAAATCGATCTTTTTGAAGAGAGATGGATGCCGCAAAACATTAATATTAAATACACATCTGTTCGCCTTTTTGTTGTACAATTACCAGAAAAATTCAAATGTTTTACATGCTAAAAGCAGCCTAGATTATGAAGCTGGGTATTGCAAGTTTCAGTTCTTTTTCAAATCTTAATCCAAAGGTAATCGACTCTCTCCATTTAAAAGTCGAATCAGTAATGACAGTAGTTTTGAATGCATTTTTAGAGTGATTCCATTTTTATGAACCTAATTTCAAATATTTATCACTCTGTTGGGAACACATATTATTGTCCTCATGATCCCCGAAGTGTGAGGAAATTCCCAACACATGGGTACTCCAACTATAATTTCTGTGGGGGTCCCGAATCAATTGCTCCAGGGACCCCAGAGTACCTGACACGCCTCAGCTGTAGGGTCAAATACGTCGGCCATATGGTAGCTATGCTGATTGCTGAAGATGGAGAAAAATCATTGTGGATGTCGTTTTTAATCAATATTTGATTGGAAAGTTACTACATGACTTAAGGATAGTAGATCCTATCCTATGGAATTACAAGTATATCTATAGACACCAGCAAATACACATGTTCTGGTCAATGTAAGGCATAGTATTTCAAATGTTACATTAAAGAATCAAATTTTTAGATTTCCCAATCGTATCCAAGATCCTACATCTATATCGTATTTTAGGCAGCTTTTCTTTGTCAGAGGTTTAAAAACGCTCCGTAAGCCGTATTTCGGCAGACAAAACTGGCGTTTAGAGACGAACGGGAAGCTCCAGATTACCGATTTCTGGGAACTATATCACCAAAGGTCACCTATATTCAATACTTTTCTTCGATAAACGATACCAATTATGTATTATCTCGACAAAGTTCATGAATTTCCTATGCATTATTTAATTTTTGTTTCAAGAAAGTTTTATTTACACTGATGTACACTCTGTCCTCTCCTCAATTATGGGAATCAAGATACAAAACAAAATACAATACAAATACATTTATTTGAAACATTGCGACTATTAAGACTCATTTTCTATTTACCGTTAATCTGCGTTAATAGAGGTTCGGCTTTTCGATACCCTTACCTAAGGAACATAGAAATGTTGGGTCATGTTCATATAACATGCAACTCATGCTCTTTTTTTTAACCAACGCAATTTGTTAGGTACTTATATATTTTGGTAATGTGTGTGCATTCTGATTACCAAAACTTAAAGCCATGGAACGAGATTTAACGTTTTAACCAACCAAAAGATGCATTGAAAATGGTATGCAGATAAATCAGAACTCATCGTGTATTACATTTGCTGGAGAAACACTTCTTTTTAAGCAAATGGAACCTTCTAAGAACGCAATAACGAGAAGCAAACGCAGCAATTTATATCTAACGAAAGTATTCTTGACTGTATCTACACATCATGTCCTTATGAAGCCTAAAGATGCTTGGTTTACGAAATGAGTATGGATGTAGACTTAACGTATTCTTGCTTTAATTTAATTACACAAACTTATCTGAAATTGAGTAAATTAGACCGAAAATCCTAATTTCCTTGGCACATATATGGAAAAAGTTGAAATCGAGGTATTAGTACATTATATCTTTCTTGAAAAATCAATATTACGTGTCGGGAACATTATATGGTGGAACGTCATTCAAAAGGTATACCATATAAATAGTTCTTGCAATTATTAATGCTTATTTCGGAAATAGTAGCCAACCGTTATAATGTAATAAGCAAAATATGTACCCCCTAATATATATCGGTGCTCATTTATAGTAGATTTAGGGTAATGAAGAAGTTGAAAATGGCTCTTCTGCTATGTCAAAGAAAATTATTTCCTCTAAAAATAGAATTCTCAGCTTCATAAATAAGATATCTATATACATAAATAGAAACCCGTAGCAAAATGTTATTCTGAAAGATAAAAGCGTGATGAATTTTGAAGAGAACCATGGTTCTTACCAGTGTTTTTCCCTTCCGTGAATGGGAAGGCTTCCCACTTTCACTGCCCTGTTTTTATTATTACATGGATCGAAATATTACTGAAATAAATTCCCTCTCTGTGGGAAATACTCTCGTTCTCATTCGCCGTGGCTATAAACAAGTCCTACATTCTTCGACGCCTAAGTTACTCAAGCGCAAAGATCAAGAGATAGGAATAGGTTCTCCGTTGTCATTTCATAACATCAGTTTGTTTTGCTCTCATTCACCCTCGCTAAAGAACCCTTTACAGCGTTTTTCATTCAGGGCCAAACGTCCGCGTTAGTCGAATGCTGCGAGGGAGGCCAGAGTGTAAAAAATCACGGTTTGATTCATTTTAATTTTTTTATTTTGCGGCCAGATATCAAAGCGGACACTTCCTCTCTATCCCCGGAGTCACTTTTATCTAAATCTTTACAGCCAAACTCTGTTTATGGTGTAGTTAGCTCATGCCTTCCCTCCAAAGGTCGTCATCGTGGGAATGAAGAGGCGCTTTTATTTTGAAAAGAGGGAAAAATGTAAGTGACAAGGCGAAAGGGGAGGAGTCTCTCCTCGTAGACGGCGATGAAAGACACGAGGTCCCCATAAATCTCCTCCACAAGAGATATTTTGATGGGCAGGGCCTCCAACCGTCGCAAAAGATCCTCACCGCCCCTTCGTCTCATCTCGGGGAGCCAATGATTACATTCATTTCGCGCCCTCCCTCATGACTCGGCTAAAACTCTTACCTCTTACCCTTCGCCCCAATGCCCTTTAATCGGGGTTGCCACCACTGAGTGTTTCATCCCCAAGAACGCAGGATTAAGGAAGCGTTTAGTGCGATGATGTATGCAACATTCAAGGTAACACTTTTTCGATAATTTAATCCTCAACAGGTATGGCCCACCGCTTAATTCTGGCATTGAGAAATTTTCTGTCACACTATTTAAGTACGCATGAATACGTATTGTTTAATTAAGTTAATATCTACATATTTGGTTACTTTTTACACTCGTTGACTATCCAGGATACATCCAGTCGCATCAGATTCCGTAAGAAAGAAACAGAAAGTTAAATTTTATCGCTTTCATGCTTCATACATTTTGGAAAATAAAATTTCCAAGGGTAAGCTTTGCTTGAAATTATGGAATGAATCAAAAGTAATATTTTTGACTCGAAAGTCCATAAAGTTTTGAGAATTTTGATAAAATATTTATGAACACATGAAAATATGAGTGATAATATATTAATTTAGGGAACGAATGTATGTAGTTACCTATCCTAAATGTTTATAATTTAAAACTAAATCTATGTTTGGAAGAAGAATGAGGCATTCTTTCTGTCCTCAACTCATAGAAGCCAACTTTTAGGGATATCTATTGCTTGAAATAAAAAGGAAAGCTATACGTTTGCATTATTTATTTGCAAAAACACTGCAAATACATAGCCCGAAATCGTTCTAGCTTTCATTGGAGCATCGTCACTTTTCATTCCACATAGAAAAGCAAATCTCAATGACTGGAACTAAAAGACCATTCCACTATGTAACATCTAAATCGCGAGAAATCAGTATCTGATCACGTTTGTTTAGTTTATGCCATTCTTTTATTGAATGTGCGATGGTAAATAATTTTCTCCGTTTGCAATATATATTTATGAAATAAAGAAGCTTATGTTTATTTGTAAATTATTCATAGTAATTGCCTATTGCTGCCTAATATTTTCCTGTTCAAGAAAAAATTTATCAAATTTACCAAACGAAAATGGGTAAGGGTGACTTTGCGCTAAGGTGCGCACCCAGGAAAAATCCCAAGGAAGAATGTACTTGAAAAAAGTCTGACGGGACCGGGAAACGAACCCGGGTCTCCCAATTGCCGGTCCATTCTTCCTTGGGATTTTTCCTGGGTGCGCACCATCTTAGCGCAAAGTCACCCTTACCCATTTTCGTTTGTTTACAACCAGAAGGGGGTTTCCTTTCGATCACTTTGTGTGGCCGATACTTCAATGAAGTTAGACCGCGAACGATGCCGCCATGCGGACGAACTCGCAACGTACTAACCAACAAAGTACCTATCCCGAATGGCTTGGAGAAATGTTCTGCCGGGATAGCTCAACGGACAGAGCACCCGACCGGCAGATTTATGGTGATGACGATTTTCATTATTTTCGATATTTATTATAACTACCTTTCACAGCCAAGGAGAAACGGACATTAAAATGTGTGGCGGGACCGGAAATCGAACTCGGGCGTCCCAATTGCAAGTTGGTTGCTCTATCCATTGAGCTTTTCCACCAGAACATTTCTCCAAACTCCAACATTTTGGGAGACTTTGTAGGCAAAGGCACGTGAGATAGTCCTACTAAGCGGCATCGTTCACAGCCACGACGAGGCAACGACCATACAAAGTGATGGAAAGCCGAACTCCTCATATTGATAACACACAAGGAAAAGGGTTTAGGTGACTTGGCACGATAAGGCGTACACCTTGGAACATTCCCAAGAAGAAACGAACATGAAAAAAGTCTGACTGGGACACCCGGGCTCGAGTCCCGGTCCCGTCAGACTTTTTAATGTCCGTTTCTCCTCGGATACTTTCCTAGGCGCCTTATCGTGTCAAGGCACCATTTTCCTTGTATCTTTCTCACTTTAAGTATCACTGAATTAATTAAATTTCATTACTTACATTGATCACCCATGGCAGTGTCTGCCTAAGCTAAGTTGATCATGCGGCATAAAATTTGGATTCAAAAGTTCGATAATACATTAATATAGTCTTGAGAGGTGATAAGCCGGATATCAATCGTCTTCGAGACAGGAAGTCAGTTCTCTTGGATACATTGAATTTCATTTGTTAAGTATACCATGAAATTGGCTATCATCTCAGCAAGAACGAACGAAGAACTTCAACAAAGTGGACCAAAATTTGCATTTACACTGCATTGATTTTTATCACGACCGCTCTTCTTTAACTACCTTTCCTATCGGAAAGGTAGTTAAAGAACTATTCCTTTCCGAGATCCGGAAAATTCACCAAACAGCCGAACGGCAATTCACTTCATTGACATACATTGACTGACATCTTGAATGTTTTTTCCTGATATATGATCTTGTAAACTTCTTATTATAACTCTGAAAAATTGATAAGATTTAAATTGAATTATGTAGCAATGTAAATTTGTAAGCGACCTCACGGCTGTGTTTCCGAATTACTTTAAGCTACTATTATAGATGCAACTATCTTCCAACGGCATATATTTTACTTATTTATTAATTTTTATGTATTTTGCCTCATAAAATCTACATCATCTTAATCTCCAGTTATTGTGTTGATTAACGTATACTTTTATGTGCGTCAGTACATGTTTAACTCGTGTGGTTACTTAATGTATTAATTAATGCATTATTCGACAATTCAACCGTTTAATCTATCGCGGACGGTTTAGTCACTGGGCAAGTTACGGTTATTACAGCATTTAACAGTTATTGAGAAAGTTAGTCCACCTCCGGCGTTGCCAACTGAGCAGATGGACAAATTGCTACACTATTAAATAAACGAATAAAATCTCTTACATCTTAAAATATAGGCACGCTATACAGTATAGGTTTGCAGAACCATTATCACCAATATCTACACGATGTAACGATTTCCGGACTATATTTTGGGAAGCCAATTCTCCTTTTCTGTCACTCCTGATATTTGGCGCGGCCCAAAAATCTCGTGGGTCGACACTTTTCGGTTAGCAACCCTGCTTCCATCTCACGACCTTTCTCTTCCCCGCCATTCCTTTCTCATACTCTTCCACTCCATTCCTTTTTACCTCCGTTCATTCCTCAACTCTGAATACAGCTATTTTATTAGAGCCTTGAAAACCCCACATCCTTCGCATTTTTCCCTGAGTTACCAACGTAGTTAAAAATAAAGTGATGAGTCGTTCCGTTCCCGCCTCTCCTTCGGTCCCTGACGTCTTCTTCCTTCAAAACCCTCTTCCGTTTGAGCCATCAATCCGTACCCGACTTTTTTTCCCCACACCGCTTTTTTTTGTTCGCGGGTTGCTAGGAGACCTCCGTTTTCCG
The DNA here is from genome assembly GCA_000376725.2 of Ladona fulva. Lineage (NCBI taxonomy): Eukaryota > Metazoa > Arthropoda > Insecta > Odonata > Libellulidae > Ladona > Ladona fulva. The sequence goes on along the minus strand of KZ308135.1, from coordinate 2,554,917 downwards.
TTAACCATCTTAGTTCATCGTGTCTTACTCCCCTTAAACTGGTTGGGTTGGGTTGGGTTTGCTAGGAGACCTCCGTTTTCCGTTAACCATCTTAGTTCATCGTGTCTTACTCCCCTTAAACTGGTGTTCCCTCATCACTTTTTCCCTCTTGAAGATTAGCGAAGTTTTTTTTCAATTAACACCTCTCCGTTCCTCTCGATTAATCCGCAAAAATGAACGGATTTATCGACAGGTGAAGATTAAAGTCTCCGCGGGTCGGTACTGAAAAGCTAAGTAGTTAATACCAAGGTGGAGAGAAGAGCTGGGATTCTTTGACCGTTACTTAATTTTCACCCTCCTTGGAAATTTTGATGGGTATCGAAAAAGCTATCGAAGAGCATGGTATGGTACATTTACTCTCATGAGAGTAAATGTACCATATGTGCTCTTTTTTCAAGATTTTCTATCGCTAAAAACCAAGTAGGGGGAACTATTCTTTACTCGTTTTAAGTTCTTTTAAACCTTAACACGTTAACTGAAAAGGTTTAAAAGTGATTTTGCACGAAAAGAGGCGCACCTAGAGAAATTCCCAATAAAACATCTTCATATACATATAGACCCGGTAAGCCGCCTTTAGGCATATGGCAGGGGCTGTAAACACCATGTGTTCAAGTTACCTCTTTAGGTTATTGTTGTCACGTATCATATTGAAAACGGACGTGGAAATCGTTTGACGGGAACGGAATTGGAACCCAGATCCCTCGATCGCCGGTCGGTTGCCTTAGCCAATAGAGTTTCCGTGCCGAAAAATTTAGACATACCAATCAGGAAACTTTGTGGGTGACTGTCTTAACGTGCAAAGTCATCTTAACCCTCATCCTTATGTTATCTTTAGGGAGATTCCCCTTTCCATCACTTTGTATGGGTGGTACCTGAACAACGACGTGGCCATGAAAAATCCCGAACAGTCTGACAATATCCCACTGGAGATCTCGGTTTGAGTGTCGGCCCTGTCAGACATTTTTCATGTCCGAATCTTTTTGGAAACTCAACCACAGTATTTCAATCAGGATTCAGTGTTGTTAGTTACTCTTTAAAGGGCAGTATCACTTGACGAGTGATTCTGGTGGCGAATTTTTCGACTGATTTCTGACTGTTTGCTGAAACCGGTCAACAACGTGCTTTTATAAACGATTTTTGGAAATTTAATAGTTTTGTATTCCTCTTATATAAATTTATCATGGATCACCGCCAAGTGTCACTGTCTAACAATCTTGTGTACGGATTCTTTTCATTTTTGTTTTTATAGCTGCTGGCGTATTTACACAATTATGGAACGACCAAATCGAAAAGGTTAACTCAACATCAAATTTCGACTGGGCTGATTCCAAATTTCACAGCCACTCGCATGCGTTCATTCATTTTTGCATAGTGTAAAGCTGTAAATCCTCCAATAGCATGAAGTCTAAATTTAAGTATCCGAGGTTAATGAGAAGTGTTTATGCGAATATTAGAACTTGGCAACTTACCGGAAATCAGCCTCTTCTTTTAGTTCTATAATCTACTACCACATGAGATTAAGTAAAAAGATGGATTATCGAGTTCTGATACGCCTCTCAAACTCTGGCACAGTTCCTGTGAGACGTCCCTCCGCTGGCAGCATTTCATGGATCGAAATCACATTTTATCCAGTCACGATTCTGGAGTCGAATGATTAATATTGCTAACTTCCACGGTAATAAAGCGATAAAGATTTTATGGCGATTGCAGTGTCGTTTGATTTTTATACCGATTCCGATCAGTATTAAGAAAACTCAAAGAACGACAGCCATAAATAATTTCGCTGAATTGCTCTCTCTTTACCTCTGGCATTTTCTTATTTATGTCCATTAGTTTGCAAGCCCATCATTTCACTTCTGCTTTCATCTTTTATCTGTCGTATCATTTTACTCTTCGATTTGGCCTCCCTTGCAGATAACGACTTTCATTACTAAGTAATTTCACTCAAGGTGCTAAGTGATAGTTTTAATATACATCAATATTATATTTTAGATCCTGTTTTTATGTTCCAGTATTTGAGGTTTGATTGCTGTGCTGGAGATGGTGGGAGAAGATAGGGTTTTCAATGAATTACTGAAGCTATGGCAGATGAAAGGGTGGGTCAAATGTTGAGAGGATATGGATTCCTAAAGAAGGTACCGAAGGAGATACAGATGTAAAAACATTGATATGCCTGGGACTCTTTGTACTTGGGTTTTCAACCGTACGGCTTCCCTTGCTTATTAAATTATCTTTCAATCGTCCTTTGGAAAGAAAAAAAGTAATTGAAGCTAGGACGCAGGGATAAAGACAGAGTGGAAGACAATGGCGGAAGATGCTAGCGGTAATAATGGGAGTGAGTAATAAGGAACGAAAGAAAGGGCATTAAATAGGGAATATCAAAGAACATAAACTTACCGAAAAATAGAACATAATTGGTGATCTCTCGTCAATCATTGTCTTCTATTTGTTTTCTTCCATCAAGAGTAAAAACGGCAATAAATTGTCTGCTGTCGAGACAAGGGAATAAAATTATATAAATCTTTTATTCTCGATAGGATTCTCATTCTTTTTCTTGCATCCATTCAATTTTGCAAAGCAGCAATAAATACCACCATCCTCCTCAGATTCATAGGTTGAGTTTTACGGAATATCAGCTTTACCGTGTACTCGTCGAGGTTAACTGGGGATTAAGCACTCGAGATATGTTAGTTCATGTGGTTTCACTTCAATAGTTTGAAAACAGCTTTTACTAACGTCACAAATTTACCAAGATATAGTTCGGATTCATAAAGCAAATCTCAAACAACGGCATAGTTCTTCTAATTATGGGGGTGCGAGTTATTTATCTTCGAATTACTTTTACGCTTCGATTCTCGATTGTAATTGTTTTTCAATTGAAACTTGGGTTGTATACATGTATATTTATGTAAAAAGTCGAATTTATTTGAGAAAAATCCTATTCTGGAATTCTGTTATCAGTATTCACACTATAATCAGCTGTTTATACTTTGCTGCTAAAACCGATGTAAAAAAATATTTTATTATTATATCCTTCCCAAACTGTTAGCTGTCATACTACCTCTGGTCATGTATTTAATTCTACTTAGAAATACAAATTAAATCCGAAGGTTTCATGAAGAAAATAACTTGCCACTTTTTAAAAACTGTAGACGTTAAATGCCAATACAAACACAAGAACGGTGCATGTACTGCACTTGAGAGATTTTAAATATCAGAAGTTCACGAATATAGCGTAAGAGAAATGCAAGAATGGGAAATCTCTCAATGGTGCTGAACGTGATACGCGAAGAATAGCCTTTAAATTCAGTGTCTCGGAAATAAGATTTAAGTTAGGAAAGAGGAGGATACATAAAACCAACCTGTAATAAATAACTATTGTGTTAGTTGTGATTAATTATGCTATTTGTTATTAATTTATTAATTAATATAACTACCTTTTTGATCCTGCTATGCCAATATATACTTTCCAGCGGTAACTTTTCTCATCGCAGCCAGAGATATATTAGGACCATTCGCATTATTTTCCTTCGTACTGTAGAATTTTATTATTTCACATCGTAAATTTTCTATTTACGTTATTAAATTTACTATGAAGTTAAATATTAGAATTACTCCCACGTAGAAATCAAAATATCGAGAAATGTATCGCAGAATGTCCCCAAATTTCCTTTCCTTGATTTTTGCGAGAGAAATGCAATGGAGGCGAACATTGTACGTTCAAAGAAAATTTATATTCGCTGGATCGTGCGGCATGTCAGTAACCACAAAGGCAGGAAGCCCAGCTACCAAAATATACATTAAACCGCAACGAGAGGTTTGTTCCAGCATACACGCCTCACGGTTTTGGAGCCTCTTTTATGTTTCATCGGCAAGTGCTTGTGGTCTAATGCCATTACATCGTCACTATTTGTTTTCACACTACGCCTGCGCGGAAAATCGTAGACTCAAAATCACTTGTTTAATTTAATGAGATTATGTGATTTAGCGTACTGCAATGGAGCAATATCAGTCAAGAAGTTTTTTTTTCAGTTTCCTTTGTAATAAACGCCACGGAAAGTTATAATGTCTGTCATGTATAAATTCACGATTTTATAATTGTATGTTTGTATATTACTGGAATCCTTATTTCGGGTACATTCATTACGTATATAATTGTGGAAACGATATTAATTAGCTGCTATACTGACACTTCAGATACGAAAATAAGTAAATGTTGAATTTGAATATTCAATGCTTCAAAATGGCTATGAGGTTAATGATTCAGCAAGACAATGGAATCGAAACAGGAGGTGGACTTCTTAGCAGTATAAACTATGATATTAATCATTTCGGTTGCTATGCCACCGAGGTTCGTTTAGGCATTGGCAGTTTATAATTTTTACGGCCTAATAGTTTTTTTATCGTTCGTTCGCAGTGGTCTATAGGATGTTATTTAGTTTTAGTGAGATTTATTCAACTCATTAAAGCAAGCGTTGAACTGAAAAATTACGTTAATTGGTCCGACAGACTGGTTTACACGAGAAATACATTTCTTTTATCGTGGATATTTCGGAAGGGATTCATTTTAACTTAGCTCGATTTTGTTTACATTTTACATTATGAACCGCGATTTTTTTCCCGCTTCTAATAATTAGAAACAAAACATTGAAATAATTAGAATAATTATTAGCATTTTCTTTTATTGAAGCGAAATTTAAAACTAATAGAAAGTACATAAAATGAAACCAAAAAGCTTAAATTGAGAAAGGAAAAAACAGATCGTACGAAAAGCGATAGCAAATCGTAAGTGCGTGTTTTATAGTCATTAGTCTAATTTAATAATCAGATGAAATCAAATTATTCTAACCACTATGCAGTTTAGCTAAAAAGTGCCGTGGTTTGCTCACAAATTTTGAACATTATATGTTTTTATGAAAGGAAAATAGTGTGGGTTATCCCATTCTTAAAAACTTTATTTCTCCATAACTCAAATCTGTATCACGAGATCGATACCAACTTTTCCTCGAAATATTACAACTCACGAGTTTACCGAGAAAGTTATTTTTTAAATCCTTATGCATTTCATAATTTCATTTCCATTGAGTTTCTAAATGTAGCGTGATTCATAGAAAGCAACACAGAGATAAGGGAAGCGAGTAATGTAATCATTTCAGTTCGCCGAAACACTAATTGGGATAGTGAGATGGGTTTACCAACTTTTTTCTTTTCCCCTGCCACTCTCATTCAACTTTTCTTTCTATTCCCTCTTCGGCACCTTTTCCCATCAGCCCTTTCGTCCGCGGCGAAACTCTCCGGCGGATGACAAAGAACGTGGCCAATGTGAGTGTGTCGACGCGAGGTAATCGGCAGCTCTTCCACCGCGATAGCGCACCTGATTGAGTCATTACGTGCCGCTAAGTTTGGGCGGTTGAGTTGGAAGGGAAGCGTGGGGGTCTACGAGAGGGAAATCGGGGACGGTGGAGAGCCTCTTTCCAGCCCCATTCTCACCCCACCGACTCCCCGTTTTTACGACTTACAAACTTCCGCTTCCTGCCCCCTTGTCTGATTCGCCGAATTCGGAAAGATGGGCTTTAATTCATTCGTCGCTTTATTTACCCCTATCGCCCCCTATATTTCCTCGTTGCCTTATCGAACTTAATTTTATGCCCACGATGGGTCGCCTTTTGGCATCCAACGTTGAATTTACATTCGGCCTTCTCTTTTAGCCTTCTATTGCTTCCTTTTCAAGAGTCACGACTAACTCGATCTCTCTGGAATGATAAATCTGTGTTCACTTTGCCTTCCATTTCTCCTTTGTCCCAGCATTGAGACGTATTCTTTCCCTGATAATACCTTTATCTCGCGAATATTTAATCTACTCTGCGATGTCAGTTGGCCATCAATTAATATTTTGCTTTGAACGTCGCTTACTTTATGATATGTAGCAGTGATTAAACAATTATTATAATTATCCAAGAGGGTGATTATTCAAAGATCTCGTTTCAAAGTTCCTCGTTATGTTTAATTTCGATTTATATACCCTTAATGGGTATATAAATATGATAATACGATAATCCTTTCGTATGTCCTCGAACACTCAAAGGTATTGGACTATTTACTATTACATTGAATTAGATCTCCTTATTCTTTTAAGTAGATGAGGAATACTATAATACATTTACTATATGCTATTTCCACAATATTCAAGCTTCATACGAACGAATAATACATTTTCTCTCAGGAGATTCTTAGCCCATGTCTTCAAAGTACATATAAAAAGTTGATCCGAGCAGAAAAATTACTGATGGTATATGATAAGATAATTTGTTTAAATTGAATACACAGAGATATTCGTCATATGATCTCTCTGTCGTCAAAATCGATATTTATGAAGAATTCTTTTGACGTATCATCCTTCCTTGTGGAGAAATATTTTATATTCTAGATCTTCTTTAAATTTTTGTGGCGCTTTCGCAATGAATACTTGGGTTTCTAAAAAGAGAAATTCGTAGAAAATTTACTATGTACAAAAAATATGATTTTTCTAGCGAAATGAAGTTATACTGAATTACTGAGTTACTAAATGGCTTGTGAAAATAGGTGCAGAATTTTCTTTGGCGATATATTTAATAACCAGTTTCATATTTCTGTTTGGAAATGTATTGGCAACACCTTTAAAACATTCTCTATTATTGCGATAGTTTTACTAGATAAATTGTACAAATATTTGTTTGTGATGTGAATGTGATCATTATTTTACAAATTGATGCACTACAAAGTGAATGCATAACGATTTGTTAACTATTAAATGACAACGTACCAGTCACATCTTTTTGCTGCAAATCTTAAGAAATACTTTCAAAACTTAATGTAGATTGAAATTCAGCCTAAATCTTCATTTCAGAAAAGGAAATATTCCATACGTTACATTAAATGTATAACTTTTGTACATTATAAATATGTATATAAGTATAATTATAATTTATCACACAATGAATCTATCCTCTATGATATCTTTTTTGAGTGCAAAGGTGATTTTACGGATAGATTGTCCGTGGTAATGCATTAATCGCATCATCAAGGGTAGCTTCCATGATTGCATGCAGTGAGCAATTTAGTAGTTTCAACTCATTTTAATCGATAACTTCTCTACTGTTTAAACCTTTATTAATTACTCGGGTAAACAGTACACCTTTAAGACAGCAATCTAATCAGTCCTTTTAGGAAATCATTGACTTCTGTCTCTATGCTAATTCTTTTGTTAATACGCCGGGAGACTTTGTATTTGTCTTTTTCCTTTCGAACAATCTTTTGCTAGAAAAGATTCCTCGTTCTCACACGGTTAGAACGAAACGTCTGCCCGAAGATGTCACCCCTCTAATGAAATTCACCCACAGAAAAGCATCAAGCGTAATCGCTGGACACATTGCTCATTACACTGTATGAGATATTTCACGCAATGATCACTACGAGAATTTTTTTATCAGTAGTAACTACGGTACTAGAATATCATGTGCCCATTTAAATTCTTTTAAATAATTTTGTGATTTCCGGTTTTTTTGCAGTATTTCATTTCAGATTATTATTCCAACACCTTTCACTCTTTTTTGTGATTTTTATTTTTAACTTTCATATTATCGCATTTAATTGCGGTCCTTTCTATGCGTTCCAAATAAATTGTTATTTTATTACCATCATCTCTTCTTACAGTGTACACTTCAGGTATTATTGGAATAGTTGGAATGCATTTCATGTAAAATGTAAACAATTTCGTGGCCGCTATAAATCAAGAGGTCATTTAAAAACACCACTTCATCTATTGTATTGATAGAGAATAGGCGAGCGTCGAGGTCCTATCGGAGCCAGGAATCTTTGAAATTTGGTCGAAGCCGTGCATCTGTCTCCCGATAATTTTCCTTGAGGCATTTAGGTTCATCTTCTTTATGCGAGTTATTTAAGTTCCCTCGAATCCTGATATTGATCCACGGTAGCCGCAGAAGTAGGTTCGACGCAAACAATCGATAAACCGATGAAGTTATCTGGGGCCAAGGAAGGAGACCCGAGTCCTCCTGGACCTCCCTGATCGTGGAAAAAATCGCTCCTGGGGTCCTTTGAAGTTATGCTTGAGGCATTTATTCGTCACAAACTCCGTGTCCGATTCAACGCCGCTGGGCTTTCTTGCGTTATTTTTCTGATCTCACAGGAAGTGGGTATATTCGAGATGAAAACTTTTGCCAGCTTGGCATCTGAAAAAGCGATGCTATTATTTTTTTTAAGAAGTCGACCCATTTTCTCCTGGGTGCGGTGGTGCATGGCTTTTGATTGTCTGTTGATGTTTGGTTTTGAATTTTAGGATGATTGGGAAAAGGAGAGAGAATAACGAGTGATTTTTCTACCTGCCGCTGATGATTCGTAAGTTGTAATCGATGAACCAGTTGGGATCAATGATACTTTTGTGTCTATTAACCGTCAATAAATAATTAAAAGACTACAGGAAAAGGGGCCATAGAATATTGATAACCGCTCTAAATTACGGCTGCGAACTTCCTCATCGCATAATATTTATTCGATAAAATGTAGCCAACAAGGAAGTCTTGCTCGTAAGTAAGGATTATTTAGTTTTGTTTTAATAGTAATTTCAAAGTAAACCTACATATTCTCTTAAAATACGAAACCACAGTATATATTAATGGCAATATATCCGCTGCCAATTACTTCGCCAAACTTTGTTTCTATTGTTTGTTTGTTTATCTCAAACGTGCTCAAGCGTCGAAATTCGTCCAAACAAAAATCTCTTCCTTAATTAATCGGAAATAATAGTTTCATTCGAAAACGGTGTATCTGAGCTGCGAATGAAATAAAATTAGGCTCTTTAATTTAATGATCGATGTTTCATTCCCTTTAAACCCTCGTTTTTAAACGTCTCGCGTTTAACGCCTGAAATAAATTCCTTCGCGGGAACTTCCTGCAACCTGATATGAATACTAGCAGTAACATTATGAAAAGTTGCTCAAGATGAATTTCCGAAATAACAGTAAAATTACGATCCATATTTGCTAATCGATTAAAATGCAATTTAATGGTAAATTATTATTTGGAAATATTGGAAAGCAACATAAAGTAATAATGTCAATGATACATTATTTGCCATGTTAGCCTGACGAAGAGCAATTTATGAAAAGCTGGAAACTTCAACGTGAAAATCAAACATTAAAACTAAAAATGTCCGTAAGGAACCATTTCAATCGTCATTCTATTTTATCATTGTAGATTAATAACAATAGTAGATTAATAAATAGTTTAATGTTATATATGCAAATTCTTGATATTATAAATAAAAGGGAAATGTACAAGTGACTAAAAGCTTGTTCTCACAATGATGCGGCATATATAAAAGATGGCCATCAGTTACGATTATTGATAACAACAGCATAATTACATGTTTATTTATATATTTATATGCAAGGTGCTTCAAAGTCTACCTTCAGCATTGACGTACAGAATTTAATTTCTCAGAATTAAAAAAGGCGCTCGATAATATCATCTTTAGCGTGTAGACATGAAATACATTAACTTTTTAGTAAAGCCCATTAACTCTGATTACTGTCAACACTGTTCATTTCTATTTAAAGCTAAGGAACTCTTGACTCACAAATCAGCTACTTCCAACCAGTATACGCTAATCCATTTCATCTCCGTCCCCTTAGGAATTAAGTATTTACAATTTTATTTAGCCAAACAGATCTAACCAGAAAACATCCCGTAGTCGCGTTGTTTTGTATGCACGTTACGGCATTCCGTGCTCCTCCTTTGACTCTCTTGGGAGATGGAAAGGCTGGAGACATAGACGAAATGAGCGCCTGCGAATGAGAGACTCGTGCTTTTAGCCAAGGACTGGGAAATGCCCATTCGTTTCCCACGCCACGAAACCGGGTTAAGAAAAGAAAATTGTGGGTCGAGGACCAAAAATAATGGGGCGGAATACGATTTGAATATACGGAGGGGAAATTATTAAAAGAGGGATTCTGAGGGAGAAATGTTTCCTAAGAGAAATGAAAACGAAAGAAAAAAGAAACGGATAACGGACATGGTGGTAAGGAAAGTGGGAGCTAAGGAAGGATTTCGGTAGAATTTTCATTTTTCTTGAGGAATTTTCATTACGCTGGAAAGACTTGGAGCTATTCTTATCAACCGAAGTTTTGTTTGGAAAAGAAACCGCTAAGGAATTAATGTCTCTGGGTAGAATGTCCTAAAACCCTTAGTACGATCTATTTATATACGTAGTACTGATTTAGAAGAAGCTCTTAAATTGTGACAATTTACATTATTGTAAAAGATATTTTGTTTGAATGTCATATTCAATGTTAACTTTCTTACATAATTTGAAGCTAATCATCAATATTGTTTACGCTGCTATCATTAACTAAAGAAACTCCTGGCTATGAGTACACCGTAAGATGCTTCTTTTGAGCAAAGGTATTATGAAGTAAAAGTGTCCTGAAATAATTAGCAATAGAAATGTTTTCTGGTCCAGGTAAAAAATATTTTGAACTAAAAATGTGAAACTTCATTACCTGCCAGATGTAGAAAGGTTGTAAGCATTAGCTTGATGAAAGTTAGCAGAGAATTATTTCGATTGTGTACATGAGTTCATAAAGTGAAGTCATGAAGTTCATGAAGGTGCTTACATGGTTTTAAAATTGAAAAGGAACACAAGACTTGTAGAAGTTTATGAAACCAAAGGTATACAAGGGAAGCATGCTTTAGTATTTAATAGAAGAGGGTGTTGGCGCTGTGTACATCAGAAGCAGAGACTCAATACGAGTAGTATCAAAACGGGAGGAACTTCTTAAAGTACGAGAGTCGAACTACAGAAAGGATGTCCAGAAATAAATTGTATATATAATTATGAAAAGAGAAAATGCAAAACAATCACTGGCCCTGTTCTGAGGATTGCTGATTGCTGAGGGCCTAACCGGCATTAATTATCCTCTGCGTTACAGATGGAATAATTGTGTGGTAATAACGAAGTCGAGGTCTATATAACAGTACAAATACGCACCAACAAAACCCTATTAAAATATTAATAACGTACTTGCAAGTAATACATTTGGTCATGATTATTCAATTATGAATGATATTTTATTATAGCTTCTCTAGTTAGGGTTAAATTGATTTTAGGAATTGGGTGATTTGGGGACGAAGAATCGACAGTCCCCTCTAGATTATCCTATAGTACCAGAAATTTGGGAAGAATGTGATGAGGACCTTGTACTAAAAATTGATTTGAAAATTTTATTTTATGATTATATAACTAATGTGTCAACCACGATAAAAAGGTATTTTAAAAGTTAGTTGGAGAGATGTTAATTTATAAATTTTCTTAAATCACATCACCTTGACACGTTTATCGATCCTTCCCTGTAGTAGGATGGTAAATGTAGAAAATATTGTGCTTTTATGGTTTTCCTCGTACTATTTTACATATAACATAGATTTATATCCACAAAATCTGCTTATACTATTAGCTTAGTGCAATTAGGTAACAATCAAGATATACTTATTGACACTTACTCATATACGGAAATCGCTGTTTATACTTTCTTTTTTTAAATTTATTTTCTTTGATGTAACTTGTTAGCGCAGTAATCTCGAAAGGATGACTTGTGTGTGATATGGGAGTGGTAACACTATGCCAGCAATCTTACGCAGCACGTGCGATGAAAATCATAACGCTGAACGAATGGAAGGAAAACAGCCAGCCTCTCCCAAACAATCTCATCCCCTTTTTAATAAATAGGAGGGAAAGCCGAAGGAGAGAAAATGATCCTGAGCACCACCTAAAGCGAAGGAAACGGTCAGGAACACGGGATGGATGGAGATGAAGACGCGGGAAAGAGGAGCGGCGTCGAATGCGAGAGGAAGGCGTTTATAAGGGCGGAAGGGATTGGGTAAGGAGGAGAGAGAGTGCGTAATCGATTAGCGCGTTGGACCTCTCCTCACACAGCGAGGCAGCTCTAGCAACAGCTCCCTCTGTTTTATCCCTTTCCCCAATCACCAATGTGTATTCGCTTCTCCCTCCCTCGTCTTCTTCTACCCCCTGCGTCACCCTCACTCGCCGTGATACGCCAGGCCGACTGGAGAGTCCCTTTCACTCATGATTTCATTGGAAAACTCCCTCTCCTTTCCTCCCCATTTCCTCATCTCATTCCGCTTCCTATTATCTATCATCCTCTCCTTCCTCGAGCGTGAATTCTCGGCAAGGTAAACGTTCCGCCGCCTCTGTTTCACGTCGTCTTCAATACGGCGTGCCTTCAAATTTGCACCGACTGAAATCGTAACGTTGCCTTCCTTTCAAATCTATATTCTTCCTTGTTTTTTATCGAACTTCGGTGCAGCGAGGGATTATTTTAGTTCTGTATCTGTTTAACTTTAAAGTTACGGAATGGTTGCTTCTCTCTGGACTTTGAACCAGAACAGACCAAAAACCGTCATTGCTGCCGCATTTATATTCGAAACCAGGCCGAAAAATTAAAACTGTAGAGTCTGAACGGAAGCAGTAAACATTTTTTATTCCGTTTACGTTTATGGTTCAGGTTCTAATTTAGGGCAGCTGCAGTTATATTTAATAATAATGTTTAATCATAACCGGCTGCTCACAAATTTGAAGACATTTGATATTTCATAGTATTTACACTTTGATTAATTCCTTTAAATTAACAACATAATTCTAAAATTTAACTGAATTTTACATCTCAGATCTTCCAATTAATAGTCGGTGCTTTAACCAGTAGGATACTTTGCCAGAATACTATTGAAGCAAGCCGTTAGGGAGACGTACTTTAGAGAAAGTAATTGCAACTTACATTATTACTGTGTTCAAAGTCTTTGTACTCTATCTTATTACTCGATAATCCCTTTTGTAAGAACTACACTGCGAATTATATCTCGCAGTTCCTTTCCCTTCAACCTTGAAATACCTCCGCAAATATCCTTTCAAAATAATTCAGAATTTACAACTCATGTAATTATCTCAAACGATACTAGAGAGCGATAGTAAAATTGTTTGTGTTGCAAAATAAACTTTTCTTACTAGATGCGTCCATTCTCTTATCTCGTCTGCTTTTAATAGTAGAGGGCATATATTTGCGCCACTGCTGATCAACCTTTCTACTTAGCTCTGCAGCCAAGGAAACGTCGGGGTTATTGGGATCAAATGATTCTTCCGGATTTCCCTCATAAGGCCGTCCCTTTCCCAACTCGGTTTTCAATCTCCGTTTCTCTGGGTACGGTTCATTTATAAATCCATTGCCTCTATATTTCTCATTCCTCCCCTGAATGCTCTCCTTTCCATTCTCGGGGAGCCCTTTCTATCCAATTCCGTGCGTTCGGTTTATCTCAGGCTTCATGCTGCCGAACTAATTCGCGCCATGTCGCAATTTCTCAATTCTCCGAACATAAGCAGAGCGTATCGCGCACTTCCATCTATGATCGATCCATTCCGAGTTGATTTGCAGTCTCATCACTCTCTTTTACGTACAATCTGCGTCCTTTATTTCCTTCCATAATTTTAATATTCTCAAGAAAATATTTGAGAATGAGGTTCAAGAAGGCCGACCTGGGTATACTCGAACAAATAGATCCTTTATACCAATCTCAATAAAAGATATCTTGGTTCGCTCGTCCCGATGAAGTATACCAATAGGGTATATTAACTTAAATTGTTTATAATTATTTTATTGATTTTTAATATTTATTAATTATTTAACATTTTTTATTATGAACTCTTTCGGGTTTTGTTAACTATTTCCATATCTAAACAAATTCCATATTTCACTGACTAAAATTCTTACCAACAATTTTCTGAGAGAAAATGTTACGTAGCATTGGATCGAGTGGAATTGGATGTTGAGAGTTAGAGAAATAGAAAATATTGGGATTGTGAATCTACCAAAACACTTGAATAAATCTCTTTATCGCAATAAAATATTGTTATAGTGCTCATGCTTCCTAATTGTCATACAAGTCGTCCTGACGTCAACAGATTTCTCTATTGTTTCATCTTTGGCTATAAGTAAGATTGATATGGGTGCTTAGTTAACGGACCTGCGCCTTGATTGTTAGGAATGAGCATGTCATTAAATTTATTATTATATTTGGACTGTCTCAACAAACTATGTGATTTCGTTGCATTATTCATAATAAGAATTTTGGTAAGGGAGTGTTTGAAAACTAGAGCTAAAGGTACTTAAATTTCTCCGCAGCTCTGAATGCTTAAAAATCCGATATTTTATTTTTTATATATTGAGTTTTGTTAAATCAATTCTTTCACTAGGAACACAACAACAAATACTACACAAAAGTTATAGGCACGAAACTAACAATATAAATGGGATAAATCCTTGAGTAAAATTCCCATATCACAATTAAGTAGTCACAAAATAGAGTAAATTATGGGATATGTCATGAGAAACCACGAAAATACGATATAATCCATGTAAAGAAGACTCGCGCATTCACTTGTGCAAGGTTGCAGGCATGTTCAATAGCATGTTTTAAAGATAGACATCTTGATTTTTAATTCTAGGATTCGCTTAAAAAAATAACGCTGGAAAAAATTTACAGATATATCTCTAAAACTGAAACACACCTTTCGATTTCGTCTGGTAGAACTTTTAAACCTCCGTAACTGATATTAAGTACATTCCATTTCTTTGCCATGTAACGCAAAAGTTAGGTCACGATAGAAAATGTAAACAAGAGCTTCCTTTTGATAACAGAGTGCTTCCCTGAACTACGTTGCTATCAGTAACAGAAACTGTTCGATATTCAATTTTCATTTCGCTCTCATTCGGAGCTTTATTGACTTTCCCTCTTCGTCAAATCGTATTTCTGACTCCCATTCAAGCTGTCCAATTCATTCTCCTGCTCTTATTTCGTCGGAGTTTGACTTCTCGTCCGTTTTTTCCCCGTCTCTTTCTCTTTATTTCTGTATTTTCTGGGAAACTTGTGTGGCTTTGCATTTCACATGTAACGAAATATCTCCCGCATTTACCCTCCGCTTATGAGATTAAATAAGAATGATTTTTTGATACGATGAAGTCGGATGAAAGGACATACAAGATAGAATGATTTTACATTTTGACTTAACCATGCCATTTACTCTCATTATATGACAATGTTTTCACCTGTCGAAAATACAACTCCTGAGAAAATAGAGGATGGATATAGACAAACTACGTTTACCACTGCCCCAATATTTAAAATGGCTGAAAAATATTTCTTTATGAGTAATAATACGGCTTTATCACAAAAGAACCAATATTAGAATGTAGGAAAATTTGGACTCAAGAACGTACAGATCGGATGAATGATGATTTCAACTGCTTAATGCCAGCACGTTCTTCTTTAAAGGAGGAAGTATAGGGTGGTCTTTTACAAACAATACGGAAAGCTCATTTCGCTATATACTTTAGCTTACAAGTATTATAAGAAGGACAACTAGGGTTGAAGCAAAGTGTAAAAATATATATACATTTACATCAAAAAGATGTACAAGACCATAACAACCATCCTAATCAAATCAGATATGAATAAAAAATTCTTACTAGGGCAGGCAGCTTTATCAATTTCCAATGTAAGCTTCTCATCATATATTAGGTAAATTACTCGGGGAAAAAGAGGAGTCGTCCACCCCCTTGGTCCGTGTAAGAAAAGAATATCATTATTTCATCGGAATATAATAACTTAGTGAGGTGACGTCTTTATCAAGGGACCGACTAGTCAGTCAGTCAGTCTCCTCTTCCATCAAACCAAGAGTCAATTCAAAGTAACTAGGGACAAGGGAAAGAATGGCAGTAATGGATTAGCAAGGCAATGGTATAAATATCCGAACAGAAATTCATGATGGACTTGTGAAAGCTTATACCACTTTTGCCCTCGGGCCAAATCCGAATCAGCAGAAACTCGTTCCAGGGTTTTTGTGATCGTCTCTGATCAAAACATCCCCGAAGAAACAATACGAAGCGTCGTGAGACACTATCTCTTCCATTCCTTTTTTTCTTCGAGGGGAAAAAAGTTTGTTTTTCTTTCTCTTGGTTCCTCTTTGTGTTTCTCAGAAGACACCTCTGCCTTTTTTTCCCTAAGTCGCCCTTCTTTTTCCTGTTCGTTTCCCCCATGGCAGTTGTATTGACTCGATTGTGCATTAAGAAGAGGATAATGTGACCATTGCGGAGGATCTGCGTGCAAAAACGCTCGGAGAAGGAAGGAAGCTTCCATGCCATGTCGTTTGTTCTGCAGCAAGGACGAAATGATTGAGTGCCGGTGGTAAGAGTAAGTGGCTCCACGCAAAAAAGAATGTGTGTGAGTAACAGCCACGTCAGTAGTTAGGACGGTGGATTATAAACAGAATGAAAAAAGAAGAAGGAAAAGGAGAGTGGGCTACAGAAGAAAGATTGTTTCATTTTCGATTAGTGTCTCTGATATACTTTGGCGTTTGTTCCCTTAAGGTCTAATCCTTGAGTGCTTTTATGTCTTTTGACAGACCACTTAGAGAGTCCTGAGTTTTTTGTTTCGTAAGAAGTTTGGGTTACTGATATCATATTCTGACGAAGAGAATGGTTTTCATTTGTCTCTCGTTACAGGATAGAGGTAATGTACATCTGCATCTCTATCAATAGCTTGCAAGCTGGCTTCGGTGTGGGGCAGATATGTTTAGGATCTGCAAAACGTCGCAAAAATGTATCTATTATTTACTTTGTCTCAGTATTATTCATGGCTGAGATAATATGAAAGCTACTGATGTATGAATGTAGCTAAAGGATAGAATTCTTTTCGGACACTGCTTTTGGAGTGCTATGATTACCTGTTTTCATTGGGTAATTACGCAGACTTATTATACTCAAACCGTTCT
The DNA here is from genome assembly GCA_000376725.2 of Ladona fulva. Classification (NCBI taxonomy): domain Eukaryota; kingdom Metazoa; phylum Arthropoda; class Insecta; order Odonata; family Libellulidae; genus Ladona; species Ladona fulva. The sequence goes on along the minus strand of KZ308135.1, from coordinate 2,537,984 downwards.
TAATCGATGGGAATAACAATGCAAAGTAAACTCGCTCCTTATTTTGCCTACTAATCCTCATTTCTGACAGGAAAGAAGTCATGAGTACAATTGAACTCTCTCCTAGCATTGGATTTCACGTTATCATTTTTTTTCGAATTTTCTCAGAGCCTTAAATGCGATCTCTATTGTGTTTTCCTGAAAATGCTAAGTACAAATGGATGTAAAATGACTGACAAGGTCGTAATTCTAGCCCAAATGCTTCACTTTCCTGTTGGTTGCCTTAACCAATCAAGTGGGTTTACCAACATGTCCCATATTCGGATATGGAGGATTCGGGTTTGACTACGGTGGCTTCTGAATTATCCATCTTCCTGTACCCCATCGATTAAATAAATGAACTTCAAAAGGATATGATTTCATTGTGAAAATTAATCATATTTATTATTAAATATCGAGATAATGGATTGCAACTGACGATGCTGGTTCTCTAATATATCACAAGTCGCAGAGAACGAAGACTATTGCAACTGCAATTTTGGTCGACGAAAGACAGGTTTAGAATTCTATCAATCTGGCACTATAAGAGCGGTTTGGTAAGTTGATTCCTTTAAAAATGGGGGCAGAGCAAGTTTTCGTCAAAAGACCGCATGCAAAATGTCAGGCCGCCGTAAGTTGTATTTTTCTGATAATCTGATACATTTCGTCGAATATAATCCCAATATAACGAATTCTTCGATTATATCAAGCATTAATTCATTATAATCCGGTTCAATTCTGTCATTACTTTAGTACCATCTCCTTTAGTTTTCGTTTACTTGGAAAAGTTTCACGGTTACACGGTATCATCATTTATGTATAATTTAAACCTAGATTCAAATTTAGCACAGTAACCATTTTCTAACTTCTCTAATGTGTGTCCACCTTAACAAACTTCTACGTCCCCATGTTGTGAATGCGATCCAAACGCGAGACGTAGTTGTGGAAAGTTACATATAAAGATAGAAAAAGTTACCTATAAGTTTAAGTAATAAATATGAAAAGTATGAAGTTGGAGTGGATATACCTTATTAATCGCGAATAAATCATTAATTACAAACTGCAATAATTTGGGCATTTTTTTAGAAAGGCATCGACATTGTAGGTGTTTTAAAATAACGACGGTGAATTTAATATGTCATAACTCATATTCTACGTTGCCGGATATTTTTCAATACATCATTCAGTACATACGTAATAAGAAGTTGTCAAACAATTAACTTTAGATATTAATACGATTATTGTTTCGGCTATTTTCTATTATTATTTTGCTCGCATGTTTGCAAGTACGTTCGATAGATGAGCCAAAAAAACTGCAAAAAAATCTTCCCTAAACGGAAAATTTGCCGGCGTATCACTGTATTAGTAATATCAATGTATTTATAATCATAGGCTTCGTATTATAATGTAGATTTCAAGTGGACTTTAACTAATGTTCACTTCCGGGTCTAGTATGATATTGGTGTGTTAAAGTGAAGATTACAGGTAATACCCATGCTAATCCATAATAATAATAGTATTGTTGAAAGATCTAAGAAATCTAAGGTCATTTCGCACTCGGAACCCCACCGTGAATCGAACCCGGAACCACTCTCACAGAAGTCGAAAGCTTATTCCACATGGCTACCTGGAGGTCCAAACTAATCCATAATATATATGTATATATAGAATAATAACTGTAATCTTAAGTAAAACATCATATTACCGGGCACTTAAGGGAACGTTAGTTTAAGTCCATTACAAGAATACATTATAATACAAGGCCAAACAGAATGCTGGTTGTGATAACATACTGAGATTTAAACGAATGAATATACACTTTATATTCTATGTACTCTGTGTAGAATAATTAGGATTTTTTTGTTCGGTTAATTGTCTTTCACACAGGAATTATTCAAAATGTATGAAATATCGTGTTATTTTACGAATCCCTTAATCTTTATCCAATACCTTGTCCTTTCATAGCACATCCGTTGTGTGTATAGTTTTAATTTGGCAATCTTGCTGGCGCTTGATTTGATGTGATGATATAGCCGTATTTGCAAGGAGTCTGAGATTTATCGGAAGGCTTAGAAGTAGTAATAAGTTTGGGGAAGGAGGAATGGAGCGGAGCGGGCCGCTGTGCAGAAGAGAAAGCTAATCCGTCATGAAAAAGTTTTAAGGAGAGCAGAGATGATTAACGTTATTTTTTGCAGGAATGCATTATTCAGCAGCGCAGGATGATTGGCAGAAATCCGATGGGATTTGCTTCGCATTTTTTCCCTCACGTCAATTCATCGACGTTTTTGAGACTTATTTTCTTCTTGAAAATTTTATGGAAAAGCTTTGGTATTTCATCGATCTGCGCGAATAAATATTCACAGTTGGCGAAAACGAGTTCCGTTTATCATTTATTTATCCGCATTACGGATACCGATGAAAGTCTAATTTGAATACATTTCTCAAGGGCGTTTTGCTATCATTTGTATTCTAAAATCGATAGAATTTTCTCGAGTTGTGAAAATCTGTGCGCTTTTTTTTTAATTTTACTTCTTCGTTGATAATACTTGACTCTGAGAACGGAATACTGTCAAAAACTTCTGAAATTTGACATATAAATGAGCTTTAAAAAGCTCAAACGCTTCCTCAAACAAAAATTAAGTAATTAGCTCAAATATGAACTGTTTAGTTAATTTTTCTTTTATCTTAACTAATTTTTTTCACCTTACTTAAAAAAACGGAGATAATTTACAATAATTCATTAACTAAAAGGCGTCACTTAATATCAGAAGTGTACAAGTTTAGGAAAAGAGTTGGAGGTGACTCTACAAGTAAATGCATGCATAAAGTCTGACGGGAGTGGGAAGTTGAACCCGGTCTCCCAATTCCCGGTCGGTCGCTCTAATCATTGCGCTATCCCCATCATATAAACATTCGAGAGACTCCAGGCTAGAGCGAGTTCGTCAGACTAAGCATCATTGTTCAATGCCACAACCACATAGAGAGACCGGCCATACAAAAAGATGGAAAGGAGAACCTTAAAGGAATGTCTGAATGATCTGGCTGGTTAGCTGAATGAATAGAGCAACCAGCAAGCAATTCGGATTTCAAGGTACGAGTCCCGATCCTGTCAGACAGTAAAAAAATAGAAGAAAAGTGGTTACAAATCTCTACATGAGTATACTGTGATTTTATCACTTTCTATTGATTTAATGGGTAGATCTACTACAGATTTAATTAATTTTATATCGTCTCAAACAACATTTTCAGTGCTGTTCATGCAACCCACCTAAGAACTCCTCCGACAGAATTTTTTTGATAAAATTACTACTTCCAAACATTTAAGGCATAAGTAAAGTGTGAAGTAAATCCCAAAAAAACAGTCTGGTAACTCCAACGCCGCATACATTATTCCAACACATTAGATAAATTGTTGATATTTTTCGCATTTTAAGCAATTCCGCTCGTTTCTCATGTGGTAGGAATTCTGTCTGAGGATTTTCATTAAAGTAAGATATGCAGTCCCTTTCAGTTCCTCTTATGAAAATTTAAACTTAATGAACCAAATTTTGCTCGTTATTTGTATATTGTTTGCCTAAATCATGAAGCAGAGACTGATGAAATAATAAGCAAAGAGCAAGGTTTCGAAGTTTTTAGGTTCTGGAATAATTGATTTTGCATGTTTCTTGCGTGATATTGCTGACTTTATATCATAATGGTTGAATTTGCGAAACTTCGGTTGTAACTACATTTGGTGACTAATTTAGCAATAGTTAACTAGTAGCTTACATAGCTAACTCCGACAAAACAAATTGTAAATGTGCGTCGAGTGTCTTATTCTCTTCCGCTAAACCTACTAATCCCATAATTGGAAGGAAAGACTAAATACTAACGCTACTCTCGGCTACAGGAGCTGTTATCTAAATGATAGTTCCCTTTGCAGCTGTAACCTGGTATCTAGTGGATAGAGATGTCTAGAAACATCAGAGGAACCCTGTAGTTACCTTATGTAAGGGTATTCGGCTCTGTAGTTTCACTGTAGGCTTAGGAACTGATCTTCAAATATTACATTAAATTGAAATTTAATGGTGAGGGTGGACGGAATTTGCCCTCTAATCAGGGATTTAATTTAAGGAGATTAATACGAGTGAGGAGAAAATAGCACATAAATACGGAATGTGATAAAAAAATAGTTTTATGTATAGGTGGTTATATAACACTTGGACCTGGGGTCTTAATCCAGATTTTTGAACGTTTAAAAATAACTCACAGATCTACAAGTTAAGGTTGTAAGTTTCGATTTCAGAAACTTGTATCAATAAATGGAAGAGGCGTTTTCCTGAAACCTAAGAGCTTCTGGATATCTAAACGGGTATAACGCTCGCTTTTGGTGAAAGCGATCCCAGGTTCGATTCCCGGCCGGTATCCGTATGTGTGATATGACCTCAGAAATTTACATGAAAGATACTGCTTCCAAACTTGATAGTCATAAGAGAAACTCAAAGTAAATTTTCAAAAATATTCTGGCAATTCCTCTTCAGCACAATATTTTTCTCACATGTTAGACGCGAAATTTACCTATTTTATGATGATCATAAGGCTACATTTTTCGCTGTTTCATTCAAACTACAGAATTTTTACTTAGCGATAATGCAATCTGTAGTTTTAAACAGCGCATAAAATAGTGACGAGTCAATCTGTAAGTGGTACATATCCAAGCTTAAATTACGCAAACTAAATGTTTCTATAAATAAAACATTTAATTATTAATGAAATGATTTCAGCGATAATTTTCCGGACATAATGTCTAACAGATTGACGGTGACGCTTGTTAAGCCGAATTCAAAGTCATTTAACGCTAATGAAATAAAAATACAACTTTTCGCCGTTTCTTGGGACTTTCCGTCTTAATTATATTTTACGACCTCTGTTAACCCTACGTTTTAGACTTAAAAATTCTTCACTCCTCCCTCGCTATTTTTCTCAATTATATATCTCCTTCCACACTTAAATCTTCTCCGTCATTTCTGAGAACCCCTCCCCTTTCTATTTTCTCGTTCCAATATCCTCCCTACATTTCATTCCCCCTCCCCCTATTTCATTACTCCCCGCTCATTCCTTTTTCATCTCTCATTACCTCCCTTCCCACTGATTTCGCTCCCATATCTCTCATTTTCCTACCCTCCTCCTAACTTTCTTACCCCCCTCCTCACTCTCCTACCCTCCCCATAACTTTCCTACTCTCCTCCTCTTTCCCCTCCTCTTCTCCTATCATTCGTTCTCTCCTTCTCACTCTCCTAACCTCCACCTAACATTTTTACTCTCCTCCTCATCTTTCTACCCATACCCTAACTTTCCTACTCTCCTCCTCATTCTTCTATCCTCACTCTCATTCTCCTTCCCTCCCCTTCCTTCTCATACCCACACCATTATTCCCCAGCCTCCTACTCATTCTTAGCATTCAGCTCACTCCCCCACCCTCTCATTCCTTTCATATCTCCGCTACTCCCCTCCCCATTACTCCTTTCTCATCCTTATAATTCAGTTCCCTCCCCCACATTCAATTTCCATCCCTCTCTTTCCCACTCCCTCTTTTCCCCCTTCTCTTTCCCTAACCCTCATTCCTCCCTCCGCGGTGACCCCATACCGCCTTAGATTCTCAAGAGGCGCCCTCTACTGAGAAACGCTGTTACCACCTGCTACCCGCGCTAGAAACCATTAATCTTAATCTGCCACCCCTTTCCCTTCGCCCACTCAACCTCCTCCCATTTCCATGCTTCTGCTCTCTTTCTTTTTTCTTTCTTCTTCTTCTTTCCTGCTCCATCCGCACATCCGCCAGCCTTGCTCTGTTCTCCCCGCCGTGATCCATTCCGTCTCGGGGAAGTTTAAGCGATCGTTCCGATTGTCTGGAGCGATATCTATCGGTTCCCCTGCGTCATGAAGGACTTTAAAGAGCCGCCGTGGGCGTGGAGATGGGACACCCTATTCCAGGAGGGACTATCACTAATGATGCTTACGAATTTATGTAAAACATAGTGGGTACTTGTTCCCGGTTGACAGATGCGGTACCCGTAATGGATTTTACGGAAAACTGAAATACCATGGGTTATACAGTAAAACCTCGTTAACACGTACTCGTTTACACGAATTTCGCTATAACACGAACCCAAATTGCGGTCTCGGCACGGATACATTGAGTCTTATGGAGTTTTATTCGTTTAGCACGAATATCGGTTAGTACGAAACTCGATGAAATATGTCGGTCCCGCACTGAGGATTTCTTGCTTAAAGCGAACCGTCCACTTCCAGTGACACGCTAAGATTTATTCCGAAAATTATTGGGTTGATGATAGTCATTTATTGTGGATGGTCCAAATAGTATCGAAAAGTGATAACCTGGAAGTGATTGTCAAAAATATATCGTACGATAGGAATGCCATGAATCTTCTCAGACCCTCCCAAAATGAATAGGAGAAGATTTTAGCGTAAGGTATCAGATATGCTGCTGCGCGTCAGATAAAAACAACAATTATATCATATTTACTAGGAAAGTACCATCGTGTAACTTATGAAAATTTTCTTGGGAACGAGGATACGATAAGCAAAATGGAAGTTATCAAGTCTGTTAGAGGACTTTCAGTGAGTTCACGACTATTATTCAGGTCGGAGGTCTTCCTCTTCTAGCGAAGGAAAAAGGATCTGTTCATCAGTAGTCTCACATAATTTGGAGCGTTTCTTACACAAAATGATCAAGCGTGTGCAAACTAGTATTAATCTCCAAACGAAGCTCCGGAACGCAGAGCTTGTAGTAAAACTCAGAATGCTCATTCGTTTGGCATTCCGAAATCAATACTCGCTACAATAATAAAGAATCGAGAAAAATTACAAGCCGCTGCATCGGGCAGCATAGGACACAAAGTTAAGCGATTACGCCTAGCTCGTCATCAAGATGTCGAGGAAGAATTGGTGAAGTGATTTAAACATATGCGGTCAGTGGATATACCATTGAGTGGACCCATTCTGCAGGAAAAGGCAAATTCAATTACTTCAAACCTTGGGATTAATGACTTCAACTGCTCTACTGGTTGGTTGTGGCGTTTCTAGAAACGTCACGGGATCTCCTCTCAAGTGATATGCGGAGAGGGTAATAAAGTGCACGAACCAGATGCAAATGAATGGCTTCTACATTTCAAGCGCCTCCAGGAAAAGTATGACCCACGGAACATTTTTCAACATGGACTAGACAGGGATATAGGAAAATTCCGGAGCCCACGCTGTTTTAAACGCATTGAGCAATCTAAGCTGCCCTGTGACTTTTCACACCATTAGAAGGCGTGGATCGAAGGAATAGCATTCCGACAGTGGCTCTTGAAATGTAATATGCCTTATCAAAGCCATATGAAAGTACAGAATCGGCAGGTCCTGCCGACAATGGATAATTGTGCAGCGCATAACTTAGGCAAATTGCAGCTCAGCAATGTGAAAGTTTGCTTCTTCTCGGCAAACACGACGAGCCGTCTTCAGCCCCTAGTATTATTGCCCTCATGCCGCATCCGCTTGGTGCGAGCTGTAATCTGCGCTGTGGAAAGTAAAAATACTATGAAATGGAATACTGTGGTCTTAGATGCGGTCAGAGCGATCGCAACGGCTTGGAAATCTGTTCCTTAGAAGCATATTAAAAGTTGCTTCGACAGAGTAGGGACCCGCTCGGAGGTGAATCTAACCGACGAAGGTGCCGGCGTAAATGACACACACGAAGAGTGGGAGTTATTGGAGACAATTATGCCGATCGAAGTAAGCCATGGTATGGATAGCGAATTAGTTTTCTTAGTATTTTATTCTTAATTGTTTTTGATTATCCAGAATGGATTAAAATTCGGAGATTACGTAGAAACCGATGATCAAGTTGCCGTTTGCGGTTTACCTGAAAAATAAGCCAATGAAGTAGAGGAATCTTCAAATAAGAGTGAAGAAGAACCTATGGAGCCACCCAAACGTGCTGAAGTCTTATTCGCTCTTAGCGTCCTCGAGCGCTATGCGGCGACATCTATCGTTTCAGACAATTTTTCAAGTTCTTTGGAGAGCATATCATTTGAATGTATTCGTAATATGCGCCCTGTGCTTCGGCAACAAAATATTCTAGATATTTTCAGTCATAGTGAAAATTAAATATATATGATATAAATATAGGAAACGGGTAAGGGTGACTTAGCGCAAGATGGTGCGCACCCAAGAAAAATCCCAAGGAAGAATGGACTTGAAAAGACGGGACCGGGTCTCCCAATTGCCGGTCGGGTGCCATGTCCGTTGAGCTATCCCGGCAGAACTATCAATTATTAATGATATCAATTTATATTTTCTGTTTATAGCTTATTTTTAGATAATGAATTTGATTGTATTTGTATTTCATTTGAGAAATGAATGCATATCTGAAATAGGCTAGACGAGTTTGCATAGTTTTTGTCGGGATTTCTCTAACGCGAACTGTTTTAACACGCTCTCGATTTTGCGGTCTCTTCAAGTTCGTATTGACGAGGTTTTACTGTATATATTTATGGATAAATGTTCATAACATTTGGTAAGCATAACCTTAATTTTAATTACACTCAATGAGTTCACATTGCTTTAAAATTCTTCATATGGAAGAGGGAATTTCGAAACTTTTTCCACAAAACTTATTTTATTAACATCAGGTAATGATGGTGATCGTTCGTGTAATCCGGCCGCCTTATATTTTTTTGCCATTCATTACCATGGTACTATTCGATTTTTCATTTTTCATTGTGGATTTTCAGAAAACCTCACCTTATACTATGGAATTGGCATTGTAATATTTGATGTTGTGTAATTTTGGCATTAGAATCTGTAGGAAGTGGATGTAGCCAGAGAGCTCCCGTTATCTGACGGTTTTCCTTTTATGTAATTCAAAGTAGGTTATTATGCATCTGGTCCAACGGCCCTAGGAGATATCTTAGAACTAAGAGTGATGTATTTATGTATGTATTGCAGTATGTGTATATACATTTAATGCACATAAAATTCCGAAACTATATGCAGTGAGTTGACTCTGGAAGCTATTCTATTGTCTCGGCTCGATCGACCGGAATTTTGATCACTCTATTTATGATAAATAACCTAAACAACGGGATTCCTCTTTATATTACCTAACGCACCTAAGTTGCACCGCCTCACACTGTGTATGGTTGAATAACCGTTTCAATAAATTTAATTTATTAGTTCACTTGTTCCTTATCACTTCAGAACCTCCTCGATGGCTTTAGCACTCATCCGCATTCATAAGATGAAGTCATCCATTGGTAGATGTCGTCACAGAGACCGCATCTCGCGGAAAGAGGCTCATTTATAATCACGGGTGACGGTGAAATAACGACAAATGATTTCCACGTGACGTGGATGACAACAGAAAGTCTGCGACGGCGAGTGCGTGGGAGGGAGTCGCCGTGTCCAATTAGAGACAGGATTAAGCCACTTTGCCTAGTCGCATTTCGTAATGGTTCGCTGATACTTTCTCATAGATTCCGTCTTTTCTCTCGATTCAAGCGAGTGAGAGAACTCCTTTTACTATGCCATCTCACAATCAACGCCTGACTGGTGCGGACACGTTCAGCGGAGAAAGAGAGTGCGTTACCAATTAAAGCTTATGGGTGAAATGCCCCATTTGGATTCCATCCGCAAGATCAGAGGCTCTCAATCAGGAGTGCAATCAGCATTTAGAGGTGGTGCGAAATTTTGATATGTGATATTGATTTTTGATGCGTGGAAATGAAAACATGCCATTAAGAATTTAAGGAAGCTTTTCCATCTATCTGATGAATTTAAAGATTTAATTCCGATATGTATGTACTCTAGATTGCCAAATCTATTTAATGGATCATTTTAGTTCCTCACTCTATATACCGATTTTATTACTGGAAAAAAATTCAAAATGAAGTCACTCAAAAGTCTGCAATATAGGAGGCGTGCAATCAAGTGTAAGAAAGTTAGTCAACCTACGCGTAATAATTTAAAGAAGATAATTTTCTTATAAACGTTATACGATATATTGTCCATATAATCTTTTGGCAGTATATCGTATTACGTTTTAAATTCTTTTCTTAATGTGTTATTCCACCAAATTTTGCTTGAAACACTCTACTTTGAAAAATAGGAAAGATATTATGTGTTATTTTGGTGAAATTTTGAAACATCTGTTCATCTCCATGTAAACTTTAATTAAACTGAAATATATCGATCTTATTCTGTCAAATTTGCGAGTGAGTTTCCGACTTTAAGAGAGGACTTTTCGTCATTCTGAGAAGTATTAGGAATTGACGAGGCAGTACTGAATAAGGCTCAGTTGCCTCAATTTATTCCTATGAGTAGGCAAATTTGCGTCGAGTTTATTATTCCATAAGCTGTGGGAAAGATCTATGTAGATATGCTATTTTTTAACCGTAATGTTTTTCCCAAGCGATACTCTTCAATATTACCAAACTTTTATTGCACTGATTTATAAAGGTGATTCTACTTTACTGAAGAAATTTCAGAATCATGATCCTATTTTAATAGATAAATAAAATAATAATCGTGCAGGGAGATTTGTTTCTAACCTGCCAATAATAAAATTAATTAAGTAAATGGAATAAGGGAGGTCATCTAATAAAAGATAACGAATTATATGCGACTTATAGTAAAAAGGAAATTTGTGAGAAAACACGAAAAAAATATACAATTGGTATTTGGACTGATGCAAATTAAAATCCAAAGTCGATACTCTGGGGTTCCTTTCTACCCCTTATAGTGACATTGAATTTTCTTACGAGTGGTTCTATGAAAATCACCGTAGTCATTAATGTTCAAATCTCTGCCAGCATTTCACGGTGGCTTAAGAAAGACTCCTTGGGCCGTCATGCTTCCCTTTCTCAACGCCTTCATCTTGTCTCTCCCGTACACTCCTAATCCAAGAATTAAGACCGCTTACCCATGTGCCATTCAAAACGCAAGGACTTTGAGCCACCACCCAACCATCTTAACTCCTTCGTAAGGTTACTCGAAGGTGTTCATTTCGCTTCTCAAAATCACATCATCCATGTCAAAACCCTGCCTTACTCCCTTTCTAGATTCCCACCACGCCTTCTGCTTCCCACGCTTCCCAACAGAGAAAGGATTACAATTTTATTTCCTTTCTCTGTTTGTTTCTGGTTTAACTTCCTCAAATATTTTGTTTTTTCAATAGAGGAATTTATTTTCAACTTCCCTATCCCTTAGAAGTAGAATGGAAAGGTTAAGTTGGGTCGATAGGAAAACAAACACAGAGGTACTAGAGATGGTTGGGGAGGAGAGAATTTTAGCATAAGTAATTAAACGACGACAGAGGAAATGGGTGGTTCAAATATTGAGAGGATAGGGATTGCCGAAAAATGTTACTGAGGTTAGAATTCATGGAAATAAGCAGAGGGAAGATGATAACTAAAGTTGTTGTATGACATAATGGGTGGGGTAAGTTACTAGGCTAATGAAATGGCGATGAGTGGGGAATATTAGAGCACATTGACCTACCGAAAGGTAGAAAACTTATGTATCCCTTAGTGACTACGTTTACGTTCATTGTAAACTAATGTCATTTATAGATATATTTTATTGAAAGGAAAGGTTTACTTTCCGATACATATTTGTCTCCTTCCATGTGGTTGGTTATTTGATAGGATGGTTACATTTTTTTGTTATTGTAATTAGCCAAATTAATCTCCAAAAACGTCTCCTTCTTCAAATATCGTAACGGCATTTTTATTACTTGTACTTCAAATTCATAATCTTTTCTTCATGTGTGGTATGTGTGTCTGTTTCTTTTTCAGTAGTTTTGTCAACTTATTTATTTTGTTAACATTTACTTATTTTCTCCTTTTCTTTTTATGTTTACGTTGCTACTGTCAGTAGGTTTCGCAGGTTTTTCACGACCTCCTTGCTCGTGGGTGTTTTCCTTCAGGGCCTTATGTTTTTCCTAAGCACGCACTTTTTATTGCCTTTTCTCTTCTTTTAATCCAAAAAGCTCTTTCTTTAAATATTTATATGCCATAAGGTTAGATGTCAGAAGAGACGAACATATCTCAATCTCGCCTGGAATAAAGTCGTTTAATTATTATTATTGTTAATATTATGTCGAATCGGTATATTTTTCGCTCCGATTATTGTATTATTAAATCCTTCTGATGTTATTTCTAGCTTTATTCAAACACACTTCTTTACACTACTTTTTAATAACACTTATAAACAGTTAGTTGCAAGTCATAGTTACGCATGTAGAGCGATACTTACTCCAGTTACACTTCAATGTAAATTATTGGGAACAAACATTCGGAACGGGATCAATGACAGTTTTCGGTGTCGGTTCTGGTTCTACAATTACAAATTTTTCGGTTCGAGTTTTACTCCGGCAAAAATAACGTTTTTTTGGCTTCGGTTCCGGTTCAATTGCCTGGATTAACGTTCAAACTTTCCCGTCTCTATCACAATTACGTGTTTCTCCATTATCTCCTTTCATTGTGAATGAATATTTATATAATCACAAGATCTAAAGATTTTCTCTTCCCTTGATTTATAAGTCACATTCCGGAGGATTTGAATTATTGGCGAAAGAAAAATTAATAAAATGACATCCTACATCTTATGTACCACGCTCCACTGATCTATCCGTCGGGTTGCATACAATCCACAGAACACGAAAGCTACTTACGGCTTCGGTTGTGAATGGCTTACTAAGCCCGCCTGCCACTCGTTCCAACAGCACAAAGAAGGGATGTTTGCGCTCATTCTCAAAGTTCACGCTTCATCACCGTCGAATGCGAGTCGAGATTAAAAGGAGATATGGCTTAAAAATTCAAGAACTGCCTCCGATCGATTTCTATGGACCCTTAATTGAACTTCGCCACCGTCTCAATTTTTTAACCTGACGAGCAGACTTCGATATCCACCGGGACTCGGGTAAGGTAAACTTGCCACTGAAAAGAATAATTTTCCTCGCCACCGCATAATCTATCCGTCCCTGATAATTTTTTACCGCGGTGGAATTTTTTAAGCTCCGAATTCGCGCCGAGACCAAAAAGTATATATCACGAATTCCTTTGGTTCTTTTAATTCCACGGAGACGGCTCCAACAAAATGAAGGGAGGAGGGAGACGCGGATAATGGAAAAGGAAACTTTTTTCTGAGCACGTTGGAGACTAGCTCATTGAATCCTAAAGCGGAATCTAGGTCGACATTTGCCGGCGCCCAAGACAATGAACGTGCCTTGAGTAAGTTTTTTTCCGAACAAGGGCGAGCCGAAGACCCGGCAAGTGGAAAGGCATTGGAAGGTCGGGGGAACTCGGTGGTGCGCCGTTGATAAAAATTCATTACATGTATATAAAAGATGGTAACAATAAGGTATATGTGGGTGAAAGACGTAGAGGAAGAGGGTGAACTCACGAGACCCTAGGAGTGAGACGGATACATACGGAGGGAATAGAAAGGAGTGTTTGTAGACGGCGCTCCGTGAAACGAATCGCTTTTCAAAAAAAAGAAAATTTGCACGTGTCGATAAGTCCTCAAATGAAAGAATTCATATCCTATTCAGAACCCTTTGATTTCCAGGAAATATTGTCGAATTGGAATTTTTTGGGGAAAGGTTTCCTGGTAAATGTGCTTATTTGTATAGCACCGCCAAAGACTTTGACGTTGAAGAAGGCAATGAAAGAAATGAAGGAGGCAATTTCTTATAATTACGAATCATCAAATCCGAATATGGTCAGCATCTATACAGTGATGAAAAAATTGTATACCTTTTAAGATAAGGAGTATGCGTCACAATATCTGGTTCAATATTTCCTGAATAACATTCGCCTTATATACAATACAAGCGAGTGAATATAATGGACGTGATCAGGTGTCTCTTTTTGGAAGATAGTAGCAACCATTGATTATAATCGGTCAATAGTTAAATTATTAATACTAATATTTTTGGACGTAAACAGCTTATGTATAAGCATACAAAATTTTTATGAATTGTTGCCATGATATTCTACAGAGTGACGCCTGAACACAGGTGATAGATTATGATCACTTTATAGTCTATATGCAGGCTTCTTATTTCCAATTAAATCATTGCAGCAGTTAAATTATTATCTCTCGGTAAATGAGTTTTTGGACGTTTCTTTGTTAAACAACGAAGATTAAAGCTTTAAAAAGTCCATTTACCTTTTTGTAAGCAATTATCTGTGTTGCTTTAAAATATAACATTACTTTTGTCGCTTTGAAAATGCTACACTATTATTCTATCCTATAATATATGCCCGTAAAGTCGGAGACCTGGGTTTGAGTCACGGTCATGTCGTAATTATTCATTTCAGTTTATCTTTGCATTTTGAGGACCACAGCTCCTCTCACAATATTAAATATTCTTCCCTTATCCTTATTAATTTGAACTCCAGGCAAAACGCATTGTAAATGTTTGAGTTAAAACAATGAGTGATTAGTTTAACTGGGAATATTAACTTATGTAAAATGAGGGAATATTCGCTACTATATTGTTTATCTCGGCCATAATTCAATATCATAATCATAGATGACTAAAAATCATAATTATGATCAACTGATTGCAAGGCATAAGCTAAACTTGTTTTGTAAGGATTTAAACACCAACATGTTAGTTAAACTTCAACTAAGGGATTGCTTAATACTAATATAATACTTAATAATAATAATATAATACTTTGTTTCATTATGATAATTTCGTTTCTTCGTATGTACAAATTATTGGAATCTGATGCAGACGATCCCGTATTATATGGCGACCCGAGTTGTTATTTTTCAAGTTCGGAAGCATTAAGCTCGATATTGAGTAACCAAGACGATTGAAACTTATTAAAGCGGAATAATTTTAATACGACTTGGATGGCTCAGCGAAAAGACGGGATAAAACCTCAAAAAAAAACACAGTTTTGTTTCTATATCAATTAATTATTCTGCAATTCTGCCGTAGCATTTTGCAAAATCAGTCATTGTTGTAGAAATCATTTCGGCTTCATTAATGAATTAATTATTTATAAATTTGGGAGAGGTTTGCTCAACAGAACTCAAAACGATCCCATTAAGTTATTAGCAAAGCTTGGAAGTTGACTCTCGAGATTACAACTTACGAAATGTTGATAGTTAACTGCATTACACCAAATATTAAATATATAGAATCCGTCAGGGTCGGTCCGATAGTGTAAGCGAACCAAACATTGCTCGGAATGTTAGAATTTTATAGGGGAAGATTATAGTACCTTAGCGTATAGTGCATGAAAGTTATCATAAAAGCATGGAATTATATTAATCTAGGAGTTAAAGGCTTGCTCGGATATTTTTAAATTTATCTGTCTTACTTGGGGGAAAAGGAATTGGGAAGAATCTTCTTTCAGCTTGGATTACTTTCGAGCCTTTCAAATCAGTCAATTGTTTAAATGCAGCTACTTAGTTTAACGGGGATTGGTGCCTCTTTAACAAAACATTATTTATTATTAAATCATTTGTAATAATATAATGCAATTTTATCCCTATTTTCGATTAAATAACCCTGATTTTCTCTTATTAGGGTAGTTGCAATGTTAAAAACTACTCTTTTGGTGTTTCAAAAAATTTGCGACGTTAACCGGAAATACATGGATAAAATAAATGTATGCAGTGAAAAATTAATAAATACAGATTGTATCAGAAGGGACCTAATGATTTAGAGTGGCCCGTACATTTATCAGCTCCTCAAACTAAAGCTTTTTTCACCTTTCATGAATTTAAATCAGATTTAAGGTTCCCATATTCTCTGCATTATCTGTATCTCAGGAAAAATTAAACAGATTTCGAGTGAAAAACAATGTGCAGACGAACTTTTGGCCATGCACATTCAGGAAACTTCCATCGAAATGCACAGCTAGTATGCAGGCAACGATGCAACAGTAGTCAACGCATTCCCTTTGACCCTTTGAATAGCAGATTCGTGATTGAATGAAAAAATGGATACCGCGTTTCTATTCTCAGCCTAGAACCAGTCACCGAACGGCGTACAATTCGAAATAATTCCCGAAAGAGAATGAATCCCTAGTGAATGTCCTATTTCCGTAATATTTTCGCTACGATGTTCGCAGACGAGGTTTTCCGAAACGAAAGAACACTCAACTCCACAAATTTTCATTTTTCTACAGGAATGCATTCTATCGTTCAGCTGTTTCATGGAATCAGTAAAGCTATTTAACTGGATAGCTTTACTGATTCCATTCAACTAAATAGCTTTACTGATCCTATGAAACAGCAAAACGATAGAATGCGTTCCAGTAGAAAAAGTGATATTTTGTCATATCTTTCGTACCCGGAAGTATAAATGTTTCTTCGAACTCCGCTCCGTCTATTTTTACAGTGAATATCCAGTTCATGTATTTTTTAATGTCCCTCCTTTATGAATTTCACTATGGTTATGTAAACACAATATTCAATTTCAGCTTACAATGAAGGTATGTGATGCCCGTTTTAAAATTTTTTCATTGGTGCGAATCTTCCTTTTTGTCCTTTATGTCAATTTTACTATTCTTGCATTGCTTCTTCATGATTTAAAAATCTTCCCATTCAACCCTTTATCCTTGTAATTAACTTGAATTGCGACACAATGTGAATTTCTTATTACAGAATAACTGAACTATTTAGAATAGTCATGATATTTTATATGAAATTTATAGCTTTATTGAACTCTGATTTATCCTTAGATTCCTTATGGACATTTAATGCCGAAGCCGTGTGAATACCCCTTCTCTTGCAACTGATTTCGTTGTGTTAATCGTTAGCTGCTTTTTCCGAAAATTTGTGTCAATCCTATGCATGGTGTGAGATCTATTGAGTGTTGCAGGTGTGTATATTCAAAGAAAGAAAGTATAAGTAAGAAGATGTGCTTGGTGGCATGTGAAGGCCTTTGGACCATTATATTTTGCTGAATATTAGTATCTATTATGCCCTATCATAATTTAGCTTAGTAGATCAAGATCTTTCTCACTGCTGAAATAGTATATGTTGGATGTTCAGTTAAACCACTTTGGTTCAGAAATGAAAAACAAATTTAAGTGAAAATGATAGAATTAAAATTGTCAAACATAATTAGTTAGGACAGTTTAGACTAGAAAATATCATTGGAAATGGCAAGGTTAATGTTTTCGTGTTTGAATGCACGACCCACAGGAAAATCCCTGCAGAAGGTAGTAGAAAGCCATCAGTTCCGAAAACAGAGGGAAATTTACATAAGATTTATGTTTATAGAATGAAATGGATATCTCTTTAATCGTTTATAAAACCCTTTGATGAGATTATTGGGGAATTTATGGGAGTGTAAACCCCGAAGTGATCTTCGAGATGTTTGATATGCCTAAATTTATTAAAACCGCCGAAACCGAGGATGTCTCAATACGCAACTTATCGAAGCTCGTTGAAATTTAATTTCAGGCCCACTATTTGTTTCCTAGATTGATAAAATATCCCGACGTGCACGTTAGCCCATAAAAGCCGAATTGAATACCTCAACGCAGCGCACGGGCGAGAAGGGATTTTTTTAAATTGGCGCAAGTTGAAAGGACGACGAAAAAAAGTGTTTCTCTTCGGTGGGCGAAAAAAAGGGGAGGCTGCCACAGTTTAGGCAAAATATCACTGGGATTTCTAAAGAGAGAGAGCGACCTCCGATGTTATTGCTGACAAGTATCGTTTCGAAAAAGCACGCAAATTGCTTTTTCGCTTCCATCACAGTTCCGCTCTTAATATTACCCTCCTGAAAGAGAGAAGAGGAAGAAGAAAGGAGAGGGATAGAGGCGGCTGACGTGGCGACTCGTCTTGATATTGAACTCTCTTTTATGTTCGGAAATATGACGCGGAGTTACCGGGTAAAGCAATATTCGGAAAAAAGATAACGCCGAGCGCACTGCGCGTCAATTTTTTTCCCTCGTTATTTCTTTTTCAAAGGGTTTCGGAAATATGTCGAATGAAGATGCGAGATCTGAGGGAATTGCCCATTTCGCAGTTTCAGTTTTCCCCTTTGCTCGAATTATCCCCGTCATTCCGCAAATACAGTTTCCGACGCGATCGATAATTTATTTTTGATTGCGTTCGGCTGG
The DNA here is from genome assembly GCA_000376725.2 of Ladona fulva. NCBI lineage: Eukaryota > Metazoa > Arthropoda > Insecta > Odonata > Libellulidae > Ladona > Ladona fulva. The sequence continues at coordinate 2,519,829 of KZ308135.1, read as the reverse complement.
CGATGCCCTCGTTCCTTCATACGGAATTTATCAAGATTTCCTGCGAGTTCCAATCAACCTTGCGAAATGTTCTGGGTCCGCGCCTTTCTCAAAATACGCGAATTGTTGAAATGGAATGAGAAGGAAAGGTAACGAAGACGGAATCGAAATGTTTTTAAGAAAGTTATTCCCGAGAACGTAAGGAACACAGTTAAATTATCGTTGCGAATAACTTCCGCTAAGGTGCACTAGTTTTTGGAATGCATTGAAATATTGGTTAAATGGAAGGGGAAACTTTTTTAGGATTACTCTCGTCTCCATATAGATACGGTTATTATTATTATAATTATTAAAGATTGCGCGTTTTTAGTCATCTGTCATTCCCTTATTCTTTCATTAGGGTGTAAACCATTTATCTTGAATTTATTACAAATTAATTCTAATGTAATCAATCTATGCATTTTATTTATGTAATTTTAGTCTTATATGTAGTTTTGGTTTCATTTATCTGTTTATCCTTAACGTTTTCCTATTACGATACATATAAAAATTAGTTTGAAGTGAATGACAAATTTTTGTTAAAATACTTTTACGCCGAATTTAAGGTTATTTGTGCTTATCTTACCTTGTTGTCAGTCAGTCATTATTTGCTGAACTGAATTCATTTAGTTCCACTTATTATTTCATGGGTGACCCCCTGTCAAGTTTTGATAGTTTACATTGGACAGAAAGATAAATTTGTAATTTTACCTGTAATTTCTTAATATTTCATCCTGGGTGTACTAAGACAAAAGAGGATATAATACAAAAAGCCTTCTAACCTCTATGGCTACCAAAATCTTCCAAACTCCACATAGTTCGTATGTAGTAGATATCTGTCATAATAATATTTGTATATTTTATAATAATAATAACAATAAAACGTCTTTAATAGGGCGAGATTGAGACTAGGCAGTCTCTTCTTACATCTAACCCTATTTGCAAAGGAATAAACCGAAATTATTATGAAAATTCAGGGTAGCGGAGAAAATTTCAGTTAATTGGATTGATAATGAGTTAGAAGTTTCAACCTTTTATCCAATATCATCAGGAGACAAAATCTCAGTTGACAGCGTGTAAAGAGAAAACGCAACGAATAGGCCATTGAAAAATCTGTAGGATATTTCAGCAAGAAGGTAAGGTACTTCCATAAGAATTCTCCATTCACGTTTAAAATCTTTCTCCTATCTCATTTCCTTCAATTTTTATCATCTCCATCTAATTCTGCCGCTAACCCCTCCACCAAAAAGTAAATAAGCGGCTTTTTCGCAGAGGAAATGCCCCCTGAATGAAACTAATGGCACGTCGTGATAATGAAACCCTGGATCCCCTAAATGGAAAGAAATGAAAAGAAATGTCCTGGAAGCAGGTGGTGTTTAAAGCTCTGCTTTCCTTAGCTCTGCAGCGGAAAGTCGGTTGCGTCTCATGCGACATAATTCCGACTCCTAAGGCCGCTCTTTCGTAATGCTTCTTTTTCTTCCTGTAAACGCACGTCTGGATTATTCACTTTTGCAGATATTATTCTAATCTTCCTGTCTTCTTTCAAACGGATATTCCTCTCTGTATTTTGAACTAGGACTCTGTGTCCGTTTAGGTAATGGAAGGTTCGTTGCCGAAAACCCCGAGGATATTTTTCGTATCGTGCTCCGAGTTAATGACTATAATCTGCCTTTAGAAAAAAATGTGAATATTACCCTCAGTATTTTTTCGTATCCTGCCAGTGCACTTTAAGTTTACCAGATGAACGCCTATACTAGGATCAGTAACGTGTTTTTTGTTAAACTTAAAACGATGTGCTTGTTAAATGTTATCTAAGACTCGGCGTCAATATCTTCTTATTGCGACTAAGTACCTGGATACTAATTTCAGATATTCTTGAAATTTATCCTATTTAACTGTGAAAAGTTTTCCCGGAGATATAAATGGCTAAATGGATATAAAATATAAATGGATATAAATGTCCAATACTTTGCACCGAGAACCATGAAATACTTAGAGCATAATTCTGTTCTGCATTTGGGGATGAAGAGCTTAGCTTTTCGAATGGTCGTTCCTACTGTATAGCCATAAGTGTTTTAAAAATTGGAGGAGATAAGATAGTCCGGACAGCAATGTTAAAGAGCTTTATGTGAAGAACTGAGTGAGTGAAGTTTGCGCCTACATTCAGGACGAAGTCATTTCAGCTCGCTTGTAAGTGGAGTTACATAAACACACCTTTTGCATTGAAGATTAATTTAGCAGACTAATTGAAAGTTCGGTCTAACTTAAACGAGGCTGAGGTAGGTAATTCATTTGATATGGTAAAACAATAGTCAAAAATAGGGAGGATAAGGGATTGCATTAGTCTTCATTAATTGCGTAGGTAATATATGTTACGATTTTCTCATGCAATCAAGTGCTGAATATGTTTTCTTGCAGACTATAATGTGATGCGTGTGGCCTAGACTGATCCAACCAGATAACGAATCAGTTTAATGTATCTAAATGGTGTTAATCGCTAATCATATTGGGTGTATTATAATAATTACCAATTTATTCATTAATCTCGCACATAAATTCGATAATATCCAATCATCGTAATTCATTTCAGAAACGAAAAAGCTTTCAAATTGGAGTCATATTATTTTTATTAAGACTGAAGGGAGAGCGCCCTGAGGTTATTCAATCAACGGAACTGCGGCCTTTTTCATTTTCTATAACTTCGTTTTTGTATTTCTAATGCCTCAAAATTTAGAAACGAATCCATCAAGGTAATTGACTTTATTAAGCCCCCGTTATGAAAAATTAAAATAATTATTGAGATAATACTTTAGCCCTCGATTTAAAGAAGAAAAGAATGTCGTCGGAATCAATTACGCTGATTGCGACTAGATAAAGGGGGATGAAAGCAATAAAGGCTACAGCTTATATTCGGTATTCTTGGGATGAGAATTATTATCTTTATCCAAGTAAAATTTTTATCTAATGAGAGGATTAAGCTCTCTTGAAATTGAATATAAAATAAGCTATATAGTTTCATGACTGTTTATATGCTTTCGTTGCATTCTTAACTTTACCTATATTTATTTATATATCTCTATCTATAATTCCGTATCATATACTAAGAATGAGAGACGAAGATGTTATTTTATCGTTGAACACTTTCATCTTATGATACTTCGGCTAGTAAATAAACAACAATGGCACTGATCGATGTTTAGGAGTGAAGAAATTGGAAAAAATTAAGGATACGTATCTAAAGGTTTTTGTAGGAAATAAACGACCTAGAAAGTTAGACGGTATAAATTATGTTTCCGAAGAATGGGGTTTATAAGTATGATTAGTCATGATTTTAATTTAATTTTTTATTATTTCAGATCGGCCTTTACTTTAATTATACACAAAAATATTTTATGCAGATTATATTCAATTATACACATAAAAATTCAGTTATTATGGAATGTACTATGAAATCTTATTACATCGATGTAATTTACATTCTCTCGAATTTATATTATATTATATCAAATTGCATATTCGATATCTTACGTGATTAACTTTAAATAATTGGCTGCAGATGGTAGAAATGAATTTTGTCGAATCGTTTCTTACGAGAAGCATTTTTAGCATTAAGCATAGTCTGATATCTTCAGATTTCCGTTATGTAGCAATATGCGAAATTTTAAACTTCCGCGACCTCTATTTCTCCAGAATTTGTCGAATTTTACGTACAATCACGCACACACAGATTTTTAATTACTGGTAAGGACATAACAAATATAATATAGTTAATTTATCGGAGGATGTAGAAGGTGAGCGCACGTTGAATTACATCCTAGATTATTAAAAGTAAGAAATTTGGAGCTCGGAAAATAAGAATAGAGTATTTGCTGTCATATTCTCCCATCATTTCAAGACAGTAATGAGGTTCCATCGATGAATCGCTTCTGGAAAATTTTTCAGCGCGGTGATACGGAGTATACATTTTGAAAATACGTGAGAGAAACGAAAGAAACAAAAAATAGCATTTGAGTCAGCGCGAGTTGAGAGAGAAACGGAAAATAAGTTTCGCAAACAAAAGAAAAGAAAAAAAAAAAGCATCGATTTTAATGACGCCTTTCCAATATAAAAAGAAGTTATATCAGGACCCTACTCTGTAGAGCTCTTACAAAAAAGGAGGGATCCTTCCGCTCAGTTTTTTCTTTAATTCACCCGCAAGGAAGGAAAAATATACACAGTCCGTCCTTTTGGCGATGATAAAATTTTTCGTCCGCCATCCTATCATATCAAGCCTGATGATTGGAATTGCGAAACGTGATTTCTGGAAGGATATCGATATATATATATATATGTTTTTCGGAAAATCTTTGAAAGGTGTTCTGATGTTGTTAAATATCCTCTCTATTGAGTTACTGTCGAGAATGGTGTGTGTTTTATATTATGACTGTTTGAAAATCAAGTCATTCTATGATTACATTCGAAAAGATGAGTTATAGTGAACAACACTCTTAGACTTTTCTACAATTAGCGTAGTATTGGTAGTGTTCTAAATTGTGCGTCCTCAGCTGAGGTAATTTCGGATATATGGTCTCCTGCTGGGAATCTAACCCGAAACCTTTCTCGCCGAAGGCAAACGAGCTATCCACTTACCAATTCCGGATGCCTTTTCTAAAATTAAAATGCCATTAATTTTAAAATTTCGATATAACTAAGAGTTTTCCAAACAAGTAACTGACGAATTAAATTTTCCGTTTACCTCCCTTGCGTGGAATTCGATTTCTTTTAGTTCATACGATACATAACTAACTTTTATCACTGCTAACCTCTGTAAGGATGACGTATCAGATCAACTTCGTTAATTCATGAATTAAAGCATTTAAAGCAAATAGTTTCGGACGTGGTGAGTTGCATACATTTGGCACACCCGTTATTATTTTCAAATGCAAGAATATAATAATTTCTCAATACGCATTATATTTATAACATAAGTGGGTATGCATTGAAAGTCTTCTTATATGGAATAGTGATTTCAAAGGCTGGATTAAAGAATCAGGCAATAAGTAGTCGTTAGTAAGTAACTAAAAAATCCTTGTTATTTTCATTAATGTAAGATGTATTAGGCATCATTCATCAACCAAAAGCTTTTGTGTTGCTAGTATGTATAAAAATATCAAGAGAAGAAGGATTATGTTCAGGAGAAATGTTTCTTTTTACTTGACATCTGAACTACGACAAAAATTTGACCAACATCTCTGTTTGTCACCCTTCTCGATATTATACTCTTTTTCCTCCAAGGAATACACTGTAAAGAAAAGTGACTCCCATTTATGTTTCATTCTTCAGAGTCTTTCATCGCAAAAGTTAATTCATCACGACGAAGGAGTTCGAAAGAAATAGGATATTTTTAAGGACGTTCAATTTGCCTAAGTTCTATACATTACCTATGCTGAGATAGCTTTTACTTCTTAGAAAAGGGACTGATGAGATAGAGCAACGCAAACCAAGTGGGAAAGAAGCTTTCAGGACGAATTTCGCAAAAGCTTTTAAGTATCTTTGTTGGTGAGTACTCATTGTCTTCTCGGCATCCTCATTGGAGTGTTATAATTCCAATATAGAATTCTTTATAAGAGAGACTCCGTGATAATATCGTATGCTGTGCAGTAGAAGCAGTATATTTTTAAGTGCCTTGCGCGTATAGGCCTCACCGGAAAAGGAAACCGAAACTGCTTTCACCAAAGGGAATGCGTTGAGGTTAGGTGTAAGAGAGGCAGGCCCATTGGGCCTAACCTCGCCGTAAGGGTGAAATAAATAAATATATACATCCTCTACCCACCTGGCTATCCGTAAACCCGTACTAAATTACGTAAAATCATATCATATTCAATGTCTCCTATCCTTATTATATTCCAGAATTGTTTGCTGTAAATGTTTACGAATTTTGGAAATAATAATTATTATTATTAAGAAACAGAGCGGCTTCCAGCTAATTTACTGCTGCCAGATTTTACAATACTATTTTTATGATTAAGTAATATTCTAATTTTGCTAACATGAAAAACACAATTTCAGTTTGTCCGAAGAATTATAAAATTGGTCGAATGTAGTTTAAGTCATTCCCTGAATTTATGGGTTACATTTTTTGTCGAGGTGCCGAATCACTGGAAGTCATTGAGTCTTAAAGTTCTAAGTAGCTAAGACCATTCTTTGCTAAGAAGGTTTTTGCGATTTTTTTTATTTGAATGATCACCTGAAATGAATACCATAAATCTTAGTTTTCTTCGAAAAGTATTGAATAGTTGCACCATTATTCTTAAAGCGAAAGTTTCCTGAAAGGCATCGTTTATCTTAGAAGCATATCAACATTTTCATCATACTGATCAATTTATATTTTACATATATACTTGATTCATCACGTTAACATTCCTTCATTTTAGATGCTATTGTGAATGTATTCCTAAAGAAGAGGCTTCTCATTAAATGCCCGTTTCGTATAAAATATATTCCAAAACAATTCCCGCGAAAGCGATGAAATTCATTTAAATTTATTATCATTTCAAATACTTCTCCTTCGAATGTAACGATTCGTTAGGCATTGCAATACATCCAGACTCATTACACACATGAGAGACGTCGATTCAGCGAAACTTGGGTAATTCTTTTTAGTTTCCCTTCTTTCCGGGAGATGGCTCTTATAGTGCGCGGGGGTGGGAAGCGGGAGGGAGCATTTGCGTGGGAAGGAAGGTACGTTCAAGGGGAAGGATCTTCGGAGATTTCGCTCTTTGGAAACTTGTACGGATTTCTTTTTTTATCCCCCTTTTCCTGAAATATGTGGGTCATTCCGTCGGAGTACAACCGGCGAGGCGTTTTGTTTTTGATGGCACACCGCAGGTTTCTCTCTTTTTATTAATGTCAGTTGTGCTCGACCGGAGAATAAAAAAGCGACCTCTGCGGGGTTTTCGGTGTTTGAAAAGTTCGGATCGTTCCCTTATATTTTAACGGCTGCCGGTTATAAACTCGTGAATGGTGTACCGGAAATTTTCTATTTTTCCCTTCCCGGGGCTTATTTTTTTAGTGCGAAGACCGTTAGCCCTGAATGGACAAATCATATAGGGGTGAGAATTGGAAACAATCTCACTTTTAGCTTAATTTTAGAGCCAGATCTTTGGAGTAAGGAGCGAATCAGAGAAGAAATACAAAAGCTATTGGATGATAAAAAGGAGATATCAGGTATGAAGAAGTTAAGGAATTGACGTTAAATAGGATTACTACCTTATGAAAACGGAAATTTCCTTTTTGAAGAAGAAGTTTTTCGCCTCATCTCAGCAGTATGTTTAAAGAAATGATAAATCGATATTAAGCCTATTGATATGAAGCTTAAAACAAAATCCTTTCATTATCGCTTAGATCTTAAATTCACTCCATAAATGAACTATAACAGACGTAGCATTGGCCGACATTTTTATCTTTCTGTATAATATGGCAATACATTAATAAATTACAATCAGTGATTAGCCACTACCAATACTACAATAGTTCATCGTCATGGTAATAATGATATCAGAGTTTTAATCAAAGATTTTCGTATTGAATGTTATTCTAATTGCTCTTTTAATGACACAGAGACATGCGGGCTCATGAACGGTGTGTAGTACATCTTCTGATAATAGCAAAAGAACGATAAGTATGCAAAAGGACCTCGGCTGTCTAGGCACCTTCATAAATGCACTGGGAATACGGGATCGTTCCAATACGGGACCGTTCAAAAGGTAACGGAACGTGTGACCATACGATGCATATTTACGCACCTGTCATACAACGGTTTAATATATCCAGTGTACATGTAATTCCTATCTCAAGAATAAACAGTAGTGAAAATAGCGACACGACCGGGACTTGAGCCAAGGTATCCCACTCTCCGGGAAGGTATTCTAACCACTACCTACTAAAACCTGTAGAGGTTAGAATATCTGCCCTGAAAGTGGGAGTGTAGGGTTCGAGTCCCAGTCATGTAGCTATTTTTCACCACTGTTTATCCTTGAACTTTTAGGCGGACAGTTCTATAGGGTTTAAATATCTTTCCCTCGCCCTTGCAACTCCTATCATTCACGTATATTTTCTCGGTGAAATACATGATGTATAGCGCTTAACTTATCGCTGTTGAATATTTCAGACTTTGTTGGAGAATGCGACAGGAAATAAATCTGAGAGTATTTGCGAGCGAGGATTGATATCCGTCTCTCAGATATCCGCGCGCTTAACTCTGGGACGAATCGCATTCATGCGGACTTACTTTTTACCTCACCGTTCCCGCCACTCTTTGAGATCACAGGATATCATTTCAGAGGGGAAAAATCTTACTTTGCCTTCGACTTCATCGTATTTGCCTCTATCTCTTGATCTCAAACATGCATCCGCTCCCATTACTTCACAGTCCGATAACAATTTCTCTACTTCTCTAAACCCAGCGCGCACAGTCGGGGTTTTACATCTCCGATTCCTTTCACGGAAAAGAATCTCAGTCCCGAATGGAATTACGTTCCCCGAGATTTCGGTGTCCTTACCTATCGCATTTCCACCATCGAACCCCTTCCGATATCTCGATCTGTTAGTTTTCAATTCTTCCCCTTTCCCCCATTCTACCGATAGATGGCTCTCGTGTACACACAATGCCACCGTCATCTCCTTTCGGATACTATGTCAATGGAGGTGTTTACTGACCCTACTTTTTCGATACTTTCCTCGATCAATCACAGTGCTTACATTATCCTGCTCTTATCCACTTCAACTTTTCCCCAGAGCCACCGCAGCGATACGTTCCGACCGGTTTTTAATCTTACGCTCAACCCGAACTCCAATTTTCTCTCTTTAGTATAAGCGATATTTTTTCCCGGAGATTGAATCGAAAATTCTCATAACGCTGTGTAACTTTAATCTCTAAGAGAAACTAAGACTTGAATTTAAGGTTTTACATTTCGTTTTTTCTTGCTGCGGCAGTGTTTTGGAAATAAAATAAACGGATTCCAGGGTTAAAGGTGACTTTGCACGAAAAGGTGGGGGACATAGGTAAACTCCAAGTTTGAAATGGGCCAAAAAAAATTCCGATCGGATAGAAACTCTAACTCGGATCTCCCAATTACCCGCCGGTTGATTTAACCAATAGTTCGTGCTAAAGGGACTGAATATTTAGACTTAAACATTCGGCAATTAACTTTTAACTTTGATGACGAAATGTCACGCCCTTTTCTACAAAAATTTCCAAACGATATATCTAATATGGGATAGTTCAATGAGTAGAGCAACCGCCCGGAAATTGAAAGATCCTTGTTCGCGTCCCGATTCTGTAAGACATTTTACAAGCCTATTTCTACTTCTTTCTTCTAGAATTTTTCTAATTGCGTGCCATTTTTTGGACAAATTCACCTTTAACCCTTGCCTAACGAAGATCAACAAAATTGAATTGTTGCTACAGTAACATTATTTCTGCTTTGGAAATGTGGAAAATAGACTTGGAGGAGAAAAGGAAAAAAAATACGTATATAAATTAGTTTCTAAGAATGATAAGCGCCTTACGCACATTATTACGTACATTCTAAGTCATCAAGGCCTGGGGATGAAACCCAGTTGGATGAGGAAATTTTTTGATTATTTAACTCAAAGGATGAACTTTGAAACCAATGATTATTCCTCAAATAATGGATACGTGTTCACATGAACTAAGGTATATGTTTAAATCTCTTTATCTCTTCATAGTGTAACTTTTTATAGAGGAAATAGCTTTGTAATCGCCTTTAGTATCGATCCATACATAGTGTTAGATGATATTAAAGGGTGAGGTATGTTATTGAGAAATAAAAGGAAATAGTTAATATGTATTAGTGATTATTAGGGGACATGTGCTTTCCGAAAGGTAGAATATGTATGACGAAAATTTTATTACGTGAAGCCTTTGCATCAAAATGTTCATGTATCTCTCCTTTACAGTTATTATTTACACGTTTATTTCAAATATTAAACGTAAAGACTTTACAACGCACATTCACTCGATGGTGAAGTTAACTACAGCTCAGTTTATTTCTTTATTTAGTTCAGTTGTTTGGGAAGAGTTTTTTCATGGACTTTTTCCGTGTTGCCCGAAATTCACTTTAAGGAAGGCAAGCGATTTTGAAGAGCTTTGTGGGCAATGGAGCGTTGGCGTCATGTTACAGTTATCCACACTTGCAAGGGCAGAATTTTCCGTCAGGTTTTATCCCCTTAACCGATCAGTTGTAGCGTCGAGGCACTGGAAACCCGGCCTTACTTCCTTCCGCCCGATACATAACGGACTTCCATTGTAAGACATGTATCTACTGTCCACGACGAGGATGTTGGGAGAAAGGTGGTGCGAAATGACCTCAGCCGACGAGGCACAAAGAATCACTAGTACTAGGGAGTAGGATTTATCGGTTGTTTCGCGCGTTTTTTGTTTCTTGTTGTCGGCATCAGAAAGCTCCAATGTCTACCAGCCCTATGAAACCAACCGTTTGAGCCTTTGGAATACTCCTGATATTCACGGAATCATTTTTTTTCATACTACTCACGCTTCTTGTGCTCAATCTTGTCGCTTATTTGAGCCCCAACGGGATGGTTATAATAGAAAAAACAAATTAAGATAAATTCAATAATATAGGAGATTTTTTCGAATCAAATATCACTGCAGAGGTGTTCGATTTTGCGTGATATTTAGTATCTGAAATTTAATAAATATTTAATATTTTGTTTGTAGCAGACACTTCTATTTTTATAATCAATGGATGACGCATTCATTCTGTTGAATTCCAAAACAGAAGCAAATCTTCAATGCCTACAAAACAGGAAAATGACTGAGCTTTCAATAGTACTTGTACGGTATAATATATGTGTTACCTATGCATGGCTATTAATAAAAAGCTAAGTCCGTAGGCACAGTTATCTGTCAATTCAGCGGCCAGTTTTGGAGAATCAAAGAAACGTCTTGCCGTATGTCCATCGCTCGTAATTCCTGATCCAGGCCTTTGTACATCTACAATTAAACCCATCCTTTCTCGAAATGCTTTCTGTATGATTGCCCTTTTCTTCGATAGGTGTATTTTAAGAGTCCCACTGGCCTAGAAAGAACTCTCATTATAATTCAGATATTTAATTTACCTTAAAACTCAGTTTTCTAGCCTCAGTTATGATGCTTTCTCACCTGCCACCGTTCTCTCCAGTCGATACGATATGTGCAAAAGACAATAATAAAATAGAATATAGCAATGCAACATTGACAAACCGAAAGCATATTTTTCCACATCTACAGGTCGATTCCTCATTGCTCTTATATCATCATTTCGGAAACTTTTGCTCCGCAGATGTAGCACTTCACGCTAACACTCTCAGGCATTACTTACCTAAAAGAATTGTTTTTATAAGTTTGTTAAGCATTATCCACTGCCATATACTATTATCCACCTTTAATAAAATTATAAGGCTTATTTTTCCATTTATCATAGTTAGCAGCATGTTAAAAGTGACGGAATAACTTTCCAAATCCCATTTCTCTAATGTATCAATCTGCCTTTGTAAATAATTTCTTTCCTCTTTAGCAACTTCCTTGGTTTCTTTGAGCCACTGTAGAAGAATCTGGTAGACGACGGCCGAGCATTTTTACAGATAATCTTACCTAAAGTAGTGCAAGTATTAATATTGCTACCTTTTATTACAACTAGATTAGAAAAAANTTAGTTATCCAAACGAAAAAGTAGCGTATAATCTGCAGACTATCAGAGTATTCAAATTCGTTTATAGCTTGTCTAAAATCATTAATTGCATAATTTTAAGTGAAAATTCAAATTATTTAAAGAAAATTATTCAAAAGTTTCTACTCATTCAATAGCACACTCATATGAGCTCGCAAAATCAAGCCATGAAGTACAATAAGTAAACAAAATTAACTTAGACTTCAAATTTCAGAGCGCCAGAGAGAGTGACAGAAAATGATTCAGGGTAACCAAAAGATAATGAAGTTATTAAAACGTAATCTAATTTTTCAGACCATTGACAAGATTTACTGGGGGGTAATTGAATATACCGCGGAAACCTCATACGGGTTAACTCTTCGCCTTCCAGTTTAACACCAATCTCTTCCTTTGCTTCCTATTTACCAAGAGGTTTAGATTTCTAGACCGTCCTCTCGTCCGAGAATACTTTATTACATTGTAATCTATTTTCCGTTGGACGGATACAATCCCGTTATTTGTTTCTGTAGCTGTTATCCATCCGAGAATCGGTGGATAGCTAAGAGCATTACCGGCGTCCCTTCCTAGACGCAGAGGCTCTCCGCCTTTGTCCATTAGCTACTGCCATTTGTAAATGGACGTAATGGATACTCTCTACTCCCATCATCTCTAACACGTGTGGAGTGGCTATATTTAGTCATATTCAACATCAAAGGGGTTTTAAGACCTCCCACGCCGTGGAAAAACAACGGACGTCATTAAGGTTGTTTTCAGCTGACATGCAGTCATACGTATTTTAATAATAATTTCGATGAAAAATTAGTTTAGAGTTAAAAAAGTCTTAATTTATGGACGTCATCTTCATTAGTGTTTTCTTCTAGATTAGTATTCGGCTCCTTTTATTTCTTGAGTAAGGATTTCTATCGAATAATTATAGTTCGAATTGTAAATAAATAACCTGCGTGAAAGCACAAATTGAAAAAATATAACAAACATAAGAACTGGGAAAGATTTTGAAAGTATCAGGTTTGATAAGAAAACGATTCCACTAAAGTACACATTGGAGAAAAGAATGTGATACATAAATAATTTCAAATGTATGATATTTTCAAGAAGCTCTGTTCAAGCTCTGTTAAACCTATCAGCGTATTCTCTTTTAAATAACGCAAACTTAATAAATAACGCAAATTTCTTAGATATTTCTGAGATAATTCTTTGATGACAATAATTGTATGCACTGATTACAAACATCAATTTGTATTTATATCTTTCTGTCAAAGTAGTAATGAGTAAGAAAATGAAGACTGAAATGGATAAGCGAGGGTAAGTCTGGGAGAAACTGGTTAAAAGAACCAATATAAAATAGGATGTGTAGCTATTGCAATTACCTCGTAGACATTATATTGGATCAGTGGAATGGAATAGTTCTGCATCAATACGAAAACCTAACGTTTGAACTAATTTGACAATCAATGTAATTATATCTTAATGTGAAGATCCCTATAAAGGGGACAACTTTAAGTATCCAATTAAAACTTCAAATACAATGTCATTGGATATCTTCGATCGACGAATAATGATTGTATTTATACAGATTTTAGCTCTAAACTCAAATTTGGTGACTATGTTTCTACATTTCACTCTCTACCAACGCCGCGTATTTTAAGGATCAAATTTAAACATTAATACGAGATATTTTTGAATAAGTTAGATGACCTGTGTGAAACCGGATTGTGTATGCAAATTCCGGAATTTATCGCTATTCCTTTAACAAAATTTAAATTTTCATCGCGGTAGAACCGTCATATTTTGTAACGTATCCATTCCAACGTTTTTCTCTTTTCTCACCATTCTTACGCATGAGCAATACTTCATTTGTCAACCTCATTTAACGTGCAATGAAAGCAAAGACTTAGTATTTTTCCACACTAAAATTTATTCTGCTGCGACCGGTTTCGTAAGATTACTTACATCTTCTGTAATTTAAGATGTAAGTATTCTGTAAGAAGATGTAAGTAATCTTACGAAACCGGTCGCAGCAGAATAAATTTTAGTGTGGAAAAGTACTAAGTCTTTGCTTTCATTGCATTATGGCTTTCCACGAAGTCACGCCTAACGATATCGATTTTACTCATTTAACGTGACTATTGCAGAGACTTAGGAAAGAATTCTTCATAATTTAAATTGTAACTAAAACTTTTATTCTAATTAAAATTCCGATTTCTGTCATGGAAATAATGCAGTAAGTAATGTCAATATTTTCACTACCGCCTATCCATACTCATTCAACGAGCACAAACACGAATCTGACCGAAATTTACCTTTCTCTTCCACCTTCAAATTCTTTTAATGTCATGCATTACTCATTACCATTCACCGTGAAACTGTTATTGATTTTTCACAGAACCACTAGAGATCTTTCGTGTTACTTCGAGGTTGCGAGGAAGGCTGGTTGAAAAGCGATGGTCCAGACCTACACAATTGGCGAACGAGCACGCTTGAGTAAAAAGCTTCCTCTAAGTCGAACAGGTCTGCGTAGCACACGCTGTATCCGATAACCGAGGGTGTTGCATGCATTAGAGAATAGCAGCATGGAATTAGGGGGAAAACTCGAGGCGGGGAAGAGAAAGGGATAAAGAGTGAAGGGGAAGAGGTGTCATATGGAAATTGTCGGTTAGCGATCGAAGGCCGTTCCCGTGGCGCTGCGGAGTCGAAGACAATAGCGTCTCTGCGAGATGTTCAAGGACGAAAGAAGAAGGGAAGAAATCTAAGGGAGGATGTCCTCGGGCGAGAAAGGGGCTTAAGAAAGACGAATTATAAAAGTGTTGAGAAACATTATTTTATTATTTAGGGATCGAAACTTTCCTCCACGTTTTTACACTCCTTCCTCTTCCACAAGCATTCTTCAACTCCGAAGGAGGGGATTTGAATTGCGGATGCGCGAAAAAATGAGGAGAAACGACAAGATGCTAAAGAATGAGGACCCTACCCGTCGCTCTCAGTTGGAGAATAAAGCTCCAGAATTGGCTGCGGAGAGTTATTATATAATGTTTCGGAATGGAGAGGTATGAAACCAATTGATTTTGTCGTAGTCAAGTACGTGAGGGGGGATTTTCGAAGGTTACGTTCATGGATGTGCAACCTTAAGGATTGTGAAAGGCTGCCAATGGAGGAGAATTTATTGATATCTATTATGGTTTTCATAATGCATTTAGTGGGAAATGCGCATACTTTTATGTTATAACCAAAGATCTCATCACTCCCTACTAATAGTATTGCAACGGTGAGTGCTTTGATTCCAAGATGCTAGAATGAAAATCTTCGTGCATAATTCAAAATCAAATCATTAGCGGAAAAAAGGGTATTCAGATCTATCGTCACATCATTTATCATAGGATATAGAGAAATATTTTACGCAAGTGATACTTCCGCTACAACCGTGGCTCTTACACTCAATTTCAAAGGAATTTCAAGCAAATATCGGATACTTCGGATCTAAAACAATACATTCATACGTATCGACTCTTGAATCTATTATCATAGTATTTGCCTACTTTCTTAGGTGATTCCTTAGTATCAGTGAACAGAAAAGATGTATACCTACTTGGGGTGTTGACTAATTTCTTATAAAAAAAGCGTTCAAAGATCGAGAGTCTTTTATACCGTTGCGTCTTATGAGCCGGAAATCTCTGCACCTGGTATGTATTTGCTAGAATTGGTGATGCCCCCTTCCCTTCTGAAATATGCGGAGAGTATATGGGATCCAGCGGATGAAATGTATTCTCGCCAACTCAAGATACTGCAGCAAATATCAGAAAAAAGAACTCCAAAGCCGTAGAACACCAATGTAAAATAAAGGGGGGACTTACCTCGGGGTGATTCCGCTGCTGCCTTTGGTGGGTAAAACGTTGCAGTGGAATCTACGGTATCCAGAACACTAGATACCGTGGATTCCCCTGCAACGTTGTACCCACCAAAGCAGTGGAATCACCCCGAGGTAAGTCCCCCCTTTATTTTACATTGGTGTTCTACGGCTTTGAAGTTCTCTTTTCTGATGATTTACTAACAACCGTTTCTCTTTTCTTTTCTTGCCTTTAAACTGCTGCAAAGCAAGGCGATACGATTTGTTTAAAAGTTCTACGATAGAAAAACAAGCGTTACGCAATTGATCTCAGACGCAGATTGGGAATCCTTAAAAAAGAAGAAAATTAGAAGCTAGGCCGCGATTGCTTGATGAATTCAGAGAAAGCACATTTGCGGAAGACGTGATCGGTATTATATAACCCCCCTGCTACTTCGTTCATTCCGATAGTGAGCGTAAAGTAAGCGAAATAGATGCAAAGACAAGTCATTTTTTGAACGAAACGCGACAACTATAAACTAACGATAACTCGAAATCTTTGTATTAACACCCCCTGCCACACGCCACACGGGCGGCTTGCAGGGTATTTATGTAAATTTAGATATAGACATTTCTACTTAAAAAAGGAAATTATATTATTTTCGTTTAATTTTAGTCATTAGATGAAATCTTTCATGAAGTTGGGCAAATTATGATACAGAAGTAGCATCGGATATCTTCACCCATCATAATTTAAAGGATTCTAAAAGCCCAGGTTATTTGCCTTTTTTCCTCTTCATACGTTAATTCATCTCATTGTGCGCGAACTCGTTGTCGGAGAATTTCCGATGGGTTTGCGAGAGAGTGCATACAATTGGAATAAAGCGCGTTCCTTTAATCTCGTTAAGGCGGAGATAGATAGCGCGCTGGAATCCTGAGAATCCATTACGCCGAAGGATCTTTGTGTGTTCTTCAAACCATCATTACTAGTCTATCAATCGCTAGATGCCGAAATCTATTCTCTGTTGACTGAATTTTGATTTGCTTCTCCTGACCGATAAGAAGAAGGCCTAATATCTATGTAAAATCTTGTTAAAAACGAATGAAGGGATCACGAATAACAGCTGAAATTGCTGAATTTATTTTATTTAGTATTTTGCTATATTTACGCATATCACTCGCACTGAAACATAAGGCCTATTGAAGTATGAGTATAGAAATTTGGTTTTGAATAAACCATTAATTTGCGTTTATACGTAACCATTATTTGCGATATTTAACTCCAGCTTGTGATCAACCTTACTGCTAATCGCGTTGTATGATATTGCTCAATATCTGTTCTTAATTAATAATTAGTCAGAATTATACTTTATTCTATTCTTTTTTCAGATGTGTTGATGATACCTTCCTTTTACTTATTTCCCTCTTTCCTTTATTTTCTCAGGAGTTTAGTTGCTACTAAGATTCGCAAGTTTGCCACGCCTTCCTCCTCGTGGGCGTTTCCCGGAAGGGTTTTAATCTTTTTCTAAGAGCCGACTTAACTTTTTTGAACCCATAAATTTCCTTTTTCTCTTGATTTTTCTATATTTCAACTTTTGATACCTTCTTTCTACCATATCTGAAAAGACAATGTAAGGAGAGACTAATAAGTCTCAATCTCTTTCTTCATTAAAGATTGGTTATTATTATTATGCTTGAGGATCATGTCTTAGAAGGCAAAAAATCCTGTTTATTTAAACATTAATGAAGAAAACTTTGCAACAAATGTCAAGGAAGCTCTTTCAAGGTAGTTTTACCTGTATATCCTTGTCAACCTTTTTTTTTCTCTCGATTCTAAAAACTCCCAACCCAGTTCTCTGATAATTTCCGTGACACTAACGTATTTTTCGAAACGCAGTTATACAAATCAAGAGGATTTTCTCGGACCTTTCTTCAATATTACCATTTTTGGTGCTGTTGTTAAATATGACTATTTATTTTCTGTTAAGGAGAGGCACTAGTAGAGGAAGGGGAGGCTAGCAAAAGGAAGGAATTTGGAGGGAAAATAAACGAGAGATTGGAGATAAAAAACGATATCCTACGTAAAAAATTTATATACTAAAACCTAGTGAATACTATCTTATAACTATACTACGTGATATTTGTAACCTTAGTCAAAGTTTGATGATTGGTTTCGTTGTCCGTGGGTATTGCGTTTAGCACCCAATGCCTTAAATAGAAAATGAATACACAACATAAAACAACTCTTAGCAATCACTTTCCAGCCGGTTATTTTTTACGATTTTCTTCTTTTCAGGAGGAGAACAAGCCACAGGCAGTTATTTGCTTTATTTTCCGCTATTATTTGGAAGATTTAACAGTTCGGATAGATTCCTCTCCTCAATATCCCGTATAGAATACTCTTTCAAGACTTCATTCAGCGTGGCGTCATATGGCTGTAGCTTAATTTTCGAGGGAGTCACAGCGGTGATCAATTTGCTGCCATCCAGGGCTGTATTCGGCCAACGTTAACCCCGTTCCACGCCCTGAATGGCCGGCATATTGACGGCGATTTGTTCATTCGGTCGTCTCTACGACTACAAGAATATAGGATTGGGCAGTTCGATCACTCCGTCGTCCATACGAACTGGCGCACATCGTTTTCCTATTCCACTAATTGACGCAGGTCTAACTCGTGATTGAATAGCGGCTCCACTGTCACGAGCCACAGCTCCAGAAACGGGTTCGACAAGCGAAATAATTGAATATTATTGTTAACTCCAGTTAATTGCCTAGCAGTCTTCACAGAAATAGAAAGATAGTAGTTCATCCAATATAGGACGATTTAACTTTTGTTTCTATTTAATTAAGATTGACAGTGATAATTTTCGAAGGAAAGATCCCTTGGTTTTCGATGTTTAACAGATGTAATTTTTAATCGTTTAAGAGCTTCAACGCAAAATTGATTCTTAAGCGACTTAACATTTGTAATGCGAAATTATGAAATAAATATGTTCTTTTTCCATTGGTCCGACGATTTCACTCTTAAAGAGTAAATTGTATGCGCCATGCACATGATTCAAGTTACTTCGAAAGGGTACATTTTTACGTGTACAGAAAATAAAAGCACTTCCTGTATAAGGTGCTAGAATTAATTTCTTCATGGTATGATTTTATGAATCCAGCATTATTGCTTATCAAATTGTTTTAAAAGAAAAAGTCTGTAAGTAAAACATATGTATATCCTTTAAAGTATGCATCATACAACTCACGATAGTTAAATTTCGTAATAGAATAATTTGACGTCAGGTTTGTGAAAAAAAATATTCTGTACAGCATACGCATCTCTCCACATATATAATTGTGAGACTGTTAAAAATATTCCGAATAAAGCAATATACTAGAAGCTCCAAGAAAAATGTCCCTCTTTGTTTTGGAAAATATTAAAATTTGTCTTCATTCGAAATTAAGTTACCATTATATGCGATCGAGTAAAATACTTTAATTCCTAATATATCGTCAGTAACACGCTTAGAACTTCAAAGAGTTTACATATAGATTAGCTGAAAGTACAGAATCCTCATCCGACTGCATTTTTGTGGAGATGGCAACATTTTCAATAAATTATTAAGCAGAATGTAACTATAATAAGTAGGATGAGAACGACAAATATTATAAAAGTGAAGGGATAGGTATGAAATGTTAACCACTACGTTACCCGGTGTCGTAAGAATTTCTTCCGACGTCGAACTTTAAAAACCGCGCAAAACTTTGAAATCCCCGTTTTTCCCGGCGATATTACCGTATGAAATTCCTAGGAAGAAGAATAAACTTAATTATCCGCGCCATAATTACAAATTAGTTGACAGAAGGGCTTAGAACGAGGATTTCCCTCGAGCAAACACGGGCACACGGCGGGCCTATTAAGGTTTCACCTTTTTCCAATGACTGCATCAAAATTCCCCTCCGCTGGCTGTACCTGCCGTCCATATTTACGAAGTCCGCGAAATGTTAGCAAACGTAAATTATAATTTACAGCAATTACACGTCTGGATGGGCTTAGGACGCTGGAGGTGCGCTGACTATTCTCGAATTCGCTCGAGATAAAGGCCATTATCTATTCCCTGGTAACACATTTCCGTAGCAGTCACTTGTCGAGAAGTGCAACGTCAGCTAATGAACCGATACACATTCCCTTTTTCGTCCATATTCTCTTCTTCCCTCACTTCATATCCTCTTTACCTCTGATCCTGTGCGAATATCGGATGGGAAGAAGGTAGCGAGAGTGGGAGGGTATAACTGCTTGTGCGTGAATTTTTATTGGCAAAAGATGGAAAAGCAGAGGAATGCCGTTTACGATGCCAAACATTTTATTTCTGAAAAATAGGGGTTTCGGTTACTATCATGCTAAATAACCGACTAACCGAGAAAAATAGTCTTTCCATATTGTAACGAAAAGTTTATTTTGTTTAATCTCTCAATTATCTCTCAATTATCTCTTAATTATCTCTCAAAACATATCCTCATGCTCTCCAAAACAGAATGACGATTTATTTCAATGAGATTTAACACTGCAAAATCCAACAAGTATTAAATAGAGAGGAATGCTTTGTTAACTATTTCCTTAAGATGAAATGATAGATGTCCTACTGCGTGTAAGGACGACCAGGTTTGTTTATACTCGTACGATTGTGAATTAAGAAAATCTACTCGTTTGATTTAACATCTCATTGAACATTTTCATTTGAAAATTTACACAATGAGATTTAACACTGCAAAATCCAATAAATTTTAAATACAGAGGAATGCTTTGTCAACCATTTCCCTAAAAAGAAATGCTAGATGTCCTACTGCATGGAGGGACTACCAGGTTTGTTTATTCTCGTACTATTTATGAATGTGAATTAAGAAAATTTACACCTTCTAAGTGTGGGCTACCTCCGGGAATCGATGCCGGGAACGGCTACCCGGAGACCTAGTTTGTTTTTTAAATCCTAAGTACTTTGGATACAGCAGATTCAATATTTTTACGTTTGGACATCAGATATATACCAACGAGAGAGGCAATTTTGTTTTTCAAGCATTCTAGCTCAAAAACTACTTCAATTAATCAGTTTTTGCATTTTTATACCATCATTTTCACTCTTTCGTAGTTTGTAAATAAACATATTTACTAAAGCAATGACCTGGATTTACTCAGAGGAAAATTTCTTTAAAATCCCGGATAGTCCGTTTTTTATATTACCGGTTTGGATACACTAGCGCTATACTTTTATTCTGAGGAATACGAAGCCCTTTAAATCTCCGCGAAGGGCAAATACCACTGGAAAAAATGAACGGCCCCACCTTAGGAGGAAGGTGGAAATATTGTTTTTCATATTCATTCTCGAACTCATTCTCCTTTACGTGGGGAATTAGACCGAAAGGGCAACCACTGGATTGTAAAAAACGTGGATATTGATGGATGGCTATTATAAACGGAACGTTATCGTCGCCTTTTTAAAGTCTTTTTTATTTCTTTTGTTTCGCGAGCTGGAACTTATTGCTTTCGGATGCCGTCTGCGAAATTTTTGCGGGTCAATTAAAATATGCGGCGGTATTCTTTCGGCACTAAATTGGAAGGGAAAATAAATGGGGAGTAGACGGGATACTTTGCGTTGTAGTGAATTTTGCATTTATGAAAGAGCGGGAAAAGATCGACTTTTCTAGTTTGAAAGGATGGATAATGACTCCAAATGATAGCCTTATGTATGAATTCTGTGGAGTCAACGGGACGGGTGTCGATTTATACTGCAAAATATAATCTAAATAATAGTAATTCCCATCTTGATTTTAATAAAACCCTTGATTCGTTGTTTTTAATTAATTTTGGTATTTCATTTCATTTCTCGTAATGGTGTTTATCTGAGTTTTATAGATTGAAACATTCAAAGATTTATCAATTAGTAGAGAAACCTCGGAAAGTCAAAGATCCGGGTACGAAATCCGGTTTCGATACATTTTTTACCGCTGGTTTATCCATTAAGTTTTTTCTGGACGCATACAGGTATGTTCTAAGCTTGCCTCCTTCACTTTTCTTCATCATTATTATTTGGAATCTGCTATTTTTCTCCACGCTAAGGGACAGTAAATTATACATTTTCGTGTCAGCGTAGCTATCCTCTTGGTATTGGAGTTTTTGGGGTTCGTGACAGTTTTTTACGAATACCGCAGCGCTACAAAGAAAACCCTCCACCTTATATAACCCGGTCAAGCCATTCTTACTCCGAAAATTATTATAATTTTACACATCCTCAACGTTTATCCCAATTTTACAACTAATTATCATTCCAATAAAATCACATTTATTCGCAACAGACTTAAAATTGTTAACTTTGGGCGATGTGAGAAGCATACCCCTGCACCTCATGTATTATTCCATTTTGGAGATCAACCAACACAGACATCGATCAACAATAAACATTAACTATTAAGAAAAATTTTTTTCTGTATCTGTTGTTAGCTTCCAGATTTGTACCCTTAATTTGCAATAATGACTACTTTTTCCAAAGATTCTCGGTTCAAAATTAAATTTTGTAAAAACCTTCACAACCATCAACACCTGAATGGATTATATACATGTAACTTTACCAATTTACATTTTGACTCTTCCTTTGTTTCCCAACCAAGTGTCCTAAAAATTTCAGTCACATTATTTGCTTCTCGCAATCCGCTAACTGCATATCGAGCAGCTATTTGTAAACTTTTCCAGGTCTCTCCACCCTAAAATCGTCATGCAGATCCCTTGCGGTCCTCGTATTCTTTAGAAACAGCCTTTTAAGTGGTACATTACTCTTTTCTTGTGCTTTCCTACTACGATATTTTCCTTTGTCGGAACTTAGTGAGTTTTGTATCTTTGCTTTTTGGCCTGATAAATCTTTATGGAGTGAAGAAGATAGTTTTAACCATTTGGATAATTTTTTTGTCGATTCAAAAAGAATCAGATATTTCCGGAGACATTACCTTTCATAGACATAAGTTTAAGTTTCAATCACAAGAATTCATTGAAGAAACATTAATTGAGTCAACAAAGTCCACTGTTTCTGCCTCAAACTTGTGGCGAGAGATAAAAACTTCGTGTTTAGAGAGGAATAAACCAATTTTTACACGTTACTTCAGAATCATTAGCAGCAGAATAACTAATAATGCATTATTATTATAAAATTTGTCTTGCGGTCAAGTGTAAAAGTTGTTTTTATTCCTTTCTCATCATTAATTGAGGTTTTGGTATTCTGCTAAAAATTGTTAAAAACTGATAATTTTCAAAGTATCATATGTTTAATTTACCTATATTAAGGATGCTTAGCATGAAAAGGGAAAAAGTAAGAAAAACTAAAATAATGAAGTTTACCAAATGGAGGAAAGCTAAGTAACCAATTAGGATTGATGGAGTTAAACTAGTAAAGGTGGGTTAGTTCTCTATTTTGGTAGTATTCTTTCTCGGGTTGGTGGTTAAATTTATGAGGATAGAAGAAGAAAAGCAGGATCCAAAATGATTGGGAGGGTGTGATGACAAAAACCTTCGGTAAGGGAATTGGAAAATATATTGGCAAAATCCTTGATGTGGAGTGCTTCAATGTGTGGGTGAGAAACGTGGACCATGAGAATGGAGCACATCGAAAGAAAGCCTTCGAGATGTCGGTGCCGAGTAGGAAGGAAATAAGTTGGATTGAAACATGAACAAATGCTAACATTGTATAATTAGGCAGTGTTAGAGGAAATGGGTGAGTCTAATATTAATGCAGTCACATTTAGGAGAAATATTTAGACTATTTTTTTCTCTTAATTGTAGACTCTTATTAAAATCACACATTTGCATCAGAAAACGAGTAATTGCCACCCAACGGTATGAAATTAAAATGATGAAGTAGCATTAATAGAACCTCCCAGTTCTCTAGTGTGCATCCATGGAAATCAAGTAAACAAACAATTGACGTGACGTGTATCGCGGAGCTAAAAAGCAATCAAAACTGTTAATCAGCCTGCAGGAAAATCTGTTGCAAACTGTGCTCATTTCGACTTTGAAAACAGAAGAAACTCGATTAGTGAGAAGAGAAAAGAGGAGCATTCACAACGCCAGGAGGCTTGAAATGAAAAAAGGAAAACTTGGGATTCCAACACAGTGAAAGGAACGATAATGCACGACATTTATCCAACTCCCATCCTCACGCTATGATCGCTTTCCAACATAATGACGCTTAATTACTCCGAACAGGTTTCCCAATGCCATCACGTTCGTATCGACGTCCGAGTGCCCATTCATGAATTGCTGCCGTCATCCGGTTAAGATAGGGGTCGCATATTTTCCTTATAAAACGCAGAGTGGTGCTCGTAATTTAACAGGGCGGACTGCTAACCGAAATAAAGGACCCCCGAGTAGGTTTTCATCGGAGCGACGCAGGTTCCACGCATGAGTGGCTTTATTATCGCAACTGGAAATAAATGAGGACGAATCGACGAGTCATAATTATGTGACAACAGCCCAGAAGCGGGCAACAAACTTTTCCATTACATTCTGTGTCATATAGTTCTATGGAAACTGTATTTACGGTTTGGAAAATGAGGATGAAGTTCGAAAGGTGAGGAATTTGTAGCGATTCCGGAGGTTTAATAATTGTTGACGCTAGCTACAGAATGCTAAAACAATTCTTCGCTTAATATAATTCGCGTGTGATGTGGTTCTGAAAATGCTTCGGAGCGTTACGCTATCAGAGAAGACACATTGTTAATCATGCACCATTTCTCAACAATGACTATTGGGGTTGTGCTGCAGTAGTATCAGACAATTACACATACGATAGTCAACTTTTTCCCCAGAAAATTCGTTTAGTTGTCAAGACTATTAAACGTTTACTTGGGGATAAAAGTTCATAAAAAATCAAAGAATTTTTAATCAGCTAAAGAGATTTGGGAGAATCGCTTAAACTATATCTATGAAAATATATATTACATGTTGTTGTAATGCAAACGAAGAAAAATTAAAAGCAGGTTAAATCGCGGAGATATATGTTGGATGATTACACAAAGGAGAAAAAGAGATTATCTGAAGGTAAAAGAAATATCTGACGACTTGAGAAGAGATAGAATGAATTTATATGTGGGTAATGAATTGATAAACATTTGGGTGAATGGCCATAAGAAGAAGGGCATATATAATGATCCTGTTACGACAAGAATATTAGGTGGCCTCGATGGAGCACTAGCTAGGGTGTTAACCTACCCTAGTCAGGGGCTCAAATCTTTGCTATTGGGTAGATGCTTGAGTAAGTGCATTGTTTTTAAGGTTATATCCACTAGAAGGTAATGAGAATAGTTGTACCTTTTCCACAATATATTTATTATCAAAGATAAACAATAAATTCACCGAAACTAGTCGTGAGTTTTTATTGTTTGTTTTTAATAGATAGATATATTGTGGAAAAAGTACAACTATCCTCATTCTCTTCATTATGTATTTCCACAAAACATCGCCAGCAACTGTGAATTTTATTTTTATTATATCCATTACTTTAACAGTCCAATGCACTGCCGTTTTAGGGACCGTCACCAAATAAATAAGTCAATTGTTGAAACGGAAATTTGAAGATAGAATCATTAATATTGCAAATTTTATTCCGTCAGAAAGTAAACAGGGACACAGAAATTGAAATACGATCAAGAGACCATAGCTTTATCTTCGTTAAGCATCCCTAATAGATAACCAGTCATTGAGATACTAAAGCATTTGATTTAGCATCCTGACCTCACCGTAAGTACCATAGCAGCGAGAAGTTGTAACCACGTGAACATTTTAAAACGTACGGATCACTCATTTTAAGAACATTTTCCATTCATTTCAAAGCGGAACAGATAATTCTGGAGCTTTATCCAACATTCGCCAAGCGAGCATTTGAAATTCCGAGATAAAATCAATCCGCTTCTAACATTTTCCCATCCGTAAATAGATTCGAGAACAACAATTGCTAATATCGCCGACTTATTTATGGGAAACGTGCGTGGAACTTCTCCCAGTGGAGAAAAAAGGGCACAAGAGATGGAGAGGCCAGAATCCATTCGGCAGCACGTCGAAGCCTCTCGCTTACGTCACAGAAAACCGGGCGGAATCCACGACGAGGAAGAATTCCGGGAGAGAATTAAGGTTGGTCGGCGGGAGAAGGAGGCGTACTCTCCCGCACCTCTGCTTTTCAAAAATCCCTCTACTCATTTTCATCTCCTCACTGCCAAGACCCACACAAAGGCATCGATGAACTTTTTTTTGAGGGCCCTTTTTACATTCCTTCTCCTCTCACGAAATCGTTAACGGCAGAATCCGAGAGACTGCGTTCCTGCCACTCTTTTTTCGCCCTCCAACGCCAGAAATTAAGCGCCTAGCTGATGACGTAAAGGAGTGAGTGAGGGTGTAACAGCCTCTCCTATACCGGTGGCACATACCCTTCGGAGATGAAGGGAACGCTTTGAGTTCGGAACCGATTTCGGACGGGATGAGTTTATCCACATGCATAATCTGATCGGTGTCACGTAGCGCGAGGCTTGAAGTTAGAGAGGAGATTGGTTTAGGAAGGGATGTCACATTCCCGGCTCGTTTCATAGTAGAATTTAAGTGGAGGGTTTAAATAACACCCTCATTTTAAACTTAATTTTATTGTCAAACCTCCACTTGCTGAAATTGAAATTTACATAATTGTTTCAGGGGTACTCTCATGAAATTACTGCTAAAATTAATCGTTTCCGGGATTCTAAATTGCTGCACTCACGAAATAATATCCGTTAAAATCTATTTCGTGTAAAGGATAGTTATTAGAATTTGTCCAATCAGTCATAGGCCACAAAGAATCCACATAAGACTCATTTATCTACGGACGATTAGAAAAGTGATGTAATAGGGAAATAACATTATGGTGCATGCATCCCTGCCGCACGCCGAAAGGTGGCTCTCTGGTTATAAATGTAGATGTGAATAAATGAATCTGGAATGTTGTATGTACAAAAAATTCACTCGATGATTTATATCAAATAATAGTTAAACAAGCAATTGATAACAATTTCTGTTTATCTAGTCACTCAGTACAGCCACTTCATACGGCATTCCTCCTAACACCAGGCAATGATGTGTTTGCTATAGAAATCTGTATCAATGGTGCGAACTATCACTTCAAAAAGGCAAATATTAACCAAAACGAAATACCGTGCATTATTACACGCCCACTCGCTAATCCGCATGTACTGGGAAGGAGGTCAGGTACACGATGGTGTTGAAATGCGGAAACCTCTTAGCCAAAGCAACAAAACTCACCTATCTTGGCAGGTATCTTGTTGAGGGGCCCTCCCCGCCCCCGTTCCTCTCCTTCCAGGGGGCAACCTTTAACCACGACTCCGCCACCTCCTACGTAGCTCCTGCGGCCCCACCTCCTCATCACCACGGCGACTGATCAGCCCACGAAGAGGTAGCGGTTGAACGCGTTGAGCATCGAGTCCCTTCTCCTGGGTGGTCGGTTACAACAGCGTGCCGCAAAAACCATGCACGCTCACGGCAGAAACACGGCTCTTGATCCCGGACGCAGATCGAACAGAGATGAATAAAAAACAAAACACGGTGGCACGCTTCTCCTAGGGCTTGTGGGTTAACTCGCTCGGCTTTTCTTTTGAACTCGCGAGTCGATCATTTCCTGGGACCTAGAGAAGAACCTTGAGAAACCACCACTCCACCGAACCAGAAGATAATTTTCCGCGTATTTTTTTCCAAACGGACGGGTTCTCCTGATGTTATCAGTTCGCTGCCAGGCTGAGGGGAGGGAAAAAACTTGCCTCTCTCCCTGTAGTGAACGAGAGGAAGGAAGCTAAACAGTAAAACCACCGTCTGAACTCCACTCTTAAGAACGTAAAAAAATGGCAGTGTCGATCGTGTTTTTTTTTCAAACGGGTCGTTAAAAAAGTCGAAGATAAACGGGTCGGAAGGAAGAGAGAGAGACTGGAGACGACGGGTGGCCGTAGGAATCAAACGCGTGGATGATTTCCCTTCTCGAATCCTTCGCAGCAATACGATGAATAGAACAACAAACACGTTTTCCCTTTTTTGCTGGCGACGGCGTATTCACTGTTCGGCGGTTATTTGGCGTCGGCGGTAATAATCGTTGGGTTTTAGTTAGTTGGTTGCGGAGAGATAGAGGAATCAAAGATGAGAAGAGGACCCTGGGTGCGCCGAAGCCGCAGCCCGATGTCTCCGGGAGTAGCTAGCACCCCCTAATCCGCCATAGCCGGCTCCCTCTAGCAGCAGTAGCTGGAAACACGAACGGCCATGCACCGCGCGTGCCCTGAAGATTGGGAACGCGCGCATAACTTCCCCCTCATACCCCACTTCTCACCCCTAAAATTCCCCCCATGACATACCCCCGGCCCCCCACCTTACCCCTATCCTCCCCCTCATCCTCTGCGATCCCACTTCTCTCTCTCCACGCAAAATCTTCCTTCCTTCCCTCTCTCCTCTTTTGTCACCCCTCTTTTCGTTTGCTCTCTCCTCTTCTTCTGCTTCTTCTCCCCTCATATCTCCCTCTCTTTGGGGCTACAACAGCGCCGCAGTGGTAACCGGAGACGGTGAGACCTATCTATTCGGAGTAGGGGAATCCGCATACGAGTAGGAACGGAATTTGGGAGGGGAACGGAGAGGGAGAGGAATGTAGACAAAATGGTTGCGAAGGAATGGACCAAAAGGATGCGATACTGGGAGATAATAAGGTGCAAGTGGTGGAAAGCGGGGATGGTCGAGATTGGAAGTCGGATGCACGATGACGTAGTATATTTCGTTAATGGAGATTCAATTTAGGTGTTTGTTTTTAGAAGATGCTAATGAATTAATAGGGCTAAGATTTAAACAAACAATGTAATCTGTATACGTTTTTAGAAGCAAGTTGAGGAGGGCAATGCTAATCTAGATTGGATGCAATATGAGTAATTACATGGTGATTATTCTAAATGTGGGTTTTATTACCCTGATCCAATTATGGCGATCGATGTAAAGAAAATTTAAACATCAATAAACTTCGAAACAATCATAACCTACGCTAACAGAAGAAAAATACACTTTTCCACATGTCAGTGTAGATTAATGATATTTTGATCTCTATTTCCAAAATAACAAGCCTTAGGAAAAGAAATAAGGCTTAATAAGCAAACAAATGCAATGATCTATATATCACTGATTCAAAAGGCATCTTGAGTGCATAATTTGAACTCGAGGAATTGATTATGAATTGCCATTAATTAACAAAATTTAGTAGCAGTATTTATAAACATTTTTAATATTTTGACGGAAATTTGATACTGAAAATGTTCTCTGAATCTTGTTTTTTTTTATAGTACATATTAGAACCAAAAATCTTAACCCGTCATTGCCTAGTGTGATTATACGATCGCGGTGGGTGTATCAACATTAAATTTACATTTCGTACAATTACCATTATGGATATTCTTTTAGTCAGAAGAGATTTAATTTGCAGAAAGTTTTGTTGCTTGGCTAAGTGCTATGAATTTTATTTTCTAGCTTTATTTAGTAGCTACTCAGTATTTTTCGGTCGCAATCTGAGCTGTTTTTGTGACTATTGATGAGCTATTGTTAAGACTCTTAAGTTAAGACTGTAAAGTATATGGTACAATTTAGGAAAAATTGTGGTCCTTAAGGACGATTTCTGTATTATTTTCAGACTAGTAAATGCCCCCGTCAAGCATGAAGGGACTTAATTTAGTTTAAAATATATCTATTATCGTATATATCTAGTCCTCCGAAGCACAAAAAAATTCTGCCGCAAGATCATAATAACTCAATATATTTCTTATCATATAAATTATTTATAATATTTACTCTACTGTTTTCAAGTAATGAAAGCCTACTTTACGTAAATTTCTTACAAAAATTATAAGAACTGATTATCCCCGTGCACTTATATGGGATATTTCATGAACTCAATATTAAAAAATGGCCTTAGTCGTCAAAGGGATGGGTTGTTTATTTCCCAAACATTTTACGAAATGTCCGTGTGTTTCACAAAAATCCTCGAAAGTTCGGATCTATATCAATATTTCACGACCAAAATAAGGATTTACGATCATTTTCCTTTCTTTTGACACTTCTCTTGATTTCGTACGAAAATTGTTTTTAATTTAATTTTTTAAAAGAAACAACCTCTGCAGGTAACGAAAACCTATTTACGTACATTTCTTATGGAAAAGTATATTAACTGATTATCCCCATGCATTTACATGAGAAAACTCATGAAATCAACGTTCAACAATTGCCTTGGTCGTCAAAGGGATGGTTTGTTTATTTCCGAAAAATTTTACGAATAAAGATAATATGATAAGATATAATAAGATTCTATGATTATTTTCCATTCTGGTGACACTTGTCTCAATTTCGTAGGACCATTATTTCTAATTAAATTTTGTAAAAGTAACGACCTCTGCAAGTCATGAAAACGTAATTTACGTATAGCTTAGATGGATACGTATTTTGTGCTCCTGGGTTCAAACCCGGGCCTTTACGGAGATAAGAATAGTTTTCCGGGGGGTTTCAGCATCGTAGAAACACAATGCAGTTTGTTTCAGATCTCAAAGTCAAGCCGTTTCTGAGATAAATAGGGGGACGGACAGACGGACGGACGGACTGAATAGTTCACAAACACACGGAGGATCGTGATCAATTGAATTTGAATTTATTTCGGTATGTATCTCGTAAGCAGTATATTATGTGATGAAAGAAAATGGTTCTAAGTTAGCTTTTTTAGAATTGAAAATATGTTTGTTTCATGGCCAGTGATTAGGATTGTGTGAAGCTTAGTCTCCAGGATAGTAACTGGGCATTTAGTTTTGTGAAAACTAAATATTTAATTCAATACAAATGTTATAGTATAAACTGCCAAATTTCTTTGCAAGTAATTTGAAATACTTAGATAACACCCATTTCAAAATATCGCAATTCTTTTCACAGAGTGGAAAGCGAAGAGTTTAAAAGTATCTAAAAATGTTATTAATTCCTAAATAATACGCTTTGAAAAAGTTTTAATAGAGTTTTCATTCATCGGCCTTGGAAATATATCCTGAAAACGGTAAATATATAAAACAACGAAAGAAGCTTACACGCATTCTTATGAACAATAGTACAAGGAAATAAACTTTATTTTACAGCTGTGGTTTCAAAATTTTTAGTTAAATATATGATAGAAATGAATATGAATTGAATTGAACAATGATGGTACAATTTTTCGCAGTAAATTACGCACCTATTTGAAATTTTCCCTTTTCAAGAAATATTTAATGTACATCAACATGACAATGCGGTAATATAAAATACTTTTCGTCAGCAAACATTTTCTTTCCTCAGTTATACGCCCACACAGGATTAAACATGACCAATATTATTGATACAGTTATTTGATATGTTTGATTATTGGATAATATGGGTATTGAATCCACCCGCATGATTTCATCGGCTATTATCAGCTACAAAGCGGGTAATCAGTGATTTAATGAGGAGCGTCGAAGGGAAAGTTGGGAAAATGAGACTTTGAATCACTGAAGACGGTACTTTCGCATGATCACTTGGCATCAAAGGGTGGCGTGGATCCGTAAACGAAAATTCGCCGTGCAGTTGTAGAGGTAAAAGGAGATTACAATGGGGTCTAAAAGTAGAGGAGTCTAGACATGGGAAAGGGAGGAGACAAAACGGGCGAGAGGTAAGATTAAAGCGGAAGGAAGTGGAGAGAAATGGGGAAGGGAGCGGTTAGAGAAAGCAAGAGAACAAAGGGATGCGGTGGAAGGAAAGGGATTGTACATATTTTTAGGGAGGTATTCCAGACACGAGAGGAAAAAGGTGCTTGCTGAGGTTAGGGAAATAGAATAGGGGTTGTGAGGAGGCAAATGGTGGGCCCGTGTTAGACAAGGGAGTGAGGGGGATGGAAATGGGCGGATAGATGATACAGGAGAGGAGATGGAAGGAGATAGCGGAGTGATGAAGGAGCGAAAAGGGAGTGACGGCAGATGAGGGTGTCGTCCAATGTAGGCGCAGGAAATTCGCGTCGCGAAAAGGACGCGCCACCAAATAGAAGAGTGAATATTTAATCTCGCACAGGGTTCGTGACTTAATAAAGTTTTGAAATAGTAAAGCAGCACTCACCCACACGCCAGCACCCGCCGAAGGAGTCTAGGAGGCTCAAACCCATCCCAAAGATGCAAGTAGATGGATATTGAAACCGCCAGTAAAGTTATTTTTGCGGCACAAGTACGTAGAAAACACTTCTACTGGGACAAAATAACCCACTTCAGCCACGGAAAGAAAGAACTTCGTTATTGTCTTTATTGTGCTCTGAATTTATGATACTAAAATATTATATCTATCATAATTGGCTGAGTTTTACGGTCGTAAGATGGTAGAAGGGAAGGTTACGTTATGTCATTCGCGCTTTGTTGAGAAGAAAATCACACTGAAAACCCATGGAAGACAGTTATAAGATGCGCACAATTTCCAGTAACTAAATACTAAAACTTACTGATTTCTACCAGATAAATAAATTACGGAAAAACACGTACAAACTATGGACTAGAAAAAAGTTTGACAGGGCCGGGACTCGAACACATGTATCTCAATGTTGCTATACCCAATTTAGCAACTGGGCTTACAATTGAAGAGACTTCGTAAGCAAGGTTTCGTGTGGTTTCGCCCGTTACATCGCACAGAAGGTGGAAGATCTGGGTTCGAGTCCCGGTCCTGTCACATTCTCATGATAATTTCTCGTTGGCAATATCCTTTAGCACACACTATTTCGTGCAAAACTTACTTAATACCGTTTTCCTTGGAAAAACAATTACGATAGAATGCATTTAATTTATATTATCGTAGACAACCTGTAGATCTAATTTAATAATAACTATTCTTCCATAGAACTAGTGTCAAGTATTCTAGATAAGAACTTTACTAAACCTACAGCTCCACCTTCCTAGTCTCCTTCCAGTAAGGGAGGTGTACCACCGTATACGAGTATACAGTATTCGTAACAATATGGGTTTTAAGAAGAGATATATTTGTCTCCATCTCACTCGCATAGAGATATTAATTACGTATTCATTAGTGACCGATAGTCTATTTACCAAGAAAATTTCAGTCGACTTTCGCTACAGGGAAAAATCAATTGCTTACGAACTTAGTCATAGCATCTACCTCTCTGAAACTACTCCAGGATTTTTGTGACTGATGACAAACCACGCCTAAAGTTAAAGGACTATCGATCTATCCGTGTGGTAGTATGTGCGCGTGGTAACCACTATGTCTTCGGAGTACATAATATCCTTGATATTATGGAGTAACATTAATTTAAGTTTTGATCCTTTTTCCACTGACTCCCTTTCAACGGTAAGAAATACTTTGGTTACGCATACCAATATATCGAATCAATTCATAACAAAACGTTTGGCCCTTCGAAGCACCTACACTTTTTCAGGAATGCAACATTTTCTATGGGCCACAATATATAGCTAATTCTAAGGATACACTAGATATATTTGCCAATTCAACGATTTTTACGCAAGAGGTACCAGTGTTTCTGTTGCATTAGGGAACCTTTTAGTTTAAGCAATATTTCGACCACAATATAGCTGTCACAATATAGACTCTCACCTACGTACTTGCAAGATTAAATGATTGACTTCCTTATCATTCCAATTGGCGCTACGTTTTGGAGATAAAAGACAATATCACATTATATAATCAAATACATTTTCGGAACCGATATTACCGATGGTCAATTAAATTGGGCTATCCAGGCGTCCAAATATTTTGGGGTTTTACCAGAATATCTGTCACTTCTTCAATTATCTGGAAATTGATATTTGGGGCACGCAAATGTTCTACTTAACTGCTTATTTTGGAGCGATAAACTGGAATATTTTCAGTATCGATTAAGCAATCAAGAAATTATTATTATTGTTCATTTGTGTTCTTTGATAGAAGTGGAATTGCCATTAACCTGAGTAATGCCATGAACTTTTCTTGTTACGCAACAATACTCTAGAAGAGTTCTAACTTACTTGAGGCTCTAAATGAAAACAAAAGATGTACCTAAAGCATTGAAAGCTGGTTTTGATTGAATTATTTATCACAGGAAAGGTTAAATATTAGATTAAATACATTCATGGAATGACTTAAACGTAAGAACGTCATCTGTTTTTATATATTAGTGCCTTATAAAACAAATGTAAATGTACGATAAATAAATCCATAGCTGAAAAACGTCTGACTCTTTATCACTGAGTCTAGACATTGATGACGATTACGTAGCGCGGTAGATACAGACAATGGAAATACTCATGGATAAACTGTACAAAATACCATTACTGTTGCTGAGTTTTCTGCTAGTGTGCCACAGTCCCATATTTACAGCAAGGAAGATTTAAGAGATTCGTGTAATTCTCGATAACTTCACAATTGTGAAGATTTACTGTATATTTGAACTTAATCAGAAGATAATATTTTAGATAGAATTGAAAATTAAATAAAAATTTTTGTTTTCCTTCATGAATGTTTGAAGAAAAGTGTGAGGAAAAAATATTTGAAGAAAATAGAAGAATCATGGAAACATTAACCGAGATAAATACTCTTCAGAAGTTTGTAATGAAAAGAACTACGGAAGACGGGAATCTTATGGGAAGATATATATTTGACTGTCAAAGGTAGGCGTTCAAAGTGATTGGCAGGGAAAAGACTAACTTGGAAAGCTCTAGAAAATCAACTGTTGGACTGGTAATCAGTGATGATGACTCAATACTTCCTGGTTTCATTCAGTTAGGATTAGAAATAAAAATATCAGTTATTATTACTGTTAATTAACTTTTATATTAATAAAGATTTAATGGTAGTAACAATAGTTTAAAAATTAGGAAAGCATTTCTGTGAATTCAAAGCGTTTATTGCCGAAATTCTACCCTCAGATTACTCTTATTCACGAATATATCTCAATAATTCATTCAAAAGTTTTCATAGAAAAGGAATTTTAATGAAAAATGATGGCGTGAAAGGTGAAAGTGAAGCATGCCTCGGAGGTCGTTAACAACTACAAAATTTTTCGAGTTACAGAAAATGAGGACATCGAGTATTTTTTCCAAAAGGCTCTTTGAATCCGAAAAGGGGCGACGAGATATTTTGAAATCTACATATCCACTTCGTAAATCTGCTTTATAAGTTGAAAGGTTTTGGAGAAAAAGCATAGGATAAAAATAGAAGGTTTCCGCGAGAGATTAAAAACGTCAGTGAAAGAAATATGCCTTTTTATTAAGCCGCTTCCAATAGTAATACCAACCGTTCCATATTAATATGGAATAAATAACTGGCACTCCTATCATATGCCATTTTATTAATTACAGCAAACAGTACATAACAAAAATGGTGTTTTGTTTTTCATTTGTTTATAAGGAATAAGTGCAAATGAATGGGGAGTCAAGAGGAGTTTTGTGTAAGCATTTGAAANATAATTACATAAT
Organism: Ladona fulva; assembly: GCA_000376725.2. Classification (NCBI taxonomy): domain Eukaryota; kingdom Metazoa; phylum Arthropoda; class Insecta; order Odonata; family Libellulidae; genus Ladona; species Ladona fulva. The sequence goes on along the minus strand of KZ308135.1, from coordinate 2,484,720 downwards.
ATCTCCAAAAGATACGCTATTGCCTTATTTAAATACTCTGATGAAAGCCGTTGTAATATTAATTCTAAGTTAAACGTGTTTGTTCGTTAGCATTTTTGCAAATCGGTGACTGAAACGATTAATAAATATTCAGCAATAGTACAATAGTTTAAAAAGTAGGAAAGCATTAAAAGCGTTCATAGCCAAAGTTCTTCCGGCACATTACACTTATTCACAACATATACATCATCATCAGCCATTTTCAATCCGACGTCGGATGTAGGCCTCTCCAAGCGCTTTCCAACTCCCTCTATTCTGAGCCTCTCGTTGCCATGTTACCCCTAAATACTGAATGATGTCTCTACTCCAGCGGTCCCTAGTTCTTCTTCGTGGTATCTTCACATTTCTTGGTATCCAGTTCAGAACTGCTGATGTCAATCGGTTGTCGTTTCTCCTTGCAACATGGCCTGCCCACATCCATTTCAGTGATCCTACCTTATCTATGATGTCTGTCACTCCTGTTATCTTCTTAACCCAGGTGTTGCGTTTCCGGTCTTCTTGTGATTCCAAGCATACGTCGTTCCATACTTCTTTGTGTAGTCTGAAGTCGCTGGGTTATTGCTGCGTTTAGCACCCATGTTTCACTTCCATATGTCAAAACTGATAGAATGCATTGGTTTAAGACCTTTCTCTTCGAGACCATTGGCATTTTTACTTCAGAATATGGTTGTTTCTTCCAAAAGCACTCCATCCTAGTTTTATTCTTCGATTCACTTCATTGATCCTTTTTTTCTCTCCTGTCGTAACCAGTTGTCCCAGGTAAGTGTACTCTGAACAAAAATCAAGGGGTACCTCTTGTAGTAAGATTGGTACTTGTGCTGCGAAAGAATTATACATTACCTTAGTTTTCGATAAGTTTATCCTGAGTCCTATTTTCTGCCCCGCCGCGTTCAGTTCTTGAAGTCTTCTAGATAGTGGCTAGATCTTCACCGTTGGTTGCGAAGAGTACTATATCATCTGCGAAACGCAAATGACTGATATGCTCTCCATTGATGCGTAGGCCCCTTTCCTCCCAGTCTAAGCTTTTAAACACTTCTTCCAGAACGGCTGTAAAAAGAATTGGTGAAAGGCAGTCGCCTTGTCTCATTCCCTTCTCAATCCGGAATTCCTATGTTTCTTCATGCAGCATTACAGAGGCTGTGGCGTCCTTGTAGATGCTGCGTAAAAGTTGGATGTACGTAGCATCCATCCCTTGTTTCCCCAGTACCTCTAGTGTGGAGGAGGTACTTACCGAGTCAAAGGCCTGGGCATAGTCCACAAAGCAGAGTACTAGTGGCATCTCGTATTCGTTCATTTTGCTTATAATTTCTTGCAGCGTGTGGATGTGGTCCATAGTGCTGAATCCCTTGCGAAATCCAGCTTGTTCTCTGGGCTGGGCAGCTGCCAGAGACGTCTTCAGACGTGTAGCTATTACTCTCATGAACATTTTATAAATAACAGGAAGGAGGCCAATGTTATGGAGGGCGGTAGTTATTCAAATCTTCCTTGCTTCCTTTCTTGTGCAGAAGGACAATCATTGCATGGTTCCATTCCTTCGGAATTCTCCCTTGTCTAAGGCAATTAGTGAATAACTACGCTAGGATAGGAGAAATTTCTGTAACACCAAGTTTCATATATTCTGCTGAAGCTCCATCTGCTCCTTCTGCCTTTGCATTCTTCATCTTCTTGATGGCCTCTGTTACTTCTTCTGGGAAAATAGAGGGGGTTTTCGGAGGTTTGTGTTTCTTCTTGGTTTTCCTCTTCAACATTTTCTGTCTTCTTGTATAAGTTGGTGAAGTATTCTGTTACTGTCCTCAGTATTGCTTGTCTATTGGAAGTTCTTGTGCCATCTTCTTTCTGGACTACCAAGATTTGTTTCTTTCCCATGGATAGGCCTTGCCTGACCTTCTTCATGCTCTTGTTGTTCTCTATAGCCTTTTGCACAATTCTTTCGTTAAAATTCCTTACATCTTCCTTCATCGCCACTCTGATAGACTTGCATAGCTCGACATTTTCGATATTTTCCTTTGGCAA
>KZ308135.1:2458177-2481757 GCA_000376725.2 Ladona fulva | reverse complement strand
ATCTTCGCTCTTCAAGCTGCGGCAGTTGTAGGTTGCGAAGTGTAGGGGGTTATTTCTTTTCTTCATGATGGACAAATGTAATGCCACCACCTCACGGACATCCGAATGGGTGGCGCTTTTACGTCCGGATAAATTTCCATTACAGAAGCTCATCATGATAAATTGTAATTGCGCCTGGAGGGTAAAAGACAGTGGTTCACCAGACTGTCTCACTGCCGGTTGGTGAATGAATGAGTGCCACTCTCACTATTTGCCCGGAGATATAGTTGAAGTCTTCTTAGCATGGTTGAACCTGAGCTATACATCGCCTCCAACCTCCGTTTACACCCCTCCGCCCCTATGAGGCAATGAACTGAGGCAGTAAATTAATTATTTAATAATCAGCGATTTAATATATCAGCGAAAGAAATAAATAAAATTTACAACCATAAGCGAGATCTTGTGGATCCATCGTGTGGAATTAACAGAGGCGTTTTACACGAAAGAAATAAACTTCAAGTCTTGTTACATAACGAAAAAAAGTCTGACTCGAAGTAGTAAAAAATCCAGGTTCGATTTTCGGCTACGTCAGAATTTTCCTCTTTCTGTACCTTGTCTAACATCAGTTATGTTTACTATGCGTTACTCCATCCTTATTCAAGTCCTTTTAGTAATCGACGTATTGAATAAAGCTTTGAATAGTTAACTTATGATTTGGCTGAAAAATTACGAAAAATAAAAGCAAGTGTAGTGAATTAGTACTTTAATTATAAAATTTAGAAAAATTGACTTGAATCCACTCTGATTAGTTTGACAGTCCTCGCTAAATTACACCGAAAATATCCCGTAATATATCTCCTATTCCAGGTTAGTGTAATCATTCAAATTTTGCTGAGAGTCATTTATTTATTTATGAATGCCTCCGCAGCATCTGTTTATTGGACAATTACTGTGGAAGAATTCCAACAATAACAACGGACGAACACACATGACCATTCCCTAACCGGAAAAACCCGACTAGCCGGGATTAGAACCTTTGGGTTGGAGCGCTAGCGTGCTAGCCACTCCGCCACCGCTGCCGTTCATTAATAACTAAGTAAAGCTTAGAGTATTATGCAAATGTTTTACAAATGTACCCAGTAAAACCAGTTTAAAACGCTCCCGCTTAATACGCGGTTTTCTCTCGGTACCGGTCCTTTTTACACAGAATAAGTTTTAAATACTGCTTAAGACGTCTGACAAAACTAGGACTGGGATGTTTCCTAAGTGCAAGCCTCTACGTGCCAGTTACCTTTACCCTTTTCCTTTTGTGTTATTCTTAAAGGGCGTTCTTCTTTCAGCACTTTGTAAAACCGGTTCCTCAACGAGAACGTTGTTGATGATGCCGCACAGTCAGACAAAACCACTTTGCCCTTGCCTATAAAGTCTCCCAAAAAGGCTTGAAAATATGCTCTGGCTCGATAATTTAATTGGTTACAGCATCTGCTCGGAAAGAGGAAGACTCCAGGTTCGCGTTCAGGTCCTATCTCTTTTTTCGTGTCTGTTATTCCAGGGGACAGTTCACATTATCTGAATCGCCGTCGTTCGCTCTCTTTCCCCTATTCGCTTTGTCCATTTTTGTGTTGCTTTTGACTCTTTTGTTCATTGTGACTAATTTTGTGAAAAGAAAATAAAGATATCGCGAAACGTAGTGATTTTCACCCCACTGTCTGGACTGACTCTACCTCTATAAGATAAAGTGACATCTTCCCCATCAGTTTCGCCTCAGGGCAGAACTTTAGATTAAAATGTCGCTTGGCGTTGTTTACTTTCATTTCAGTGTCAATTTGTAAACAGATCGAATGAACTAGAGTGATAGTGCAATGGTTGCTGGACTTCTAAGCGTAGTCTTGGAGTGATCGTGCTCTATTACGGTCTCTCACCACTGCTGATAAAAAATTCTCCGCTCTCCCCCCAAATATATATCAAGTAGAAATTGCCTCATTGTTGAGTCAATAATAACCTAAAGGAAGTAACAAAGGAGGTGCTCCCTTTGTACGAAAAGTTGACCAATCTTGAAAGGTGTTACAAGAAAGCAGCTAATTACGGTACAATAGTTCGAGAACTCTCTAGATAACCTATCAACAGCTGTGGAAAATGAAGCAAGCTAAAGTAATTCCCTTTTCATGTTAAGGTGTAAAGCATTTCTTTAAGATGTAAGAGACAAGAAACACTGCCGTATTGTTTCACTCGCACGAGAAATGAAGTGTTATCACGTACCGGTTAAGACGCTATCCGGCTTATGACGCAGCTTTAACTCGGTTCCAAGATAAGCGTCTGAAGCGGGTTTTACTTATTTTGATTACTAACATACAAACAACATCACAGTATTAATTTCTCTAAATATCCTCAGTGTGTATCCTATTTCCCTTAATGTGCTCACTCAAGCTTTGCAATTTACAAGTTTAGATCCTTCCTCAAATTCCGCGGTTCCCCTCCTGCATTACAACCATCTATCCATTCTTTTTAAGCATAAATTTCCATTTATGCTTTTAATCTGAATATTAAAGGTTAAATTTCTTAAATGTGCAAGGTTCGACGCTATTCTACAACCTGTAAAAGGAGCCACGTTCACCCCTATAAAGAGGAAAATTATGAGTCTAGATTATTATATATTGAGATAATCCGCCCATGTTAAGCTCATGCAGATCAATGTGACTAACATTTCTTGATCTCGTTTGAAGCTAAAGAATACGAATTTCCTCCTGATAAGGCATACTCATTCAATTGCAAAGAATATGGTTGCATACCAAAGAATTAAGAAATTGTTATCCTTAAGAAATTGAGAGGAGATGTCACAGGATGGAAGGAAATCATCCCATAAACTCATATATTCAATTGTTTACACTATCCTAAAACATAAAAACGAACCTTCCAATCTCTTAGTTATGACTCATAAAACGTACAATCTCGGCATTACTAAAATATATTTATTGGAATTCTTGCTCTCTAGGAAAACTAGTTTAAGCTTATCTGATGATTTAAAGTTATGAAAACCTCGTCTTCAAGTCAGGCTCCATCTAGCTTACAGTGATTGTAACAAAGGGCATTTAATGCGTTCCAACCCCGTGGTCTCGTGTCCGAGTCCCGGCTCATTTCGGATTTTCATTATTAGGAAATGGTTGTTCGTTTTTTCGTCTACTGCTAATGTCCACACCTTTTATGTTATTGTCTGATATGGGATGCTTGTGATGGCTCCGGAAAATAAATAGAGTTACATAAATAAATAACCACGGGTTTAGGATTAGTAGTTTTAACAACAGTACTCTTTTCGCATTGTGTTCGATGACTCAATCGTAATATGAGGATGTTGGCAAGGATCAAAAACAGTCTATGATTACATGCAATTCTAATCATAAGATTTTAATTCGCCAAATGAGAAATAAGAGTGTAAAAGTAAAAGAACAAGAATTGAGTCGCAATGATGTTCAGCATTAACTTAAAAAGGATGACGATAATTTTTAAAACAGAATATCTCGGAAAAAATTATTATTATTATTATTTAATTATAATCAAGTATACGAATCTTGGAATTCGGCTTAACGTAGCGTCAGTAAAATGTAGCATGTTAAGAGTTTTGCACCGAGTGTCGTTCAAGCATACTGTCAGTAAAAGCGTACTGACGGTCAGAGTGTATTGGCGGTCAAATGCATTGGCGCTCAATCGATATAAATCCAAGAAGAAAATCAGTGCACAGTTAATGAAAGTAACTATTGGTTTTGTTTGTTTATCGACTGATATCTCCGAAAGTTTTAAATACGTCGACAACTTTCCAAGGACGCAATAAAATAAGAATGACGTAGAGCAGAAAGTTTTCGAGGAGCTACATCCAGCAAGGCGTCGATCGCCTGCGTATCCATCAAACGCGGAAGCGTTACATCCATTAGTTTGGGAATCGTCCACACAATATCTATACCTCGGAGAAAGAAAATCGCTCGTGCATCGTCGAATGTATCAGAAATGAATCACCATGATCGAAATCGATTAAGCGATCACGAGGATGTTATTCTTGCAGATAAAGGGATCGGGGAGGAGTGGAAACAAAGGAGCAGGGCGAAAAATGAAACGTTTTCTCCTTCCTAGGCAGTTTTAAAAGGAAGAAAAGTAATATCGGGGAAGAATTTCGCGGTGCAGCGGCGTGGCCGTAAAAAAAAATCGACGGTTGAAAAGTTTGTCAAAGCGACGTCCCATAATGGATAGGACTCTGAAAGCAAAGCAATTTTAGGCGAATGGATGTGAAAAACAAAGGGTTGAGGGAGGGGGAGTCGTTATCAGACGAGAATGGCTTGGTGATAGAAAGGGTAGGAAATAATAGGGGACGTTGAATGAAAGGATTTTCTCACCCTCCAATATGGAGTAAAGCGTTTCCATCTAAACAAATGGGGCGCAATAGTAAATAATGCAAATAGTTCACTCGGTACGTGGCGCAAAAACTCGTTTTTTTAGAAATCCTCGAAAAATCTGTTAATATTCTCCTAGTGGCATTTTTTCCAAACTCTGAAGTAATTGAATTTTTATTATACTGGTGATTATTAAATGCAAACATTCCGCGGGTTCGAGTTCGATTAAAATAGCTCGCTGCTATAAAGCATTCTTCTGCTTTCTTTATTGTCTGTCAGGATTTATAAATTCGAGAACAGCCTCAGCAAATGTGGTTTCATTTATGTTTACTTTTGAAGTTTATTCACGGTGAATCATTCGTTTTAGCATACCAGTTTCTCTACAAATTCACGGGAAAAATGTTCAGCTCTTCGGCTGAAAATCATGCGATATTGAAACATAAGCAGTTGTTCCAAAAGAGGCCCATCATGCTTTTTTCTCGGCTGTTGTTTCATATTGTAAACTCATATACTAAGTTGCGCTACGTGAAGATCCACAATCAAAATACAATTACATTAATTAGTCTAACTACCTTTTCTTTTAAGTGGAACTACTTATATATGGTTAAAACTAAGAAAAACACGTAATTTTTAGGTAAATATAAAAAAGATGAAGAGTACTTTAAGGGCAGATAAAAAGACAGAGTTGGTGAGTAGTCTGTTAAAATTATATTTACTCCTTTACTTATGTCTATAGAGTTCCCAGATATGAATTTTTTACTCAAATCTGACCTTATTTGTATGGTTTCATTTAATAAGATATAATTTAAAGCACCGCTTTCGGCTCCATAAGTTTGTTTTCACGCCGAACGGGGTTTCAAACGTCTGCCTTATTTACGCAGCTTATTTGTTTTACGAAGCGGCAGAGAGGAATGAATGAAAAAAGGCAGTCCCGTCGATGAATTTAATAGGAATTCCTCCAAATATTAGTTTCGTACGTACACATTTCACGATGTGAAAGTCGGCGGGAATAACCTTGAGGAGACATCTAACGGTGGGGTAAAAATGCAAAGGCAACGTCGCATGCGCGACTCCCTGGAAAAGTTAAATTGACGACTATGTTTCTGTATGAAATTATGACTTTGACGCTCAACGAGGCACATACCTCTGGAAGCTTTCTTCGTCATCTCCACCGTTTCTCTCCCTGCTATCCTCTCTTTTTCTCTCTCTTACACTTCCTTCTCGATAGAAAGGGCCGTGGATGACGAATGCTCCCAAAGCTGGAGAAGGAAATGTTAAAAAAGTGGAAATAGATACCAAAGAAAATTACGGGGTGACATCTAAATTAAGCCATGAATTGGGTAATAGGGCGTGATAATTGTCTTTAATTATAGAGGAAATATGAGCAAAGAGCATTTCTCGTTAAGAGGTGGTGCTTTTTTTCATGGATATTTCCCTAAAAACAAAGCGCATTTCTTATGAGCGTATTTGCCTTTATGGACAAATACCCTTATCGAAATTTTTAAAAATTGCGAGACTTTTCTTAGCGTTTTCGAAATAAATAAAGTTATTAATAATTTATTCTTTCTGTGATAATTATTAGAAACATTTAGTTATTAATGAAATACTATCAATACTCAGCACACTCAGTAAAACAAACCTGATATGTCATTTCATGTTTGAGTGAAATAAATTCTAATGTATTGGGTTTCACTAGCTGGATATTACTATAATAATATATATTTGCGTTAATCTAATAATACTTTGAGCCTTAACATTTATCATGCCATCACACAGGTATACTTCATTTGCATTTACTGACGGCCATTCCAGTCTACTTCAAGCTCTGAGCGTGAACACATTCAGAAAAAAGGTGAGTTCTCTTCCCTTATATTAGTATGATGATGCCTTAACATTTTTCATGCCATCACACAGGTATACTTCATTTGCATTTACAGACGGCCATTCCAGTCTACTTCAAGCTCTGAGCGTGAACACATTCAGAAAAAAGGTGAGTTCTCTTCCCTTATATTAGTATGATGATTAATCTACATTGTTTATGGCATTTAATCGAAAATTCCACCTCCAATTTCTTTCATAAAATAAATATACACTCAATAGTTCAAAGAATGATCCTTCTATTAGCTCCAAACCATTTTTTAAATTTATCTCGCGCTAGGATTTTACGTCTCCTTCTTCTTAGTTTTATAACTTTGCAGGAGAAGACTTTCAATTAATTCAATGACTTTTGGTTAACTTTGGAGGACTAATTCGTTGCCTCTAAAGGAAATTGGTACTAAAAATGCATATAGTATTATTTTAGAGGCATGTTCTAAACTTACAATAGCGGTTTAAGGAAATAATGTACATTATTGCTTCAGTTACAAAAATAGATCAGTGTCAACTCTTAAGGACGCAAAAGTCTTTTAGTTTTCTCTATAAGTTTGTCGCGGTTTTCCACTATGTATAGTTAAAGAATATGAAGTGTGATTTATGTTAATTATCCATTAGAACATTACAATTTATTGCTAAATCTTTTAAATCCGTAATTAGGATGTAAATTTAAATCCCACCCGCGCAAAAAACATTTTCTTATTGGACCAGTATTTTCATTTCTATTTTCAGTATCAATGAGGAGGGAACATTTTTCAATAATATTTTCTAAGGAAATACTTTTACTTCGCTAAGGAAAATGATCTTTAGCGACTAAAGAAGGAAAACGGGACAAAATCGCTTATAGATTTTATGAGTAATAAAGAGTTAGTAAATAGCAAGCTTTTGCTTGGAGAATAGGGCGTCTGAAAATTATCACCCCTATTAAATATCAAAAGAATCGTAAAAGAATAATTAATCGAAGTCATGCTCGCACATCTTTGATAGGAAGTGAGACTGGAATATTAAAGAGAGCTTTCTACGAAGTGAAGATTGTCTGATGTCAAAGTGAAAGGGTAATCAAATTACCAGATCCAGGAATGTGCAGGAATCTAATTCCGCGTTTTTTCTTCCGGTGCTGTAACAACGTTGAGCAACGGAATCTGGCTCATTACCCAGGAATGTGAGTATAGGCTTCCTTTATTTATTGCATAAATTGGTCCTTCTGATTGAGTTATCAGTTGCTTCATTGAAAAAGTATGAAATTCGACAATTTTCTCTTGTTATTAGCGTGATTCTACAGCGGCAGCGAGGAAAAAATAAGGCATATTCAAAATTCCAAGGTTTGTGGTCGGTCTGACCCTTTTGTCTTGTTGCTCATCGGCTTCAAGGAAGTCATTATGAGCGGTGGAAACCCTCTAAGGCAGTTATAATCCCAAAATAAGGCTAATAGAATTGTTTATTATTTTAGGAATTAGTGGAGATAGGCTCTTATATTAGAAGTAATCTAACCTAACCTAACTTAAACTTAACTAGATAATGAAGGTATAACTAAAACTAATTATTTACAGCTTTCTTTCTCCATTTCGTCTTCGTGTGTGACTCAAGCAGAGTAAGTATTTGTTTGGGTTCCTTGATCCTCTTCATTTTTCGACGTACATTTGGTATATAGTCCCATATATGTTGTAATAAGGCAAAATTGATGGTTTGCAATTTCCTAGAGAATATCTGCTCAATGTTTTACTTATTTTTTATTATTTTAGGAGATAGGCTCATATATTTGAAGTAATCTAACCTAAACTAAACTAGATGATGAAGGTATAACTAAAACTAATTATTTATAGCTTTTTTTCCGTACATTATGGTTTTATTCGAAGCTTCACGACTCTATACAATGCCTGGTGAAACGGGAAGTATTTTTGGATTTATGAAGTTGATTTGACTTATGATTAAAAATTATGAAAATATGATTATGAAAATTGCGGTTTCAGCCTCACGGCTCTTCCGTGCTAAGCTACTCGTCTTTTCCTTATCATTGTGATTTCCTTTGGGGGGGTTTCTCTCATAAGACCACTTTGTGACTTGGTTGCCTCAGTGAGGACCATCTGGCGGCAGTTTGTGACATTAATATGGGGGATATTCGCCTTGCTCGCAAAAGCATTCCCAATCAGTGCGGAAGAGACGTGGAATGGTTGTTCAGTGGTTAGAATACCTGCCCAGGAGATGGGAGACCTGGGTTCGAGTTCCAGTTATGTTGTTGATTTTCACATCTGTTATTCTGTGGGTTTCAGTCGCATAGGTCTTCCGTGCTAAGTCATTCACCTTTCCTTATAATTTTGTTTTCGTGATCCCATTTGTCCTTTCTCTAATCTTTAAGTCGATTTATTTCTGTAGCGATCCATTCACTCTTAAAATTAAACCCATTTTAAATTGAATAATTTTACTTAATTCATTTGATAAACAACTGTAAGGCTCGTTGTAATGATGCATATTTAGCCTTGAGGTTAACTCTGACCCTACGGTAGACTCTGACAAATTGTATTGCAATCGATATTTAAACTTAACTGACTATTAATATAGCAGTAAACTTAATCGTCAGATTGAGAAGGGTTCAGATCTCAAATTATAGTTAACTACAATCCATCAAGTATGTAAACCATTAATATTGCTGATAAATACCGATGAAAAGCTCACTATCTAACTCTCTAAACAGTTTTAAAATACTCCCCATACCACTAACTGGTCGTTAAGCTTAATGTTCAAGTTAGTTAACAAAGCAGACTTGATACATTATCACACCGGTCCTTATAATGCAATCTCCTGAAGTATTTTTCTGCCAACTTTTAATACTCTTTCAAGCTGAACACTTTTCTTAGAAGCCTCCAATTTTTAACCTTTTATGGCCCTCTTCATGCGTTCAATGTTTGACAGCCAATCAACTATGCCCTTCAGATCAAAGATTTAACCAGTATTCCCCAAACCATGTCCAGCCACTTCATTACCATCTGTTTCACAGAAACAAACTGACGCAGAGAACACACGCAGAAAAAAATTTGGCAGAGGTTATCTTCCATTATTCTTTTAATATATTCTGTAAAACTTATATCCCAACAAAGAACTCCGCTCATGTTGCCGAATCTGTGCGCCTATTACAGAAATAGCAATAATAGATCTTCTGTTTGGCAATGTTTTCAATTAAAATCAGATAAACAGTAGATTTAGAAATTTTATTGAGGTTATCGATTAGTCCGGTAAACGTAAAACGATCATTTTGAAAAATATCTACCACTACTTGAACTTTTTCTTCAATTCGAACTGTCAATGGCGGTCTCGGCCGTAGATCATCGTCAGTTACCACTTCCTCTACCACCACAAAGTCTTGCATACTATTTAAAAACGTTCTTTCGACTCATTTTTCCATTAGCATAAAGAGTCTAAATCCATTTAAAGCTTTTGTGACACTTTTCCCAAATTTAAACTAAATCTAATACTGACACATAGATTCCTTGTTCCTTTTCGACGTACATTCAGAAGATACTGTCAACTGTTGCGTTGTTTTAAATGAAGTACGTATGCTATTGCAGTGAAATATATATAAAAGTTAGTTAAATTTGTCTGTTACCGACCGATTTGTTTGCAAAGGATGGTGCTCATAAGTGCATGAAAAGAAAATTACTCACTTTTCCCACAGGAAAGACTGTGTATGGTTGTAAATACGTATTCAGATTATTAATCTCTTAATTGATATCGGAAAACCATGTGGGAAGATTATTCAAATGATGGCCAAATTGTAATTTCAATCCCATAGTAGTCAAGTGATTTTTTTGAATATTCTCTGCAAAAGTTTTTTAATATTCTCACGGAATGTTTTCCGAAAATTTCAATGAAAAAGTAAAATCAACCAAAATATCTTTGTTATAAGATATATATGTATACCGTGATTTCTGGGGAAGAGACGTATGTAAAGCAGATTCCAAATCTTTTGAAAGCGTACAAAATTATTAATGAGACATTTTGCTTTAAATGATATGGAAATTTTCTCGAAAGAATCTTCAAAGGTCTCCCAAGATGGATTCTTAGAGTTCTCTTATTAACGAAACACTCAGAGAGGCCTGCGAAATTAAAAAGGGCATCTTTAGAAACAGTATTCATCATTTCAATCAAGCTAGAGAGGAATGAAAGCATGAAATTAAGAACTCAATTCGAAATGAATATTTTTCCCTTCCGGGGCTTTTTAGACTTTTAACTTTGCTTATTTTTCCATTTTGTGAAATTATTTGAAATTTAAAATACTTAGCCCTTAAGTAATATACACGCGCATGCTTAGAGAATTGCTAATGAGCCATTGAAGGAGGTTAACACCACTCCATAGACGGGGCCATCCACAGAAAACTTAAAGTAATAAATGAAACTTTTGCTAAAAATATTCTCCTAAAATTTTAGAAATTCAGAATTAACATTCACATTTACTGACAAAGTTTAATTCAGAATTGCAATTATAAAGCAAAACGGCACGTAACGACAAGAGATAATTTGACATTCCTTTCGAGAGGTAGCATTACTTACCTCAATTCTCAACGTAATTCCTGAGTCGACATTGACTAAGGATTTTAATCATCCGGATTTATTTAATGAAGGCAAATTTATATTTATAGGAAGGCAAAAGTCCACCATTCCTGAGGAAGAATTTTGAGTCACTGGTTTTTGTAGTTTACAATTAGGCATTTCCCATGGGTTCGAGCACTGCATCCAGTGTAGAAGACCGTAACCAATAATACAAGTCTGTAGAATGATTGCGTGTTTAACAATTGTCTTATTGCTGTAGCAAAAAAAAGTCCTTGCAGGAATATAGATTTGCTAGACGGCAGTTCGGCGTATTGACTCTCACCGCAGCTGCATTTAGCTATTCTAGACCGTTTTGACACGCTACTTATTAATTAGATAGCTTCCCAATCCTTTTCACCATGGAAGGTTAACATTATGGTTCCCACCCGGAATCGAACCCGAGACCGTTCTCTCCGAAGGTGAACGCGCTAATCACTTAGCTATCTGGCAGGAGGGCTTTTCATAAGTACAGTAATTCCTCATAATTAAATCATCCTTATGTATCCTTTACAAGGCTACCCGTTTCGTCATATTTTCAAAACCCCACATATATGATAGTGGTAGCTGTACTAAAATTACTTGAACTTATTCTTCTAATATGAACGCATATATGCACGTCTACACACAACATGCCCGTCTACGCAAAATAGCGAATAAAATGTAGTGTGAGCATCGTAATTAAAAAAAGGGAAATGGAAATCACATAAAAAATAGGGGAAATGGAATTCACATAAATAGTGAATAGTAGACAACAATTTTCTCAATATTTACGCAATTTGCGGACAAATGGTGACAGAATATTTTAAAAACGCATCTGAATGTGCGAAAATAAGTACCCTTTGTTTCATTTTGCTGCAAGCACCGAAATTAATTTCCTTGTGGGCAAAGATAGCTTTTGAGAGTGATTTACCATTTATCAAGAAAATATTACGCCACATTGATGAATAAATAGACTCTTTTGGAGAGATTAGGCTGATGTTGGCCTCTTTTCTAACTAAACTCTTTTATTCTTATAAAATTTACAGCAGTTAATGAAAAGAATAAAAAAAGAGTAGTGTGTGAGAAAAAAATATTTAACACTTAAGGTTCAAAATAAAGAAGTCCACGCTGGTGGTCTTAATGCAATGAATAATGTCATTGCGAGAAACATCGAGGCATTAAGAGCTCGAAATTCACACTTGCGAGCTCCGGCGGTCCTACACTGGTCAAATCCGCAGATACAGAGGGATCTGCTAATCCAACTTATAGATCCGTTCAACAACACGCTTTCTAATACTTAAATCCCCAGCATAAACTGTACTGGACGGTAATGCACTTCCCTCCGCTCCTTACGGGCTTTCCGATGTTTTGCACGGCGTGGAAACGATTGCCGAGCGATAGGGAGATAAGGGGAAAGGTTGGGTGGATAGCGGCTGTATTACAGGACTTGCGGCCAGGAGCCCTAGCGGGTGGGGGTGGTAACCCTTTTTCCAGGGCCGTATAAGGACTACGCCCTTCCCAAAACCGTGCAGCTTCCCCTCACTTCCCAGAGATTCCAACGCGCCCGACCTCTCCTCTTTCCTTCTGCGTAATCATCTCTTTTGCCTTCTCATTCTTCGCAACCGTAAGGAGAGTCCTACGAGCGCTCGCGTCATTCAATCTCGTCTTTCCGCCGTTCCATACCGCCCTTTCCCCAGGGTTTCCGACCGACGTCCCTGGTGTTTTTTCTCCGTCCATAATCGATTGATCGCCCAGTTTTCTTTCCTCATTTTCTATTTGTACCGTTTCGGGGATTTTTGCCTTTTCTCTCGACGTTGTTTTTGTTTTCGGGTATTTTTTCCCATCTTCCCGGCGGTGTTTTCGTGTCACATTTCCCGAATCTTTGTCCTCCGCCGGCGGACAAAGATTCGGGAAAGCACGGAAAGAAGCTTTGCTTTCCGTGCTTTCTCCTTTCCCTCCATATGTTTATTTTTTTCTTCCAACATCTTTTTCCTCTTTTTTGTTTATTGTCATGTTTCATTTTCCTGCAATTGTACCAGAAAGATTGATGTCCGACGTGAATAACACGTACAAACTGCAGGAAGCATTGAAATGATTCATCTAGGTCTACGTAAATACCCTGCAAGCCGCCTTTCCGCGTGTAGACGGTGGTGTCGACAAAGCATTCGAGTTTCTTCTTCAGCTTATTGTTGCGATTACGTATTTCGGAAATGCACTTTCTCTGAATTTATCAAGCAATTGCAGCCTAGCTTCTAATGCCCTTTCTCTCAAAGAGCAATTGCAGCCTAGCTTCTAATACCCTTTCTCTCAAAGACTTCTAAGCATCGCCTGAGGTTATTAACATAAAACCTACTTCTTTGACGTAGTATTTTTAAGAAATATTATCTCCTTGCGCTGCACTTTCTCGAGTTTGCGGGTACACGTTTTATCCTCTGGATCCTATATACTCGCCGCATATCTTATAAATGTCCTGACCAAGGTGAAATAACATCGCTCTCTAACCTTTTCATTGCATCTACCTACAATATGCTTTTATAAAACTGAGCATCTTAGTTTCTTTTCCGCAGGTTTCTTTTCTATACAAGCGTTTTAGTTTAAGCTGTTAGTATGTATTAATTCATATATATATTACAGACTGACCCCTCGTAAATTAAATACCTAAAAACGGCTATTGCCAGACCAAAGGTGGAGAATCTGAGACTAAATTTTTTTTTAACCTTTAGTTATTTGGCTGAACATGAGGGTGATTGTCAATATATTCTTTGTGTCCTCCTTGAGTTCTGTAGGTTTTCGTCCGCTATAATCTTAACTGAGTAAAGTTAGAAATCGACACAAAGAATAAGTAACTGGATGGAAATGTTACGTCTAATAATTAATCCACGAAAATATGAGAGTATGGAAAAGGATTGCATGAGTCTAAAAGATTTAAGCCTAAATTCATGATCGAAATTTATTAAGAAATTCTATTCCCAAAAGTCTAATGAGAGGCCATAAGTTACACCTCCGCGAGAATATATATGAATATTGAGTAGTTGAAGATATGGACTAATACCCCCCACTTCCATTCTAAGTCCACGAGTTCCACCAGAGCGCCTTCTCCATTTTGAAGACCGCAGATTTAAGCAACTGGTTAATTCGAGAGGAAGTTAACTTTCAAGATATATGGAGGTATTTAGTTAGTAAAATACGGTGACATTGCTGTGAATTTTCGCAAGAGGATTTGTACATCCAAGTTGTGATCGAACTTAACCGACGATTAATATAAGATGCAGAAGGTGCATGTAACCTTTTAGAGCGTTCAGCATTCAGTGCAACTTTTTCGTCTGAAACCAGCCTTCAGCGTCCTGAAATACTTGGAAGCATTTAAATATTTTAAAACCTGAGGTTCGCTTATTGTGGAAAGTTAAAAAAAAAGAAAAATGTTCCACATAAGAGGTCCGTTCAAAAAGTTCCAGGACAATTTGAATTGCACGGTCAATTTTAGTTGCTTCAAATTAATTTCGGTAAAGGGCATATGAAGCCTTGATCACTCCTGATTAACTTCCCGTTTTCTGTGTTTTCATTACCTCTTTAGTTTTCAGTTAAAACAGTTTTGTCTGAAAGAGTTCTTTTCACTCGTGGCGAAATTTCAAAATGAACTACCGCGAGGAAGAGGATTGTTGCGTAAAATTCTGTTTCAGATTTGGAAAACCCGCGACAGAAACGTTTGAAATGTTGAAAATTGCTTTTAGCAAAAAAGTGATGAGTCGTACTCTGAGCTTTGAGTGGCATTCGCGTTCCAAAAGTAGTCAGGACTCAGTTGAAGACGATTGTCGAAGGGCATCAACATCAACTGATGACGGTCATGTCAATCACGTGAGGTCCCTTGTGCGAACCAATCGGCGACTGACTGTCACAGAACTAGTAGAGGAGGCTAGCATCTCTGTGGAAAAAATCAGGAGGAAGTGACCTGAGGTTTGGAAGGAAAACTCGTGGTTCCTCCATCACGACAACGCCGCATGGCATTCGACCCTCAGCATCCGTGAATTGTGCCCGAAATTCGATGTTTGATCTATCTCAACCGCCTTACTCTCCTGATTTTGACCCGCCGATTTCTTCCTGTTTACCAAACTCAAGAGACCACCCGAAGGAAAGAAATTTCAGACAATAGACGCCATAAAGGAAAATTCGACGCGGGAGCTTTCACTGATTACAGAAAACAAATTTAAACTGTTTCCTGCGGTGGAAACTACGCTGGGAAAATGCGTACAACTGGGAGGAGAGTTTTTTTAAGGATATCACGTGGAATAAGCTGTAAATATTCACAACAATAAAAAAAATAAGTCCTTGAATTTTCTTAAAGTCCTCGTATGTACTTAACGATTAATGCGGAGCCCTATGTTGGAATTTCTTCATTGTATTTCAAAGAAGGATAAGCGAATAGGCGAGGCATATCGTAAGTTAGGAGCAAGTAAACAACGAAAAAACGAATTTCTGTATTTGCTATTTAAAAAAGTTAAATAAATTACAAAAGTCCAAAAATAAGTGAACGAGAATAATATAGCTATAATAATAATTCCAATGTATGACGTCCGATTACTTTGCTGCCCGCTACAAACCCTTTAACGAAGTTTTGGCGTCCTTTGGGAACTCCTGATTTACAGCTAAAAGGTAAACTACAGTCGGAATATTTTAAAAGCTTCAGAAAGCTCCTATAGTAACCTTTTAAAATATGATCGTGGATTTTCTAGATAGAGGATTAAATGGGACCCAATGGCCGCCACAAGTGATGGTTACTTCGGGTCCTTTTTTCCTGGCGGCTTAAGGGATGCGAATAAATTCAATGCTCAAAAAGCTTATATGCCTATTCCCCGCTTCATTTATTTCAATTTTCTGCGTTACCGGTCATTCTTATGTATTCGATCGTTATTTTCTCTCAATGCGATCTCGTGATTCCCTTCTGAATAAAAGAATGAATGATGTTACATAAGCTCAATTAAGAGTTTAAACTAATGCAAAATTTTATTTCTTTGGGCATAAATATTTTCCATTCACTACAAGTATAAATTTCTGTTTAACGTACTCGAAAGTTCTAGGGTTATGTTAATGAACAAACATATGACGGTTGATGGAAAAGAAAGTGCTAGCACGGAAATAAGTTGGGTTGATAGAAAAAAACACGGAGGAGCCAGAGATGGTTGGGAAAGATTGGGTTTGACTGATATATTTAAGCGATGGCGGAGAAAATGACTGGGTCAAGTTTTGAGAGGAGAGGGAATACTAAAGGAAGCAATTAAGGGTACGATTCGAGTAGAAAGACAGAGGAAAAGACAAATATAAAAGGTGTTAGATGATGTTCATATCATAGACAAATATAAATGATGTTAGAAAAGTTCATCGTGTAATTAACTAAGATGTGGTATTTTTTGATTTTTATAATTCGGAGCTTCGGATACTCTATGAATCTCAATGATTTAACCTGGAACATATTGTAGTTTATTCCTCATTTTTTTCAGGAGAGTTTTATGGGACACTTAGGAACTGAATAGTCTCATATATGCCGTAAACCACAGACATTCTTAATTGGCGTTAAGTTGGCGCAATCTCGCATTGGATTAAGTTGGCGCAGTCTCGCTGAGATATCTTCTGTGATTATGCTTATAATTTCCTTTTATAATAAATAAAAAATGTTATAATAAATAATGTTTTGCTTAGTTAGGAATCAATTCTCAAATGGCATTATTGCTATTCATCAACAGCCTAGAAACTCGTGTAATATTTAATTATATCAGAAAACGAACTCTTGGCACATTGTTGGGATGTGGTTGTGTTGAAGACACGGAGTGTGGAACTTCAGAGCATAAAGTTTTGGAAATTCTCCTCTATAACTTTTGCTAGCTAATGATGGAAGGTTGGAGTTTCTCCAAGATAATCAATTTATAAACATATTGAATCAAGTTTGTGGTAAACGACTATATTAAACTATATGGAACTGTCTAATAAATTATGTTTTTACATCTCGTAGTTAATCAGAAGTTTAGCAATGGGTATTGTTTAAAAGGAAAAAAAACTAAATTGGTATTTCCAATGCGTGGAAAGTTTGATTAAACTACTAAAAATACAGGGTTAAAAAATAAATTAATAAACATAGCCATACCTTCACGAGTAGCATAGTTATTAATATGGTGTCGGAAACAAAAAATGTCCATATATAATAAGGAAACTATTGTTGTCGATTACAGATAAATGTGCGAATGAAAACTTTGTATTCAAAATATATTTTCACATCATGATTTCCTTTGACGTTTCATGTCTTTGATTACTCTTTTATTTACATTTTATCTTACGTTTGTGATTTTGTAACATGTATAATCAATTCGGTAATTTTGTGTACAATATTTGAGTTGGGCTCCTGAAAAGCCAAGTGGGCAATGCTTTCGACTTCGGTGAAAGCGGTTCCAGGTTCGATTCCCGGTTGGAGTCCAAGTGTGAAATGACCTCAGCTGTCGAAGCCCTTTTCATAACACTCATCGATATTTCGAGCTTCCGTCGTACTCTAATAACTAAACTAATTGAGTATTTATTAAAGGTTGTTCCATCGCAATCCTGAGGGGTTGTGTTGGGTCATGCACAACCGCGTGTAGTAGCACCTGTCTTTCAATCGCGTTATTATTTTTCCTCCCCTTAAATTTATGGAGCGTTTCTCCAATGATACTGAGCCGTCCACGATAACCATATCATATTGTACTATCAATTTCTATTTAAATCGACCGATAAAACTCTGATGACTGGTGGATAGCAGTTTCTCAGACATGTCTGGCTATAAACAGTGATTCAAGAGGCCATCATATAATTCCGTCTCAAAAGCACACCATTTTTTCTGAAATATCGTTGTTGTTTCTCGATCCCGTTTAAAGCCGGGCTTTTATTAAGAGCAGGCAAGATTAGTTTATAATTTACGGCGTTTGTTTCGTTGCCACGCCACCGCTGCTTTTCAAACGGATTACGTTTAATCTGTAATGAATGTATTGATTCTACCCTCGATTTGCGATTTTAAAAATCTGCGTATGGATGTAAATAGTGGTCGCAAAGAGATTAATGGAACTGCAAACACAAGAGTTTGCCTTTGAATAAGCGTTTTTCACGATTTTTCGTCCCGGTAATTCATCGTTCAATGCATATTCATTTATTATAAGATTTGGTGATTTATATCCATTTGTCATGTGCCTCTAGATGATTCCCGTTCTGTTTTTTTTTACATTTATCTATTTTATTAGATTATTCAGGCAGTAGAATTTGTCGCATTTCCTAGAAAATTGTAAGCATTCATCGTTTTTGACAGAATTTTATTTTGTTTTTAATTCGCTCTGCCTCTCAAAGACGAATATAAATGTAATGAATTATAAGGAATAGTTATACATGTAAACAGCCGATTTATTTATATACCTCGAGGAAAATGAATTATTTTAAATGTTGGGTGTCCTGTAAACCAATTTTGCTCCAATAGAAAGATAAGTTGAGTTCTGTGTTATGACAAAGAATAAAAAATGTTTCTTCTCGATGCATACAGCTGGCACATAAGGCCAACGTTTTGTTTAATAATGCTTCATCAAGAGCAACCGCAGAAAAAGCTACTTCGCAAATATCCATTCAATAGTGATTATGCGTGAATCTACCTCATTACCGAATTTATCTCCATCGTAATTGCATGCATATTCCCGCAGTGGATCATCCATACGCTATTGCTCGGCAAAACGTCCATCCCAAAAATTGGAAGGATGTTATTTGATCCTCACCATACCCTTCTCGTTGATATATGAAGCCATTTCTTTTGCCTCATCGCAACTAGCTTTTCCCAGGACTGTATTCAGAAATCCATACCTTCTACCTATCCGCATTTTCCCAACAGTGCTCCCATCTCTACTTTAACTAATGTATTTCCTTTCCATTTTCGTATCATCCGCTTCTCCACTCACTTTTCCTGGTTTTGTGCAATTTTATTTCTTCCTCTCTCATGTTTCATATGCTAAGTTATTTTTCTACTCCTCTTACTAAATGATTAACGTCATTATGCATGGTTTATATCATCTTATAAGTTATTTAGGACGAACTACGAGATATTTGGTGATTTCTTCTTCTTGGGGCAAACGTTCCGTGTTTAAATGATGTACGTAATTGGCATTTTCATTTCATGTTGAATGTCTTATAAGTTATACCGTGATTAGATCTTCGGACTTGGTTTATTCCTAATCGCAGCTCACAACTCGAAAATGTTACATTTTTGTATGAATTTTCCATTTTATCATATGTTCCCAAAGAAAATAGTCAAAAAGAAGAAAGAAGACTGATAGGACCTTGATTCGAGCCCGAATCTTCCACTTGACGGGCGAATGCTTTACCCAAAATGGCTATCTTTCCAAACCCAGAACAGAGCAAGGCAGATAGAGAAAAATATTTATTCTATTATATTCATAAGGAATTCATAGAGACTCACGAATGAAAATCAAGTCATAGAAATATATTTCCTTCATCGAAGACAATTAGTTCCGGAATCCCGTTTGCTTGCCGAGATAACATTTCCGACGCGTCAGGATCTTAGGATGAACTTTAGGAAAGTGTTTGAATTGAAGTAATTAAATGTCGACAGAGTAGGCCAAATGTTGAGGGGAGAAGAATTGCTAAAGATTGTTATTGAGGGAAGAATACAAAGGGAAAAAGCAGAGGGGAAGACCGAGAGAAAGGCTTGTTAGATTTCATTAAGGGTATGGTGGGTTACGTGCGGGCGAAGGAAATGGCAATTAGTGGAGAATATTAGAGATATGAACCTACCGAAAGGTATAAAATGTAATGATGATGATAATGATGATAATGATGTATAATGATAATGATGTGTAAGAGTCGCGATTTTTTCCAGAATGGACTTTTCTATTCTTCATAACAAATAACAAAGTCCCTCAACACTTTGCATTTTCAAATGGTACGAAAATGCTCAGTCCGCAGTTCTAGTGTGGAAACAGAGCAAACAACTCGCAAATATAGAAACGGCATAAAAACCAAACTGTACTCGTACGTAGCGAGTTTAACGGACCGATTGAAAATGTACATTGAAGTTACGTGAAACAGAATCTTTTACAGTTAATTCCGAGTTTAATCGTCAATTTCAGATTCATTTATGAAAGATCAAATTTAAAAAGTATTTTGTCTTCCTAAATCGTACCTAAAATACTGGAGATTGAATTTTTTTTCTGGTTATTCGTTGGAAAGTTAAAAGCACAAAGTACCATAACTACGGGTCATCGACTAGGAAATCTTTCCCTTGCAAATACACTCAAAGAATACGGCTCCGTGCTCCAGGTATCGAATGATTCTGCTGTAATTTTCAATCTCTTTCAATCTTTTACTTTACTGTTTTTTGTATTTGCTCATTTCGCTTCTCGGACCAACTCCAAACATAGAACTCGGCTCGAAGTTACGTTCTTTTTACTAACAGAGATCTATTCCAGCTCCAATCAAAGGATGAAAAGCTTTACACTTGTCCTAGTTTTTGAGTGTTTGATTTTGTTTTTCCGGCATGGGGTGGAATCGCTTTGATTATACGCAAACTTATTCAACGGGACAGTGAGAAATCCATTAATTTTCCTCTATTCGTGGGATCCATTCTCCCATCTTTGTGTCTGCACTTCATCCTGTGATTTGGAAAATTAAAATCTTTCTGCAGTCCATCCCTTTTCGTCGTCGTGCGGTTTTATTTCACCTCCTGCAGAGTCCTTTATTCCCGGGAAGTTTCTCGACCTATCTTTATAGTCCTATGTTTTTTTTTCCTTTTCTCTCCTTCTTGCCCTAAATTTAAGCCCTACGCATTCCGGTTTCCGGATTCTGCATCGGGCTTCATACCTATAGAAACTCAAAGGGAAAATCACCCCTACATGCAGACGTCCATTTTCCAATTAGAGCATATCTAAAAGCTGCTTTCTGCACCTCTCTTCCTGACACCACCAGAGATTTAAAAAGACTAATTTGTGTAAGGCGTACCCGTCGCAGAATGCCGTCCTTTTTCCCTCGTCCGATATCCCGTTTCATTCGAGATTTGCTTCGTGCGACCGTTGCTTTTTCTCGTATGAAAAAGAGACGCAGAAGCCTAATATTCTGATGAGATTGTGTTTCTCTTTGTTATTTGATTTCAAATCATGCAAATTATATTTAAGTGCCATAAGTCTTGGCAACTACATTATATCAGCCAATGCAGCTGTTGGAATAGACATTTACTATTTGCGATTGGAGGTCAATGGAATGTAATTCAACTTGCCCGTACCAAATTAGCTTCTGGTACATGTGCGAACCATTAGGGAAAATTGAAAGATCCGCGAATAAAAACAATTATTATATTAGAAACAAATGTAAAAAGGGCAGAAGTTGCAATGAATCTAGGTTTGAAAAACTGCAATTTTTACGTACTACTGTTGTTCCACTTTGCTTTCACATATCTTGGAGGACAGCCTCTATAGAATACACATTTTCTTGTGCAGTGAACTAGACATCAATGCACACAGACACGATGGCATCTCATACAGTATCAAACAGGTTTGCCAATACACATATTGATCCAACAGCATTTCTATTACTTCGGAAGATATAACGTAGTTGCCATAACTTATGAAATGGCTCTCCTATATACATGTATTCTTGAATTCATGTTTATTGCTCTCTATATGAGACATTATACCTTAAATCTACGTGATTGTTGTTTATACTTTCACAACTTTAGCTGTTTTGACCTAACAGAAAAGTCATACTGGTATCATCTAATGTGTCATACACACTATATCTGTGGAAGACGAAGCAGAAAGATTACCATGTATCCTTATAGCTTTAGAAGTTGCGAATCGCTTTATCTTACAGGCGTCTCAAAATTAGAAACTGCATGTAAAACAAATAGTGTAATTTTTCAAGTATTTTTAAAATATTGAAGTATTGAAATATTTTTCAAAGATGTGGCCTTTTCAGCGTGTTATGTCTTAATATATTTTTTCTTATGATATATTATTACAATGGTCTACGAGGCATCCGGATAGCCACGTGTAATCCATAGTTACAATGCGTTCCCAACTTCAAGATCACAAAACCACTTTTTCATGCCCTCAAGACAGTCAAGTTCTATTATATTATATGTTATTAGTCCTCTAGTGCTACGCGGCCTACCGATTGGAAAATACTTCTCATCGCCATGTATTTGGCCTTCGTTACTTCTCCACAAATTGCATTTGACCCACAATACGTATTCTTTTGGAGAAAGAAAATACGCATGTACTGTGTAGTATATGATAGAGAGTTGTTACTGATGTAATTAATTAACGGCAGAGGAAAAGAGTGAGTCAAACACTGAGATTAGAGAGCTTGATAAAGGAAATGACTGAAGGTAGTATTCAAGGAAAAAGATAGAGGTATAGACAAAGGCGAAAGACATTAAATTATATAAAGGGTGGGAAAATGTATTAAGAAATAATGAAAAGGGCTCTAGGTTGGGAATTTTAGGGCACATGGACGTACTGAAGGCTATAAGCCTCACAAATAAGACTTGCGTAAGTAAGAGTGTAAAAAAACGAAGGGAATCTCTTTATATACTAACATTAAAATAATTTGGATAGAACTGAAAACACGAGGTTCGCAAATGCAAATTGCCGAATAACTAATTAATTAGTAAGGATGACGGTCGAAATATATATCAGGGATTTCCGTAATTCCTACGGATAAATGGAGGGTTATTGAAAATACTCGTAGATGAAGGTTACTTTGTTGAATGCAAAATCGTATCCGGCTAGATCTGAAAAGAATCGATTTAATTTACGCTCGAACACTAATTATTGATGGGTCAATAACATATAAATACGTTTTATAAGTTAATAGCGGGAAAGCCTGATTATCTAATAAGAAATCCTATTTTTTATCAGCTTTTTGGCCACAGCCACATTCTGCAATTTACACAATACTACCTGTAGTATTATATGCTTTCTCAAAAACTAGTTTCAATTTTAGCTACAAAAATCGTAAATGGAAAAAATTTCCCCTTGTAGTATCGGTATAATACTTTATGGAGCTTTTCTGAGTAGTTGAATCCTACAGCTATCCCATTGAGTTTTTCAGTGCCCGGAAACTGTAACTACACTCCTTAAGTAGCGCTGATAAACCTTACGTTTTTAACGCCCATCTTAATATTTTGATAAACGGATATCCCTAGTTTATTACCTAAATATGCTTAAAATCCAGCTCCCCTATACACTATAGTGAGAGGAATGTAGTATAAAGAAATAATACCTTCAAGATATTGAGTAATTATAATCGAATGATTGTATCGATATTAGAAGATCTGCAAATATATTTTCTTGAAGTCGAAATAGAACTCATGAATGTATGAATTTAGACCGAAGAAACGCAATATTAGCTAAAAAAACCATATTTCTCCTACAATGAGTATATAGATACTATGTTGCTTCGAACTACTTCGTTGAGAGATAACTTTATGCGTTGAAAAAAAAAGTAGTTTCAGTTCTAAAAATTAACGATTGGTGCGGAAATAATTGTTTAAGTAATAATATTTATTGAATGAAAAAATCTTCTTTGGTGCACTGGGAAAATCGTTAATGGTGTCTCTAAATTCTATGAAATTATTTAAAGGCAATATTATGTAAATTATTGATGAGCGGTCACTATTTGATCATGCACGAATAAATTTACAAAAGATAAAATTTGACTTTTTCCAGAACTTATCCTCTCTTACTTATGAATAAATAAATGTTGAAGAATGTAATAG
>KZ308135.1:2353424-2458102 GCA_000376725.2 Ladona fulva | reverse complement strand
ATATATATATATAAACTCCCTAGTGGAGTGCTTTGTCTATTGTTGCAATTTTAATCATAACAATTTGAAATTTTTTACCACACACAATGTGTGTTCGCGGTTTTTTTGCCCCCATCTTCATGTGTTTTTCGGCACAATAATTGTTTGATCTCTTAAACCTTCAGTTAAGTAGATTATTCCCCAAAACGCCAAACTTGTTGCGTTGTTATTGTAATCTTTCTTCATATTCTAAGTATTGAATTTAACTTAAATATTTGCAAACGAAGTTAGGTGGAAGAGAGGCCAACTTTAATTAATTCCTTAAGTTAATTCGTTCATTGATTCTATTGGGGACAATAGGAACGGATTTAAGGAACTAAATCCCTAACTATTAGTAAGAATGTCGTAATGATGGTGCAATATCTTCTATATATCGAATTCGTCATTGCTAAAATATGTTGCGGAGTAAGTATGTATGTGCTTTATGCCGACGGTCGGTTTTTGAAGTAATATATTTATTATCTCGTAACCTATGTGCCGAACCATATCCTCCGTAAGTGCCTTTAAGAAGCTACAGTATGAGAACCTTATTATTATGCTCTTACCCCGTGACATCTTTAGCCGTGAGATGATCGCCTAATTTGATAGTATTACCACCGCTCTGTAATTTGAGAACTCTGGCCGCGCGTTACATCCGACGGTTAGGCAAGCATGTGAGAGCTCGTACCATGCACCCGCTCGCTCAAAGAGTACTGCCTATTCATTTGACCCCCTTCTTGCGTTCATTCACCTACATCCCCCATTTCTCTTCTTGCTCACATGCGCTAATTTTCTTCACCACCACTCGCGTCATCACACAATTCCGTCCAGACTCTCTTTTTTTCTCAACTGCTCTCCCTAGCTGTATTTCCATGCTAGTTTTTCTCTTCCTAACACCTCCAGTTCCTCTCCCACTCACGCTCTTTTGCGCCAACGAAAATCCGAACGCTGAGCGGAATCTCCCGAAGCTCGGGCGTGTTTTCGGTCGGCAAAGTATCTGCGAGAGATGTAGAAACGGGAGGGAAAGGGGCTTAAACAGTGGGGAGAAGAGGTTCTGAAGCCGTTTCGAAAGTATACGGCATATGCGCAATGACCAGATGTGAATAATAAGGAATATTTTCCACAGGGTCACGTGATAGTTCTGCGCATTTCCATGCCATGAGATTTCGTAACGGCACTAAAAGTGAGGGGTAAGGGGATGCAATGGAGGGGTTAACATAGACGACAAGGGCGTTCCTTTCTCCCGGGCAGTCGATACGTTGGTCCTCCGGCCGCTAAATGGTAGGAAAGAGATGGAGAGAAAGTTGAAGAGAGAATAAGAGAGGAAAGAATGGAATCCGATCGACAAAAAGCGTTTGCCGATCCGAGGTTTGGTTTTTTGACGGTGGGCTTTGCCTTTTACGACTGTCCGGCGGTAAAGGGACTCATAACGCGAATGCAAATCCTCTTCTAGATCGAATGTAGATAAAGCGCGCCTTGGATTGGGATTGTTTTGGACAAAAAGAGATCGAATTCAGTGTGTAGTCTAGTGTGTGGTCTCCGAGGTGAATGTTGAGATAAGGAGCTGTTTGAATAGTCATCCTGAACTAGCCTTGGATTTTAATATTATCACAGGCTAGATAATTATGTAGTCTTTCACTGTAACTCATATCTCAAATTCATAAAAACGGTTAAGATGTTTCTCTAAACAGCTCACAGTGATGTTCTGTAATTTTATTCTAAATCGAGTGCGTGCATTTCAATATAAGACGAATTAATTTGTGAAACATAGACGAGAATGTTTCTCTCCCATGTATGACACAATATGTAGATGATAATGAGATATATTGCGGGTAAATAAAGATTCTACGCAGTAATTGGTTGTGTCCGATTATATTCCATGATGATCAACTGAATAAAACATATAATACAATTATAAGAGTCATTTTGAGATAGTATAGTGCACCTAGTAAGGTAAATGTACTATTTGATCTGCAGTGTACGCCGTCTTCTTTTCTGTGCGCTAGTATTCAAGTGTTTTGGAAGATTTTTTTTCTCCAATTTACACTCGTATTTTTACGTTTGTTTGTAAAGGAAATTTGGCTGCAATCACAATCTGCAGTTATTAGATAATCTAGATATACTATTGATATTTTAAGGTACTGTTGTCATTAAATGGTGTGATGCTATTTTTGTAATTTAAAGATGTGTTTAGTTCAGTAATTTTTAGTGTTTCTTCTAATCTAATGTATTTTGAATTTTTCTCCGTTTTCATTTTCATTTTTTGTTTGAAGTGCGAAAAATATTTCGGTAAATTACTTTCAATGTATTTTTATTGTGTTTTCGGGTTTTCTCACCCCCTTCCTTATAAGTGTTTTCCCACAACATGGGTTATTTCTTTGTCAACCTTCAGTTGCAAAGATGCTTTCCTCACTTTACACTTTCTCTTTGTTTTTAATTAATATCTGTACGTGTTATAACGACATACGAGGAAGAGAGGTCCAATTGGGCCTAATCCCGCCAATAAAGTGCCCATTTATACATTTATCTTATAAAGACCTATGCATCTAAATTTTACATTTTCCTCATATAATACGCATTCATGATCTCTAAATTTACGTAGGAAACATTCCCAAGCAGAACGTTGGGAT
The DNA here is from genome assembly GCA_000376725.2 of Ladona fulva. NCBI lineage: Eukaryota > Metazoa > Arthropoda > Insecta > Odonata > Libellulidae > Ladona > Ladona fulva. Next base: position 2,455,454 of record KZ308135.1, on the reverse strand, counting down.
TTCTTTGAAATTACATTTTTAATGTATCGATGATTGATGGCCAATGATACTTTATCTGGATAAGAATACATCTGAAGGCCAAAAGATACCTTAAAAGAATTTATGGGAAACAGTTCTGAACGTAGATTTAGAATGCTCATTTTTGGCATGAATTTCTGGCGACAAAATAATTGCAAAAAACTAGAGCTTTTCAAATGTCATTAAAAATTCTATTTTTACTGAGAATATCGATAAGGATGACTTCGCATCAAAGTAAATGTAGCTTTATTACTCTGTCATCCGTCTAAACTACCTCACCCTGAATCTTACCTAAGAAGCCTCTTCTAAGCTTATAGTAGCTAAAGATGAAAGAAACAAGGTCGAGGGCAGGTTTTGGACTTACTCGTAATAATTGTACAAAAGAAATCTTTTTACAACTTGTGTTATGTGTAAATCAAATTTTGAAGTTATATTAATGAAACCGTTAACTATTTGCGACCAATTCCAACAATAAATTACCTTAAAAATCTTCAAGAATTATTCGAATTTTTCTCTAAAAATCATACTTCCAATATTAATTAAAAGTAAGCATGTCTTCTGATAATAGATCCGCTTGGGAATGCTTCCTTCCTAGTTTGATAAGCAGGTTACCTTAGTAAAAAGTAACAGAAAGTCAGTACTTCTACTATAGTAGAGGATATTTAGTGTATGTGAAAAGGGGAGAAGGGGAAATTGTAATGCATTGTGTGGAGAAGTAACTTAGGCCTATTTATGACTTGTGACGAAGTAAAGAGAACTGCCAGGATATGTAGAGGGGAACAAAACAAGAATGCCTGAGAATTAGCTGTAACATGCAGTCAATGCCGTCAATGCAATTACAATATTTAAATAAAAATGTAGCTATATAAATGTAACTAATCAATAATGACTACCACCTTTCCTGTTGCCTCCTTGCAGTATTTACCTATAAATAAATAAATGAGTAATCAAACCTCTTGAAAGGGCAAAACAACATAAGAATTTTGCTTAAAACGCTAAGGAAAGCTATTTATTTACACTCTAAGGAAATCTATTTATTTTTATGAAAAAAACACAGGAGAGAAATTGAAATTTCATTCAAAAAAGCTTTAAGTTTTCGATTTTTGAAACGAAAAATTCATGTTTCTGATCTGAACTAATTTCTTAACTTTGAAAGAAAACATAAAAATCGTTAAATGAATTAACTTAAAAATTGACATTCTCATGTGTTAAATGTCGCTTATACAACAATATAAATATATTAAAAGGCTTTCTTACAAACTTTCGAAAATATCAACTCGACTGATTCAAGTGACGGAGGAAGGTAATTTTGGTACATATATTATTCTATCCTATTTGATTTCTTATTCACTTAATAGTCTATTCATTCAAGTTATTCAGAAGGAAGGAGTTCAAGACCGTGAGGTAGAAAGAGATATAAAATCGCAATTAGATCAGGCAACAGACAGCGATTTAATTTTGTGAATGTCATAGGTATTCGAGAATTTCCTCTCAACGTGTCATTCAGCATTTTAATTACGCAATCTCGGAAACTGTTACGCTCTGTAATTAGCAGTCTGACGTTTTTCACAATGCTAATTTTCAATTTAATTCTACCTTCAAATTCTATTACGCTCCTTTCGTTGCGTTGCGAAAGGTGGTCGTTTTTGAAGTAAAAAGATGTCTAAATTCGAAATTCAATTTCTGCGGATTTTTCCCTTTGCTGTGACTCACCCATTCAATTCACTGAGTCGAGAGCAATAAGCCGCTTAAAAAATAATTCCCATTGCACTTAATTTAACTCTAATCTTAGGTAGAAGATTGACTCTACCTTACCCCAGTTTAATACGTTACACTAAAATATTTATTTAACGGTATTTTATATCAGTATATATTTTAGAGCTGTTGTTACTTCGCGTACTCCACTAAATATCGCTCTGATAGATTGAAGTCGAGCAATACCTAGCCAATAACTAAAATTCGAATTGTAATTTGGAAATAGTTTCGCTAATTATAATAGTTAAAATCTTACTTTAGTGCAAAAGGACATACTCAGGCAATATAGCAACCGCCTTGGGGATCCCCAAAAATATTTTGTTGCTGAAATAAAACGCTTGAAGAGAAGGGAAAGAAGTACAAAGTGTGTTCAAGTTCTAAGATTTCAAATTCTGAAGAACTTGCCCAGGAAAGTTGAAACTTCTGCTACTCCTCGACCTAATCTCCGTATAAACTTTCACATTTTCCATAACTACGTCACCGTGATTGTGTTGTGTCATGGTTGCTGAGAGTACTTCTTTTGGGGTGCGATCTGCCTACTGGGAAGCCGTTGGGAAACAGAGGTGTGTTCAGTTTCTAAGGTCTCAACATTTTTAGTCACGTTACGGTGTTTACACCTACATTATTTTATTTAGAGGTTTAAGAACACTATGTAAGCCGTCTTTCGGCAAGCGGAACTCGCTCTCAGAGACAAACGGGAAGCTCCGGATTACCGATTCCCAGAAATGGGTAATCTGGAGGTAATTACCGATTTCTGGGAATCGGTGATCCGGAGCTTCCCGTTTGTCTTTGAGCGCGAGTTCCGCTTGCCGAAGGACGGCTTACTTAGTGTTTTTTAACCTCTGGTTCATAAACAGCCGTGTTCCGACATTATTTTTCATTGCAGTTACATTAATTATTTATTTTATATTCCAAATGCCACCACAGACATCCCTTTACCATTGATTACCAGTAGTTGGCTACAAACAATAATAAAGGACAACACACATGAACATTCCCTAACCGGAGAAATCCGATTAGCTAGGGGAATTAGCGTACGAGCACGCTAACCACTCCGCCACCGCGGCTGGTCAGTACATGTTAGTATATGGTCAGTAATAGGTTTCAAGCTAATATCTTCAGGCCACGTCTTTCAAAAGCAACTACATCTTTCTACTTGCAATGCTAAAAAAGAAATGGAGAACTTAGAATTTGAACGCACGTTGATTTCTCAGCGATTTTTCAGTGGGCAAAATACACCCCTAAAGCAGTCTTCTCGGAAGCCGTAAAAATATGGCGTCAAAGTTATGAAAATGTGAAAGTCATACAGAAGATTACGTCAAGAAGTAACAGAAGTTTCATCTCTTTGGCGGAGGTACTTATTCAGAAAACAATTGGAAGATTATAGAACTTGAAAGCATCTCCCACTGTATCTGTAAACATAACTCGCTCAACAAGGTTTTCATTGGTAAAGTATTTTAGGTATCCATTAAAAATTATCCCCAAAATATGCATATTTACGATAATATATAACGGCAGTAATGGAGAAATATTAATCAGCATAAAATCATCACTCTTTATTTTGAATTGTGCTTTTGCTCCTAAAATTTACAGTTATTTATTAATCTGACTTTACGAAACTGAATTTTTTAATTTAAATGGTTGATATAGTCGTATGATAAATGCAAACTTATGGCATTTTTTAGTATAGAAGACGATTAATACTCAATCTATGAAACTCAAGAAGGTGGTCTGCGTTGGCAAGAAATTCTGTTAAGAAATTTGGTTAAAGCACAACATCTGGGTTGGTCCCCTAATCTCGTGTTAATCAATTTCCACTGCAATAGAGAAAGTTAAAGTTTCAAGGTGCAAATCTTTAGAGGTGAATGGAATAAACTGTGAATACGAGCAAATCATTTCCGTATGTCGAGGCATTACGTTATTTTATAGCTTATGTAAGCGCCAAACTTCCTCGCGTTAGCTGAAGGTGCTAAACTCGATCTTTCCCAAGAAGCGCTGTTGCTTAACGAGCATATTTTTCTGACCCGTTCGCCGCTTTCCCAATCCTTTTCCTATATTTCAACTCTCCGAAGCTTACTCGAGCAATTTCTCTGATTCACCTTCCCAGAAATTCATTACTCCATTTGTAGCCCTTCACCCCCCACAACTCAGCTCCTACCTTCCCTGTACCCATCACTTTTAGCCAACCACATTTTCTTCTATTTTATGTGTAAGCTTTTTGTCCAAAAGAGCAAATCGTTACAGGATGATGGCAGTAAGCAATTGTCACTGAAGAATAGATTACAAGTTACAAGACAACTGTTCCTTTTTCCGAGTGGTTCCGAATGCGTGAATATTTATTTTATTGCATGGGTAGTTATTTCTGAAATAGATTTAGGTGCGTCGGTATTTACACATAGTTGACTATGTTCACCTTACTCGTTCTACATGGATAGGAAACTCTATAAACCTCTAAATAGCAGAAGCTGCGAGGACTTTCCTCAAAGTAATCGTTTGCGTGAAATTGAATAGAACGGAAAGTGCATTCGGGAGAAAGTAGAAATGATAATACGTTTTTATACTTTTATCGATATCTTACTTTCTCAATTTAAGTTAGTTTTCTATTTTTTTATCCGACCTTTCTTAGTTACATATATCAAACCTGGTTAAGTGTGAGTCTCAAGGAGCTGCAATATTTTCTCATTTATAGTTTTCCATCTATACAGGCCTAGAAACTAATTCTCTCACTTAGAGTGGTATAGAAAACAGAGTAACAGGGTGAGTAATGCGTGGGAAATCAAGAAATTATAATGTATTACAGAGTTATCGTAAAATTCCATTATGTTTCAAACACACCCAAAGAAATCAGTCATTTTTTATATTCGAGTATTCCGAGGTTATAGAAGAAGATTATTTAAGGACGGGCATAAGTATCCTGAAAATTACTAAAAGGCATTATTGAAAGTAATAGAAGAGAGAAGTTTTCTCCATCTCTGGCTTTATCTGCTAACTTCCCAAGACGTAGAATATCCAATAAAAGGGAGATTGTAATCATTGCGAATTAAAATTTTATCTCCTTTTAATTATTCCCATCTTACGTCAAAGACCTTCTTGATGACGTATATTGATTCTTGTGGCAGTTTTAATAAAACGCACGGATTTACGCTAGACCTTTTCTATATGTCCTTTTCTAGGGTCATACAATGCATGCAGACTCTAGATGGGGTCAAACTAGTGCAAAGTAACATCGCTCACCAACTTTTCCGTTGCTTTTCCCGATTACTCTCTTGACGAAATCCACTTTTTTTCAGCACAGAAAGTAAGTCGGAAAACCAATTCGCGCTCCTGACGCGTGGACATCCCGAACGAAAAATACGGCGGCAGGAATTATTATATTCGATCTCTCCAAAATGGATTTCGCCCCACGCACGTATCAATTTTTAATGGTATTTCCTCTCCGCTCTGGTTTTTAAAAACCATCCGGGGAATGGAAATCTCACTCTCCGTGACTCATTCCGAACGTATATTCACTCTCGTCCGAAATGCCAACGGAGCCACGCCCTCGACGTCCTTTCAACTCGTCCGACCGAAAGAAAGCCGGAGAACGAGTCGGTTGAGGAATGCACAATCCGATATTCCCGACGGCCGAGGAATTTCGTTCCTTAATACAAAATTCTTGGAGTGTGCCCTCATCACGCCTCTTATCCCGAAATTGTATTTCCCTACTCACCGATTCATTAAACGAATTGCGCCATGACTATTGTGCATCCTGCGGGAAAAGCGTACAACCCTGGAGAAAATAATTTCGGCAAGATTGCCCGCGGTTCTGTCTGAAGAACCCGCGACGGCGGAGTAGCTGGGAGATTGAAATATAAGCAGCCGGCATATCGCAAAAGAATCCTGGATATGATAAAAGATTGGCTTTGATGTGAGTCCCGAGTAGGAAATTTTCTCGAGATGGGCATTCCTAGGATTTCGGAGAGGAATTTTAATGAATATCGGACGGAATAACCGACAAGAGCGTAGCCAACTTTTTCTCGCCCCGTTCGAATTCTAATTCCTCTTTCTGATACTTTCCAATAACGTTTCTCGAAACTCGTCTGCGGAATGCTGATTTCCTTCGAAAGAAGTGGAATAATAAGGCCTACTCTCAAAACTCGGAAACACTTTGAATAACTCTCGCAAGGAACCAAACGTATATCTCATGAGGATTTGAGTCTTAGTAACTGAAGTCGGCTCTAACATTTCTCGGATCGACTGGATTCGTTTACCGCGAGGTTTATTTCACTTTGCTGAGCAATTCGGCTCAAAAAAGATTCATTTGGTGAACTGAATGTTTTTTTTATTTCTTTTTGTCGAAGAAAATCACTTTACCATCTAACTATTATATTTTCGGTAATATTCGACATAGAATATAGACGTATAATTTCGACAGTAATTGATCTCCAGGAAGAGAATAACCTTGTAATTTCCATGTAATAAATATATTGCCACTAGTTTTTTCTTTGTTCTCACGTAACATAAGTTACGTAGGATGATTTAGAAGTTAAATATTGCCGTAAAGCTATTCCAAACTTTATTACGTTTGCCACATATTCGGGCTATTTATGTTTGGCACTCTTTGCTAGCTACAACTGTCTGTGAATTTGCATGGTAAACTTTGCATTTTCTTCCGCAACCTAAAGGACAGAATTACGGAGTATGAGTACTTAATCCAAGGCGGTGCGTGGCCAAAGAGTTCGGAATCTTCTGAGATGGATCATCTGCGGCTGGGTACTTTGCCTCTTAATATTAAAAGTATCGTTTACAAACAATAATGATTCATATTGTGGTGTTGTTTATGAAGGTTATCAATCTTTTTAAACGAATTTAGTCTCTTTAAAGAAATTACTGTGTTCTTATAAATATTCGTAAGTGAATTCGTATGTGTATGAATGCTGCCTATTAATGTAACTATCTGCATGTGCTTGACATAGAAACGGGAATCCCAGTCGAAAGAAACCCAACTAATCTACATCTACTGCTACTAAAAATCTACTAATCATGGCGGTTTCCGGGACTTTTCCACGGCTTGCACGTGAGAAGAAACTACTAGTAGATATGGAATTTAACTGCCAGCTTTTTATTGGCGTAGTCTTTATCAAAGATGAAAGAACCAATTTTATGGAAGTATATATTTAAAAAGAGTTTTACTGAAGGATAGGCTAGTTGTTGATTGAAAATCGGTGAAGTGTTACATCGCTTTCGCTGAAATAAAGGATATAGGTTTAGGGCAGTCATAGGAAATGCGGCAATGCGGTAAGTATGAGTGGCGAGTCGCCAACGAGGATGATGACCTGTGAAAATGGGACACAAGTGAAAAGAAACAGGTTAAAGATATACTTACATCTATATTGCGAGCTTTACACTGGCAAGTAGGAGGATGAGTAAACATTCAGCGATCAACCTGTTACATAGATATTAACGTTCTCTCTTTCTACATCAGCATATCTACGCTGCAAACCGCTTTTCAGCGTGTAGGAGAGGGTGTAAACATCAAGCGATCGAATTACCAAGTAAGCTTATTGCTGTTGCGTATCGTTCGTGGAGAAAATGAGTCCCTAAAACGACTTGTTCTCGCATATATTTCTCCTATTTTACGCTCACTGTCGGATCGGCCGAAGACTCTGGGGGTGCCATGTTGCCGAATACGTCCTCCGTAATCGCACTTACTCTGAATTTATCTAGCAACCGGGCCTAGTTTCTAATATCATATGAGAATATTTCCGTAATGCTTGCTTTTAATCGTAGTATTTTTTAACAAATCGTATCGCCTTGAGTAGCAATTTCTCGAGTTTGCGAGTACACGAATTATCGACTGGATCTCATATACTCGCCGCATATTCCTGATGGGGCCTAACTAAGGTGAAATAATATCGCATCTAACCTTTTCATCGTTCATAAGAAAATATAGGTCCTATTAGGGTGCCTTGAGGTATGCTTGAGGTAATTTGACTCTGTCCTAGATAACTCTGTCAAGTACTACTTGATGTTCTCTCTCGTACAGAAATCCTTTTATTCGATTATATCCGTGGATTGATAAGGATAAAAATCTCAAGGATACGAATCAAGAACCTCGTAGTTTCCAATTTTATGTTGTGTATAGGAGGGATGGATTAGAAAATCAATGACTCTTACGCGTAGATCGTGGAATTCTGAAGAACGAGCCTAATAATTGAGCACTACTCCTTTTAATGAGTTTTTTTATGTAGATGGCACTAGCAGGACCGGCTTTATCTGAAACTACATCTAAGTCTACATTTATTTCCTAAAATCAGTCTATCAACAATTGGTAGTGGTAGTAGCAGGTAGAAATTAACCCATTTTTATGTCTTCAAAAAATGGCGAATCTTTATAAGAAAAACTCTTTCTAAATGATTTATCACAGCATTTATCATTTAGTTTAAACTCGTTATCTAATCGAGCAAGTTAAAAAAGGGTTGCAAAATACCTTTTACGTCCTCTGTATCGAGTTTATTCAGCATCCTCAATATAGCTGCTTACTTTTTTCTTTCCTAGGCATTCTATATTTTGTATTTAGTTAGCAGTACGTCTGTAGTGTTTGAGTAATTCAATATCAATTGCTGTTTCACCTTGGTAGATTTAAAGTAACAAATTGTATAACGTTGCTCAATCTCGAGTAGCCTGTTTCTATATTTAGGTTTTGCGATGGTGAATGGTCTTAACATATTGTTGAACATAGTAATAGCTTTCATATTCCATTGCTTAGGATTCTTTTAAATTGTATCAATCTATCTACAGAATAACTAATGCCATTTATCGTCGCTATTCTACGATCCACAACCATTAGCATACATTACACTGAATACAAATTATACTCTACCCTAAGAATGCTAAGATATATGCTATGAACAGTAATAAAGCTTACTATCTTCAATTTTGCAATGGAAAAGTTGCCGCCGCAGTAGCGGATTTCCTAATAAAAAGCCATGTTTTTAAAATGGCACACATAAGGCTGCAGATTGAGCATCCACTATTTCGAAGATGAACTAAAGTTCTCGATTCTCGTACGAATGCCTTACGTTATTATTCCTTTTTAAAAATAAAAAGCAAAAAATATTTTTTTAAGGAAACGGTTAAGATAGATCGAACGATAAGGCATGCACTAGAAAACCCGACGTAAATGAAAGCAAAAACATATCGACGTCAGTAGGACTCGAACGCAGGTAAGTACTATCACTTTCTTACCTGATGTTCTAAACATCAAACTAACTCGCGGTGTTAATCACGGGGGGAAAATCGAACCGCTCCGAAAACTGAAAAGGAATTCAGTCAGTACGCCAGTTAAGTAGACCAGTGGAGTATTGGTTTCCAGTTCCAGCAGCGTCGTTATTTTTTACTTCCGTTTATCATTCAGGTTGCATTCTTTTTTCGGGTGGTAATCTCCCGAAGAATACGATAAAACGAAATAAACGTCATCACCGTTTCCAATGGACTTGTAACCCTGACTGTGAAGGAAAGAGGATTTTATCGCACCGATAGCAGTCAAATACAACACGTTTAGATCCTCACACATACTCCAAAGTTGCCGAGAGAGAAAACATCGGCTCATTCTCGTGTAAGAAGGAAAACATTTTAACTCGCTAAAACTTTCCCAGAAAGTGCGTCGCTTTCAGGAATCAATCTGGTTTCTTATAAGAACTTTCTCCTCAGAGTTCAGGCCCTTCTCAAAGAAATTTTTACACTTTGTCTTACATTCCGACCTATTACTCGATCGATACTTCTTCTCGGCCACTTTCCCTCATTTTTTCACCTTTTTCTGTTACGACTGTCCGATTTTTATCTCCAGTTCGGAATGTCACTTTCGCAAATCTTCCACACTGAGAAATCGGTTATCCTATTTTCATGGATCACTGTCACTCTCGACTTATTCTCCTTCAATATAAATTTTCTATACTTTATTGGACATTTATGCTGTGGAATGATTTTTAAACACATTGATAGATATATCCGCTTTCCATTTCTTAATATAAATTAACTTTAACTTTTCAGTTTCTCAAGCCTTCTAATTCAATTAATAATTACAATAATAACACAAATTTGTAGTGAAACGAATGTTTAATGAGTAAATTTATTCATTTTTACTTCCGAGTTAATTTAACGTTCTACCAATGAATGTTTCCTATGAAATTTGACTTGATTAGTAGAAAATATTGTCACACCGTTGAAAATTATTTTAATTTACAATTAAAAGTTCCGAAATATTACCTTATCTTGAATATTAGGATAGAACATTTAGACTGAGTTGCAAACTTAATGGGAACTAATATTATACGAGTACTGTATATTATACGATTCACGGTTTTGAAGTCCTTATCTTACTGAGATATACCTTGTAACATATCACTGACTAAACGTGGAAGAGGAAGTGAAGCTTTATGAAATTTATTATTTAAGCAGAGGAGGTAGAAAAAAATAAAGATTTACTCAACTTCCTAATTTTGTTGAAAATGTAGGACGGCAGCGAAGCCACGCATCAAATATCACCCAAAGCCCCATTATTCTGTTTTAAGCTGAATTTACTTTAATTCTTCCTCCTTTAATGCTTTACCTCATATGCTACCCATAATTTACTACTATACTTTGCGATAAATAAATGTGTACCTACTGTGCGAAAAGATTTAAGCTCTCCAAAACGATCTACCGCAAACTGCATTACGATAAACATGGACTTTCCACTTTATTTTTCGCAGAACGTTAATTCTTATTGGACCAAATATTAGAATTTATAGAAAGAAATAACAGCAACCTCAAAAAAATTTATATTGGTGCCATATCATCAATTTAAACTATTCTTTCACTCCTCCTCCACAACTCAGTGAACCAAAAAGAAAAATGGTCGGCGAGAAACCTCGGACTGATATGAAATTGCTTCCTTGCACTACCAAGTAATTGTGATAATGTTTTTTTTTTAATTTAGCCATTCCGAATTATACCTATAATTTACGTAGTTTTTATAAGAATGAAGTAGTCTTCACTCCTGATGTAATACAATTATTTCATCTCTCATTTTAATTCTTGAGTGCCTGAAAATATCATCAAGCATCTGATAATATGGTTCATACAAGAGTAAATTGACGTACACTCCAGCTTAAAGGAAGCTTTTTGAATTCATAAATAAGAAAGAACCTGTTGGGTAATGCCGTTGAGGAAACTCCTACGAGTAACATCCGTTAAAAAATCAATTTTAATACATCCCTTCACTTTCGTTTCCCCCTAAAACTACAGAATACGGGCATTGCACTCATTAGCTAAAAAAGTAACGACTTTAGTCGAAGTTAAAAGAGTTACGCGTTTGTTTTAATTCCTCTCTTCCCCAAGGAGACTACCTTTCTAAAAGTTAGGCTAGTTAATGACCAAACCTCTGGACGACTAATCCCCGTTATCAAATTCTTATATTCTCAAAAGCTCTCGCCTCACTTTCCCTTTCACATCCATTTGTTTTTTTTTTCCTCCGCGACTCATCTTCTCCTCGCTCCCTCGCCTTCTCTCTCCGATCCCTTCTTCCCTCAGTTATTCTCCTTGAGTACCCTCATAACATCTCCTCGTAATTAGATTAACTCCTCTTCTCTCCCCGCCTTCCTTCTCAATTCTTTTCCTCTCCTCATTTTCCCGAGACTCTCCCCTTCTAATCTCGAGAGGAAGGAGTCGTTTACACTCTCCTCTTTCCTCCCTCGATCTATCTTCCGCATCCATTCTTTCCTTATACGTTACGCCATTACAAGAGGCTTAGGATAGGGTGACAAGACGGATCGTAAATTCCTGCCCGGAACCGGATTTTCGTTTGATACCTCCAATTTAATTCCCGAGAACACGAAAGCGTTCGGTTTCTTTAATTTCGCTCGGTTGTTTGCCATAGCTGTTGACCACAATAGGTTTTCCTACAGGTTGGACGGACACATTTAAGTTTAAGTTTCTCTTCGTGGCAATCCTCAGTAGAATGGAACATAATTTCGGTGGTATATTTTATTAAGTTAAAGTTATTTTTCATCTTTTTTCGATATATTTTAGCCAATCAAGGCGATAATACAGTGGCATTTATAATGAAGTATATTCTTTTTATTATAATTAGTACGAATAATATGATTATAAGCAGTCATAATTTGAAAGATGTCTGTTGTCAGGACGAATATGAGGGACAAGTTACAATATTTCCACCATTTTCCCTACGGTAGAGAAATCACCCATAAGACCCTCCGGAGGGAATTATGATGTTTGTAAACTTTCAATATTTAAACTAATAAATTAATAAATTACCAATTTTCCATTAGGTAATTAAGTCTAGAAGAATAAATATAATATGAGAAAGATGTAGTAAGTGCATTTAACGTATATCCTGGGCCCCTCTAGTTACTAGTTGCTAGTTAGTGTATTGTTCTTTCTTGCAAAGAAACTTCACTTTTCCAGGTAAGGTTTATAACTTCTCTTAGATTTAAATGTGTATTCGGGTAAAGGATATATCTAATCAAACAGATTCCGGTTCGCAGGTTTCTTATCCAAAAAACAAAATTTACCTTAATCCGTTCTTTGCCTATTACTTTTATAGTCATCATTAGAAATATTTTTACCGTTCCCGTTAAAATGTTCATGATATATTTTGAATTAAGCGCAGTTGGGAAGAATCTACCGCAATAAGTAGCATCTATAAACACAGGAAAACGGGTAAGGGTGATTTTGCGCAAGATGGTGCGCACCCAGGAAAAATCCCAAGCAAGTGACTTGAAAAAAGTTTGACCATTCTTCCTTGGAAGCATCTATAAAGTTTTGAATAGATCGATAAACGGTTAAATAATTAAATAAATGTACTATATCATGCAATCGGCTTATGAAATTCTGGAAGTGGTCAAATCTGTCAATGAAGACGTTCTTTAGATTTGCCTAAAAGATTTTTACTTTTGAGTATCGAGCACGTGCTCGTTAGAGCAGTGCATTTCAGACTGCGTGCTGCAGCACAATAGTGTGCTGCAAGAGGTTGTAAGTGCGCCGAAATTGGTGGTAAGTGTGCCACGAAGAATTTGATGGTAGTGTAGATGAGAAACTTCTGTTTCTCTCAACTTTTTTTTATTTCAACGTTTGCGCAAATATGAAACATTTCATACCCAAAGTAACGTTGCTTGCAAATGTCGACTATTTTTACAATTGATCATTCAGTTGATTAACTGTTAACATATATGTATAGAATACATAGTTACTCGTAGATATAGCAGAAAATATTTGGATATTAACTGCTTTTTCATTTGCTTGGATATTTCAACAAATATATTATCACGTAAAACTTTGCTGTGATAATGTTTGGAATATCCGTGCGATGTCAAAAGTTTGAGAATATGCATTTACTGCTACTACGCATTTTTGAATATGAATGTACTGCGATTGTGGTTGCAAAATTTAATATTGGACGTACAAATAGCTGTTTAATAAAAACCAAAATTATATTTCTATGATGTGCCACAAAATAAATTCCCAACCTTCAGTGTGGTGTGAGGTAAAATAGTTTGACAGACACTGTGCTAGAGGCACGCATTCACTGTAATTCGTCTAAAGATAACCCGAGTGGAAAAGTTTGAAGACTTCTGGGATACAGTGGCAGCTTCTTTGGAATGAATAGGTCAATTTCGACGGGATTGTTTCGATCCCCATCCAATTTCACGGATTATGTTTACTTTCGTACGAATACCAAGCGGATAGTAAGTTGATTGTCTTCTCAGCTCCGCGGATCCCGATATCTGAAGCATATTAATCAGGACGCTTACCACCTCTTCTCATCTCCAACTCCAGACGCCAACTTCAAGAAAGAGGAAACCTCCCATTTTCTATCCTCTACGGCTTTAATTTCACATCCGTGGAAGAAATTAGAGCGCCTTCGGAGCGAACGCGGAGGTTTCGCAAACTATCTCTCGCTCGCTGTTTCCTTTTTCATCGCTCTCAGTCTCGCAATCGCTCCTTTCCGCTCTTTGGTCGTCTAGGCAACCGCGCCAATTTTCTCTCCTTGTTTACACGGCCGATTTTCAATTTTCTTTCCGCTCCCTCCTCGCTGATTATCTGCCTTTGAGATAAAAGTAGAGTCAACTCGTCCTGCCGTCATTTCGTTCGATTCCCCGAAATTACTTCTCAACTACTGCCGCCGCTATCATCCCTTACGTCTTCGCTCACGTCTGCGGCTAATCCGGATGTGCGTTCCCTTGATTTGCGTTTTGTAAAGTAAACTAAAATGATCAATTGGTTAAAAAATTAAATGGTAATTGTAAGAGTACGAACCTATGGTCTCCTGAGACCTGGGAAAGAAAAGCGATCTGAATTATATTTTCAAATGCAAAATTCAACAAACAATCAATTCAATCCAACAACTTAAGTTATAAAAAGGGAAGACGGAGATTGAGACGATGTAATAGTTTTCCCCCTGAATTTAAGGTAAAACCCACAACGCCATTCTTTAAATTGCACTCATGCATTTAATACTTGTCAAAAAGTATGATTTAATTTCCTTAATTGATATATCAAAAATACGCATGCAATTAACTGTGAGTAAGCAGTTGTCTGGGTTTATTTTTATCATCAAAAATATTTATTACCTTCCTCAATACTTTATACTGATTTCCAAGATAGGAGAGATTATTTTTAACGAAAGAAATGACATTTTGCAATCTATTAAAAGCTATTTAATTTAATCCATAAGTCTACATAGAAATAAGTGCCTTTACATATTTTGGATTTTCTCTGTTTTATTTATTCTACAATTCAAAGTCAAATTAAGAAGTAAGTAAATGAGTATATCCTAAGAAATGAGCTGTGACAATTTTTCTAGAATACTTTTTTATTGAAAAAAAAACGTTTAGAAAAGAATGTTAGGGAAATTAAGGTTAAAGCCATCGTTGCATATTATTGAACGTATTTTAATTACATTATTATCTATTGTTGAATTTTATATTGAATATATGCCAGCGATTATACTTAAATATCCTATTAGGGAAGGTTTTTTTGGCTACGTTTTTAACGCCGCGTATCGAATATTCTCATTTAAAAGCATTACTCTTCATATTTCGAAATAGAAATCTTTCTCATATAACTTTCCGCAATTTTCAGTCACATTTTGGTGTCCATAGAATCGAGATATTCGTAAACATGAAGCTTTCCTGCGACGAGAGAACTCAAGCTGAATTTAGTTATACCGCCAGATTTTTCAAAACTCGCCGAACATACACTTTCTCTAAATCCCCGTGAGCCTTTCTGTGTTTTCTTTCTTTTCCACCCAACCCTTCTAATCTCCTTTGTCATTTTTATAATTCCATACTCCATCCTCTTTGCTTTACATTCAAACTGTCATGGAGAACTTTTTTTAGTTCCCGAAGCTCTCGGCCTCCGGGCGTTAATTTCCATCTGTTTCTCCCCTTAATGCTCACGACAGCGCAACCAACCGTGCACCTTTCTGTGCCATTCACTACTTCACCTTTTATCCCTCACATCTCCAACTCTTTCCTATTTTCTTTGCACGTGCTCTTCTTGTGTTGTATGCAGATAAGATGAAATCAGTACTACTATTCTGTTGCTAATCCTTAAATTTTTCAATAAAATGTAAAAATGTCGGAAATTAGCTAAATACGTTAAAATGCGTATTTAGCTAATACGTATGAAAATTTAAGATTTGGAGCAACCAACCGGCAATAGGGAGACCAGGATTCGAATCCCGGTGTCGTCAGACTTTTTTCATGTCCCTTTCTCCTTGGGAATTTTTTTAGGTTCATGCCTGATCGTGTCAAGTCACCTAAACCGTTTTCTTTGTTAAGTATATGATGAAAAACTCATTGTTTAAACGGTTGAATTTAGATTAAGAAATGAGGGAGAGAAGAGCCAGCCGCAGCCGGGACTCGAACCTGGGTCTCCCACTTTGCAGAAGTTTACTTCGACAAGGTTAAGTCACCAAATTAAGTATCGGTTCCTTACATGGAAACTCATTTCATTAATTTGAGAATATATCAAGCCTCTGATTACCTCGGTTAATAGCAGGGCTATTTCAGTTCTTTTATCTTGGAATAGCATGCCTGTTTCTCATGTAATGTATGTCATACATTAGGCATAAAAGAAAACAAACTCGATGTCAGCAATGGGAACAAGGTGATGTCATTGGAAAGTGATAAATTTTGAGGAAATTTCGCCATATATTCTCGAATTGTCCGCGATTTAGAGTAAGAAAATTAAAATTTACGACTGATTAATAGTATCTAAGTAGATTGTATTTAAAACTTTTTTACTTCCATTTCTTCTCACCGCTTTTATAATATATTTTTTCCTAAAAAAATTCTTCGAGGTAAAAGAATAAAATTGGACCGATTCTAGCGTCGTTCCGTCTTTGGTTACTGAATTTACAATACTGCAAACAATAGAGAGAGAGAAACAGCGATTCTGGAGCCTTTGGTGACCTAAAGTATTATGATGGGCATGATAGTAAATGTAGTTCTGGGCATTTTCCATGATATTACTTATAGGGCTCCCGATAGCCCGGTGGGCAGAGCGTACGACTTAAGTGAAAGCGGTCTCGGGTTCGATTCCCGGTGGGGGCCTATGTGCGAAATGACCTCAGCTGTCGAAGCACTTTTAATAATACTATACTATCCTTACCCATGGACAGCGGTGCATATTTCTCCTGTTAAATTGCGTTAAATGGTTTCTATTCAACTAGGCATTTGTCGGGGAAACAATTACCTACAGATACATTAGCACTTTATTTAATCGTCGTTCTGAAAAACGATTCAAGAATAGGGAATAATTAACGCCACTCGGTCGGATTAACCGTTGAATTGAAAAATGCCCGATTTTTCATATCTTTCCTCCATTGAACCGCGGAATTGTATTTATTCGCGCAAAAAATACGATTTACCACATTTAAACACGAGAGGGGAATAAATGCGCCTAAGAGATTTGCAAGAATAAAACTCTCCAATCCCTTATTTCCCATATTAGAAATTTTTATGCTCGCTCAAGCATTCTCATGGATAAAAGGATTGTGTTCTTTTGTTTTGATCCCGTCCCTCAAGTGAGCATTTTTCCTTTCTCTTTGTACCAATCCAGGCTTTAAGGGCCTTCCCCGCTTTGCGGGAACTTCTCTCTCCTTCCATCTTTTCCGATTTCTTTTCCTTTGATTATTTAACCGTTTGTCTATCGCTCTCTTTTTCCTTTGGCTAAGAAGAAAGAGGATTAGGAATAACATTATCAATATGCGGAATTACAAGACATTGCATGCTTTAGTAAACTCCATAGGCTTATCTGACTTACAACTATGACCTAATAATTCTTTCGTTCGATTTAGAACGCCGAAATAAGTTGTGAAATTGTATCCGAAAGATAGAGGATATATTTTTTGTGATATTTGTTTCTAAAGATTAAAGAAAGATTGAATCTTGAATAATAGAATTTCCTGTTCGTTGTTTTTCAGTGGAATATAGTTTGTGCTTTCACACTATCCTACTATGAAGGAGCATTATAAATTTTCGTTTGCTTACGTACGGTTTTTGTTTTCATACTTATAAAATAATACCACTTTGAAGGTATTTTCAACTCTATAATCTTTTTTCTCAACATTATATTCCATTTGTTATCATTCATGTTCATTTTTCTTTCATTTTTCAAAATTTTTCTCGACCATTATTAATTACTTGACTATTTTTTGGGGGGAATTTTTTCCTCTTAATTTCTATCTGACCTCGGGTTTTTAAACATAATATAAATGCAATACGATTTCGTATTTTGAATTACCCTAAAGTTCTCTGAGCTAACGCTACTAGTAAAGATCTGCTTATTTCTTACCCATAACCCTAGTAATTATTGTAAATCAATTAATTTTCTCAAATGACTTCTTATATCTTTAGGATATCATACCTGATTATAGTTTACACGGTTATTATCTCCTTTTCATAACTTATTTTTGTGTACTGCCTGAGAAAATTTTCCTTTTGGCGTTTGCTTTGCTTGGTTGGGTGCATATCTCTTCCATTGCGTTCTTCATTTCATGATGACGAAAACACAAAGATGTGTGCTGTGTTCAGAGGCATCCAGGGCTCCCGGCAACTATAAGGGGCCCCGACAATCTTCATTCTTGAGCTACGAGTTCAAATCCCATGAAACCGCGAGTATGTTTTTGGGTAAACATTTACCATACACTAATATTAGAAGTAACTAATTTTAATCGCGAAGTAGAGGTGACTCAGAGGTAACCTGCTTGTGTTTTCAAGTTTCTTATCCAAATAATCTCATCTTTTGCATTTTTTACGGATTTAAGAGCCCTCAAATCTCGTCTCAGGTACAGATAGGCTCACAGGACTACCGACAATCAATCCTCATCACAAAATCAAAGATAATAACAATAAATAGACTTTATTTGGGCGAGATTGAGACTAATAGTATCTTCTCCCATCCCAAAAATGACAGGTAACTGATGAAGTCTAAGATATTAATCAAAATTTAGTTCCATCTTCTTTATCTAATAAGTAAAATAAAAGGTATCAATGCTATTCTTTCGTACAATTAGCATTACGAACTTAATTCTTTCCAGATCGAAGTTCGTAACGTGAAACGTTCGTTACTCAAAACCTAGCTTTCCATCATATAATTTCCGTCCATTTTCGGTTCCTGTCTTGAAATGAAGTTCGTGTATAGAGGTCAATTGGAGCAAGAAAAAAGTTCATAGGGGTGTTCATATGTCGAGGTATCACCATAGAGGAAATGGAAGTATGGAGAGTAATATGTTATGGGCTATAGTATTCGACATTTAGCGCATTTTTTATCGTTTCTTTATTACTCATTTGCTTGAAGATTCGCGTCCTAGGAAGCGCGGTGTCTTCAAGTGCTCAATTTAATAGAAGATACTGACTGATATAATTATTATATGGATTTGTTTTCATGTTCTTCACGCTGCAATGCTATCAGTATCACCGTTTTTGAGAAAAAAAGAAAACAAATTGGTGAAAAAATATGATGACATAAAATGCTGATCTCAGTTAGTTATATTTAATAAAGTTGAATTTATTTTTATATTTAATAAGTTAAATTTGATAGATGTTTTTCTACTGAGACGACCTGAGATATTCAGCAAGCTTGAGGTGTTTCCGGGGATAAGTGACCAGTGGATTTGCATGGAAATACTTCGGAATCATAATACCGTTGCTATTTCTTCTAATAGGATTGTACGTATACCAGTTCAAAAAGGCTAATATCGTTGCGATTCAAGATTTCTTGGGGGAGAGATACGATGGATGGGCAGGTAGAGGAGAAACCGTTGAATAAGTATGGAATAATTTTAAGTTGATCCTAACTTCCGCACTTGTGCTTAATGCTTGTGTACCAGTGAAACGTATAAAAGAAAATAGCGACCCAGAATACTATAATAAGGAAATTAAAACACTTAAGATTAAGGCGCGCAAACTACACAAAACGAGGTTACTTGGCAAAGGATACCATTCTAAACATAAAAGGATCCGTAAAATCCTAAATAATGAGAAAAAGAAAGCTCAAATTCACTTCTTGAAAAACGTCCTCTCCGGTAAAAATAACAATATTCATTTCTGAATCGGGGAATAGTAGAATGGAACAATTTACCTGGAGAAATTTTTGAAAAGTTCCCCCCTTCCTGCATTGTATTTACTACTAGAATTAAAAAGGCTTTGTGTAATACTTTATATGACAACAATTTGTAGTTTGAAATATTGTAATAACGTTGTAAATTTTATATTTTGTTATTTTTATATTTTATAATAGTATTGTATGACGTACTGCCTTCGGGAGGTTTTGGGGGGTTTTCCTCCCGACTAGGGTGAATACCAGGCAGTACCTTATTTTTCATCTCCACCCAAACAATGACTGCCACCTGGCCTGGTGCCTATTAGTAGTCTGNAGCGCAGTATTTTTCCATGGATATATATTCTCAGGACAATATATTCATGGCAGACATATCAGATCATATTTAGAAGTTATGAACGATTAACATTGACATTCTCCATGTATTTATTTCCTTCGGTGTTTCTGATTCTGACGAAATTCATATATCTATTAATAGCATTCTATCTTGAAAGAGAACCTATTCTGGAGTTCCGAGGAAGATCAAGGAACAAAGTACAATGACATACCTTGGTATTCTAAGCAAAAAGAAGTTCATAAATCATCTGAAAATTTCAATACTGTTTGGAAAGTCATATTTTTTGGCTGGGATATTCTGTTTCCATACGAGCGATGAAACATCTGTGGTGCTCTCGATGATCCGGAAAATTATTGGAAAATGTTTATTTCTATTCATTATACATTAATAAAAATTCCTTCTGAATTCATTGAAATATACATGCGCGATGAATATGAAAGTAAATTATCAATGAGCTTTAGTTTTACATTTTGGATTCATTAAATATTGAATCACTTGGTATTGTCTGGTAAAACAATGATTTTGTTTAAAATACTTATTTTCAGTAGTAAAAATTAAATATTTACATTGGGATGGATATTGAATTAAAATTTTTTTCCAAACAGCAACAAACGAACAATTTTTTTCCTCCAATCTAAAAATTAAATTTAAAATGAATTATGGGGAACCAGTAATTGGCGGTTATCTTTGCAGAAATAAGAAACACGGTGAATTTTCCCTTTTATATTGTCCTATAAATAACGTATTTTCGAAATAACCAACATTAAAACGCTGAAATCGTAACCATAATATATTTTGAGCCTTCAAACAAAGAGGAAACGAATTGCATGAGAATAGATAGTGTATTTAATAAGACGAGACTAAAGAATGTTTTTAATAGTAGTAGTAGTAGTATTAAAAGTGCTTCAACAGCTGAGGTAATTTCTCACGTAGGCTCCCACTGGGAATCAAACCCGGGTTCTCTTTCACCGAAGTCGAACACGTTGTCCACTTGGCTATCTGGGAGCCTGTGGCTTAAATAACCTTGAAGAAATTTACTTCGATACCATGTATTTTCGGTATAATACACGATCTACATGCCAGTCTATGACCTACTGCCATGACTTTATATAGTACTCGGGTGGTCGTATATAAAGTGCAGTCATAAATATAGTAGATTTATTTACTACTGACCTAAAGTCTACTTTATCATATTACCAACCGGGATCCCGGATAGCTAAAATATGTAACAGGTTAGCCTCTGGTGAAAATACTAATTTACTAATATGCGCTCCCTGATTCAATTCCTAGAAAAATCTTGTACGTGTGAAGGACCTCAGCTGTAGAAGCCGTTAAATACTATTTACTATTATTATTAAATAATCTTTCATTATTATCAATTGGGTTATGTTCTATTACAAAAGAAAATTGAGCAAACAGTAGCACATCAAAATAGTTCGTTAAGTCTCCGCAACGGAGTTTCGGGAGGTTGATAACACATTGGAAGGATAATGGTTTTTCTTTCTGACGAAGTTTAATCATTATTCGCGGTCTGCATTACTATATAGTGTTTTAATGACAATAAGAGAAATATTTAAGCTTAACAGTTGAGAGAAGAAATATTTGTTAGCTAAATGATTTAACTTAACTTTTCATCTTTACTGTATATCAGTTTGATTCTATATAAGAAAATTAAAACACTTTAGAATTAAAATATCCAGTGAGAGTTTTAGTGAACAAGATTTAGCTTCTTTAAAGTTCTGAATATTTAGCGTAAATGCTTCAATGACAGTCATTTTTGTGATCGTCTGTCTGCACAATAAATACTTTTTCGCATCGGATTTACCAGAGAATACTCACACGATATTGTCAATCAGTATATGATGGAACAGCTATAATTTCATTATTTTCCATAAGCGTAGCAACAATGCAGACAAAGTTAAATAAACGGCACTGCAAAAGTTAACGATATCTATTAACGATTCAAAATAAGTACATTCTAATTAAGAGAAAGTAACCTAATCAACGTAGCACGCGTGAAAAACTGTGGAAACTGAAATAAGTGGATAAGATGAACGTTTAATCAGTTAATCGAATTGGAACCAAACCCAAAATGAAAAAATGTTTTTCAGGAATGGAAACCGAACCCAAACAGAAATATTGAAACTTTTGAATGTAAAATTAAAACCATAATTTTGCGGTTCGCATCATAAGTCAGTTGAAAGCACTAATTTTTAAATGCATTTCTAACAGTGCCTTGCAACTTTCTAATTAACGTACGCCTCTTATTGACTGGTCTTGTAATTTGATTATTTCTTTGATGAGACGTGTTTTATTCCGCAATATGATAAAGTGGTAATCTGGTTAACATTTACTCAAAGTTAACTGATCTCAGGATGTTGATTATTCCATTATCCGTGAAAAAGCCGATTTAAACCGGTTACTCGAAACCGGAACTGTACCGAAATTCGACAATTTCATCGAAAGGGAACGATAAATCCGAGCTATAAATAATCGAAATAAACGGGAGTAAAAAATATATGTTTTGGTGCCCCTGCGTTCAATTCGTAGACCAAATTCTTCGAGTGAATAGAGGTTTCACAATTCTGCCATCTTAGGTCATTAGGGAAGACCGCGATTCGCTATTAACATCGCGTCTTTATCTCCACAACGAGGATTATAGCAATAGTTAGAGTAAAACCGGTTAAACGAAACCGGAACAGTACCGAAAGTCGGCCTTGAACAAAGAGATCAACCGGAGAGAAAAAAATACGTTTCGATGCCCTGCATTTAACTCGTAGAGCAAATTTTTCGAGTAAATAGAGGTTTCGCAATTCTGTCATCTTTGGTTATTAGGGAAGACCGCGATTTACTCATGTCGTCGCGTTTCCATCTCCGCAACCGTCATCATCATCAATTCCGAGCACGGGCTCGTTTCTTAAATAGAGTGCCGCCATTTCTCATCCCCTCTGCTCGCTCTCTGAGGGATGATTAACCAATTCCGTTTTTACCGGAAAAAGGAGGAGATGAAAAAGCCATCACAGACACCCCAATCTCTGTGGCCATCTCCATCGCTTTATTGAGAGCTCGCCGAGAAATGGCGTTCGCTCTGTCACCGCAGCGGAGATAGCAAGCTGCGGACGACAGCGGGACCTCGGCTCTTTAACTGGAATGGCATCCCTAGCTTAAAGTTCAACCCAGCGAGAAAAAAGGCCTGCGAGAGAAAGTGAATGTGGTTGGGGATATATGGGTGGAACGGAGTCGGTATCGAGAAAAACAGGGTCGTAAGGCCGAAAGGAAATTGACTGCAAAGAAATGAGCGCAGTATTTTTCCATGGATGACGCGCCCTTCGTTCACGCAAAACGTCTTTCAATTAGCTGTAAATAAACATCCACGTCATACATTTGAAATTTCTGAGAAGCAAATGCAACATAACGAATCACCGGGTTGGAACTGTTATTTGAAATGTATTGGATCGATCACTTCTCCGATATGAAAGATTGTTCACCATCGAAGCAGATATTGAAAGAATCAATGGTTTGCGCGGTCTCTAAGGCCTTCATATAAATATAGGTATGAATAATCAGTAGCGATAGGTTAAAAATATTTGATTTTTTTAAATAGCCTTGATGTAACGAACTTCATCAGCAATCTCAAAGTTAGGGTCTTAAGGATACGGAAGTACCCTAGGAAGCATTTGATAATTCACGTATGATTTAAATTTCAATCTGAGAAAATCTGACTGTAAACCTGACCGTCGCCGGAGATGGTGCTAGATGCAATTTAAAAAGTAGCAAAAATATCGCCAATCTAATATAAATAACGTCGTCTAAAAGTAGTTAAAAACTCAAAAGGCTTGAATTTGCTTTTGCAAAACTTTCATTAATTCCGATAACAAATGAATCTAAAAAGCAATCGAAACTTTAAGAAATTCATTGATAAGGAAATGTGAGGCTATTTTGATCGATACACATTTGTAAAACATACGCTACGAGGTCATCAAGGACTATGTAAGTGTAACAGCACATAATGGATGGAGTGCAAGATGCCCATAAGATAGGAAGAAGTTCCTAAAAGAAGGAAGTAGCAGAGGTATATCTTGCGACAAAATCTCTGACTTGCCATTTATGCTTATCGCGTTGAGGCAGAGAGAGCGAGAACCATGCATTCTCTACAGCTGCGTTAATGCTTTGAGTCGTGAGGAATAGGGGGAGATCAGCCTATGGATATAATTAATCGTAGGACCATCGTAGGACGTTCTTGGTAAGAGTTTGTTTTTTAAACTATTTACCATGCTTCTTACGTTTTCACTCGTCGTTGTATCAACTGAAATAGAATGAATGAAAATAATGAAATGAAATTAACTGAAATGGAATGAATGAAAATAAATGAAAATAATCAAATGAAACTAAAACAATGTATCGTAGGTCAGATAACACCCATTTAATGATCCGTATATATAAGACCTAGTCACTCTCTAATTTATAATCTGCATCCTTCAGAAGATGCCCAAGCTAAGTTAGACACCGTTTTCGTAAGGCTTGATTTTTAGCGTACTTATATTTTAGATGATATATTAACAAAATAGTGATTGCTTACTATACGTTCGAGGAATCTGCGTAGCCGAAGATGCGTTATAGTCAAGTCGCAAGTATGAGCCCAAGATTCAAATGAATCGGAGTTTTATGCTTTCTCCACCAATCTATGCGGATAAGCCCATCAAAGTTCTTTCCTTTCAGCAAATGTATCGACGGAGGATTCATATTCAGGACCGCACCTAAACAGGGAATCATTTGATGCAGTATTCCTTATTTGATAAGTCCCTGTATAACACTGAGTCATTCTCAGATATGGCATTTGTAATAAGTAGTATTTGATTGTCACATTGCTATTTTGATACAGATAAATTTATATTGTGTGGTTCTTTAACATTTTCAGATTTTAAAACGAAAGTAAAATATACGAGTCAATAGAAGTTAAATTCTTCCTAATTTTCTGTAATATCTTCCAAGAATCACTGATAAAATGTATTGAAACTTGAAAATATAAAACGAGAAAGACGAAACATCTAAATTGGAAAAATCCGAGAGCTTCATTTTAAGTCGTATCTGAAATTTGGTATTCTTGTTTCTAAACATACGAAACGGTTACAATATCTCTTTGAATGAGAAAGGAAAAGCCTTTCTTGATAAGATAATTTTTATTTTCAATAATTAAATTAAAAATAATCGAAAATAAATATAAGCACTATGTTTCAGTCTTGAAAAACTTTGCGTCATGTTATTCATTCTGATGGAATATATTTACGTTTCTTCGAAAACAATAAAGACATTGTGAGCACGCCTGTCGATTTTGATAAATTCGAATAACGATATCTTCCCTTTTTACGTCATTATCGTTTCAAAAATTGAAATTTCCATAAAAGAGACATTATTAGAAGCATGTTGCTCGACTTGCGTACATATTATTCCCCGGACTTCAATAATGACGTTCTTTTATCTGGTCTTCTGGAGGAAACGAAATATTTTAACGAAATATTCAATTATCTAGCAGAGTAGGTTGTTCTTCCAACGAAGCATCCTTCCCAAAAGTACCTATCTTATTTGGTTCCTTTCGTACCAACTACGAAGTTCCTTAACTTCTGCTCATCGAATTTCCTCAAGGAATTATAGAGTGAAAGGAATCATGGGAGGAAGCGTGATTATGGGTGGAACGTAATGCTTAAGCTAGGTCTAATTAGGGTGCAAAATCTATAGTTGGATATGAGTTTACTTTTCAATTTAAATTTCTGAAGAATTTTAATTTATAGAAACTAGTATCGCATTTTATTAGACGAAAAAGAATTTTTGAATGGTGGGGATAAATGAAGCGCTTTGTAAAATATCCCGCAAGGTTTAATAACGAATGACCGGCTTCAGCTGCTAAGGGTCATTATCAGGCGACCTGTTAATGAGTATGAGCAGTTGAAACCATTAGTTTTTATTAAACACTATGGGATTTTTGCAAAGTATTTAGTTTCTCCCAATTACGGAATTCCACCTAGAGCTACTATTAATTATATTATTACTGGATGTTATAATAAAATGGGCTCGCTGAGGATGGGTGTTAACCCTGCTAAAATTGTGTTTTTCAAAATTTAATTCAACTCATTGAAAAAACCGAAGTTTAAATTTTAGCAGGTTGTGAAGTTTTTTATCCTTGTTCCTTCAGTTTCCTTCCAGTTTCTATTGATAGAGTAAACTTTATGAAATTTATTGATTTACGAAGAAATTTATTTCATGTCCAAAAGAATTGATTCATTTCAAAATTAAAATTCCATCGTCAAAAATAGTTAATCATTTTAGCATAAAAATGTAAAATAACATTAGAACTTGAGTCTGCTTAGTGGAGAAAAGTTCACATACGTGTCAAAAAATGTGGTTCTCACTTTTTCTACCAATGAAACTCTGGAAAATCAAAAAGCTTTCTATTCAAATATTAGAATGATTAATTACGAAATACATCTTCGCCATTTAGTTTCTATCTCATACGTAAACGAAAAGGGTAGAAAATATAAAGAAAGCAGTAACTAGAACGCTTAGGTATAATCACTGGTGCTGACTCCCAATTAGAGTAAGAATGAATGGAGATGTATGAAAAGTAAAAGCGTTAGGATGACAATTTGCGGACATGGCGAAATACGCGAAAGCGTTTGGCTTCCCTCTTTCAGTGTTTTTTGTCCCAACAACCCCATTTTCATCGTTAGCGTCCCCTTCTCTGCTATTAGGTTCGACCATTGTCTTCCATTTCACTCGCACCAAATGTCACCAACATTCTACGTTGCCTACTTCCATTTCTCTCTAATTTCCTGTCATTCCCCATCCCTTCTGGGGACCCTGCATATCTCGCAATATATCAAATGTCCGTTAGGACACTTCCCTATTCAAATTGAGATTTTTGCTAAATAGAAAAGAAGACGGATCGCTTGAATTCGCGATTAAATTTCCTGTATATCGAGAGGCATTAATAAATATCAACTTCCTTTGGCCTAGGAATTTTCCATTGACCAACTACTTGGTATTTTCTTCTAATATTCGAACGTTTCAACACCCGGGAAAATGTTATTCAAGGTTTCCCGTTCTACGATTTAAAAATTCAACCATGTTAATGGGAATGTCTTCAAAATCCACAGAAAATTTAATACAGCGATATTAAGATGCTAATTTGCTAACGATACATGTGATTGCATCACATATTTTATGGAAGTGCACGAAGAAATTTTATTCCCATTATTATGGGCTTTAGAACATAATAATGGGTAACACCTCTCTCATATTGTATTTATTAATCAATAAATTTATGAATACTATCATTCACAAGATGTTGTATTCCGGCTTGTACTTATAATACCAAAACGGTGGAAAAAGTAGCAAAAAGATACGGAAATATGTAGAAAATTCGACAATTTACCAAGGAAAAAGAAATGTGTAGTCGTAGGTGGCGATAAGAGCTAAAATTGAAGGTTAAGTTGGCAAATTTATTTTATTAGCAGGTAAATAAGATGTCAAATGAAAGATTCTCTAAACAATTCCAGTAAGTATGGAAACATAAAAGACATGTCTTACAGTATGGAATTCAGTATCAGGCACCATAATGTCGCTAAAATTAGGCAAAGAATATCAATTATTCCGTGAACGTAGTATTCGATTATCCCGGGGTCACGTCGGCTGTGAAATATTGTTCTGCCGAATGTATATAGGGTTAATTCTAGGGACATCTTCTACCTCTCTCATAGTGACTAGCTTCTGATTCTCTTGTTGATGTGACATTAATAGACCCGAATGACGCGTAATACATCAACTCGTTACCACTATGGCGCTACATTGCCGTCACGATATCAACCATACTTCGGAGGGGTGCTTTCGGAAAGAGAACGGTTTACAAAGCCAATCCCATCTCCTGAATTCGCCCATTACATTATGAACCTCGTGAATTGAGCGGTAATCCGCGAAATTGAAACCAAAATGGAGAGTGTCTATCTGCATGGAAGGAATGATAAAATTAGCCTTCGCAGGTGAATGGCAATCTCCTGCGAGAGGGATTAATTTACGTTAATTGAAAGACTTCCGTTCTATTATTTAAAAATGAAATACGCAGATGAGGAGGAATACTTTTTATCAAATGGAAGAGAATCTGTTATTAAATTCGAATTTTAATGCTATAAAATTATGTAATACACGGTATTTTATACCAGGTCATTTTAGACTAGGTTTTACCATAATATATTTCGTGGTGTAATGCAAATTTCAATATTTACACGGGCATAAAAGAAAACAAAACCCGGATGCTGATAGTATTATTATTTCTCAGGACTGAAGAGTTTCTCTTGTACTAAGTTTCCTAAAATCAGCAGAATTAAGTGTATTCATAAATTGAAGTACTTTAAAGTGTTTTTTACCTTTAGCATTATAAAGTCCTCATTTTACATTTTTTTTGAACAAGCGAATACATTTTTAGTAAACTAGATTATTTTATCTCGCTCTTAGAATTAATGGTCTTCGATTTTATTTTATATGGAATTAGGTACATCATTAGCATGGCGCATAGTTTCGAGGTAGTGTATGAATGTGCCACTTGAAAGACTGAACTAGCGTTCTATTTCTAGCGTTTCTCTTTTATTTCAAAAATCACTCAGAATACTTCATAACAACCACAGTATTCGTTTTGAACTGGATAATGCGAAAGTATGATATCGAATTCTCTTGTATCATTCAGTTCCTTATGACCGGATTAGGTGTCAGAGGTTATCATTTCATTCTAAATGGATTTATCTACATCTTTGATGAATACACGATCGTTGAGATAAGATTCATTAATCTTGGAGCATAATACGACTGAGATGCTCAAATAAACGACGATATGTCTATTAATTGCGTTAACTTAGCATTCCATTTTTTCAGCGCAGTGTCTGTTTTGCATGTTTGCCTGTTTGAGAGTGATTCTTGGAGTACATGATAGAGAGGAGAGAACCTGGCCGCGATCAAAGTGCCATGGCGTCGAAAGCGAGTAAATTAGTTTCTCTTACCACCTTCTAACGAGCGCTCGAGTGTAACGAGATTCCGTCCCCAGTCTCCCATCGCCCGCCGAGAAAATTTTAAATGGAATGCGTAAGGTGCGCTCGTTCACATTTAAGCCACGCGCAGGAATCATCAATCTCCGTTGGGAAAAGGAAAAGAAACACTTTCACCGCTCTCCAACGGCGGGTACACATGCAAACCCCGTCTCTCGCACCAAATCCTTTCTTTTGAAATGTTAATTCGCGAGGATTCGAAAGGTTTGAGACGTTGGATGCCGGTTTAGGAAGTGAAAGGATGAGGAGTGCGGGAAGTGGCGTTGAGATTTGAAGTTCGGCCCGCCGAGGATTAATGAAGACCAGTATCCAAACATCGGAAGATGATACTGGGGAAGGATTAACGGGGTTTCTTAATATATCAGTAAATTTAATCTCTGTTGATATTTGGAGGAAGTGGAGTGCCCAGACGTACCTCATCTGAGGATTAATACTCTGGGTAATAAAATACCCCTTTCAAAAGATTGAGAACATAAAATGGAAAAACGGTTCACAAATTATATCAACTGAGTAGTGTGTACAAATTTAAAATCTCAGAAGCTAAAAAAAAACGACAACACTCAACAGTTGGGGTTTGACATAGCGTACGATGGTAAATGGCTATCGAGAATGAAATTAACATTCTGCCGAGCGTATGAAAGACGGTGCGAAGAAGTTTAAAAGGAAAACTGATGATAAGAACAATTTAAAATTAACCTGTGGGCAGTTTCTTACTGTGTAGTATGGATTATAATGTTGGACAGCGAAAAATTAAGAACCAAGGCAAGTAGAATTCATCGGAAATAGTTTGATCTAGCGGCCAAAGATATTTCATCCCTGTTTATGTAGATGAAGTACTTCTTTCTACTTGAAATTATGACGGAAAATAGCCAACCTGTTTGTTAATTTGCCGCGAAGTCGATGTGTTACCAAAAAGAAGAAGAAGTTTTGAAGCATAGTGCTTTCGTATCATAGCCGATATTTACCTGTTATTACGTAAATATTGATCTTAAAATAATTGAGCCAACAAATTTAAATTGAATTCATTTTTACCTGTTTTTTTTCAGAGCTTTTCACGGGGTAACAGAAAATTGGGAATAAGTCATAAGTTTCGAAACATTTCCTTTCTCGAACATAAATACTGTGATACAACTCAAATGTTAATAAGAATATGATAAAATCCAGGAGTTGCATAATTGCAAACATTCTAAATACTATTCCATAATTTTGTAAGCGTTATTAACTTTCGCAACACAAATAGCTACAAACATTTTGAAGGGATTTCAAAACCTTAATTTCAACTCAATATAACATTATTTAGGTATACATAAGCTCGCCGGAAATCTGGTAATTGTTTTGCCATTAATACTACGATAAAGAACTATCCATCGTTAACCGTTTAAGCAAAACCCAAATTCCCAATACTTAAGCAAATGACAAGGATAAAGGAAAGGAAGGTAACTTATTATTGCAATGAATAGTTTCTGAAACCTGACGATCCCTCGAGCAACGGAAAATAGCTCCAAACACGGAATGGGTAACTAGATTTCGGATACGAATGTTCTTAGTAGTAGTATTGTTAAAAGTGCTTCGATAGCTTTGGTCATTTCGCACGTAGGCCCCCACCGGGAATCGAACCCGGGACCGCTTTCACTGAAGTCGAACGCTTTGCCCACTTGGCTATCGTGAAACTCGTCAATTGCATGTATTCGTAATATTTCCGTACACTTACCTATTCCGTTATCTATTCGAAAATTAGTAAAAGTAGACAAAGTAAGAGTGAGAGTTCTACTGTGTGTTGTGGGAGACGAAAAGTCCCGCAATCCATCGTTGGAAATTCCTTCTGTGTCACACTTTTACTGACCTTGCGATTATTTCATCCTTCGGCGAATCCTCTCCTTCCTTCAGTATGGTGTCCTCTCCTGAAGAAAGAGAAAATCAATGTGTAGGAATGTAATGATGTCATTCGAAAACCGAAGTAAAATGAACATCGCCGAGTTGGAAAATTACAATTTTACGGACTCGTGGGATATACAGTTGGCATGCCTTTAAAGCCACACACTCACTACTGCATTGCATTCCTATTTTTCTCTTACTATGGAGCACGGATTTTTATTCTATATCCCGATATTTTCCCCTGAGAATATACTACCCATAGAATTCTTTCCCAAATATTATGACAAAAGAGCGTTCCAGTTGCTTAGCAATTTTATAACATATTTATCTAAATAAATAAACTGTTCTGGCAACAAAAAGTGCTTTATACATACATTTAGAGAGGTCTCCTAAAATTGTATCAGTCCATAAAATGAAGGGTTTTGAGATTTAAAAGTGAGAATTTGCAAATTCACAGTTATTTTTTAAACGATCCTCGGAAAAGAGTTTTCTAGAATTCAGAATGGCTCCAGAAAAAGCATTCCAGGGCTTAAATAACTTCCAAATATTTAGTAAGCATTCCTCCAGTTTAACTTAAAAGTCTTAGGAACCCTGTGTTGAAGTTGTTCATTCGAAAATGTAAACGAAATGGAGATCATTCTCTATGAAAAAAGACGTATTTGACATATTTAAAGGGACTCTTCAAAAAGACTTATTTATAACATGATTCTGTAGGTTTTGATATGAGAAAGCTCTTGATGGATTTTACATTTTTAAATTTACAAATTGTTATAACTTGCGTTTTCTTACCCATACGTTTAAAATATATGGTTAAACGTGGTTTAACCTTTGGTATACTATATCGACGGCCATGTCTCGGTCTAATACTACGGGATAGAAGTTTAGAATAATTCGACTTCAAAATTATATGCTCGTAAGAAAATCATTTCCGTTTACATTCATCCGTTGAGGATAATGGGAATTCAATAAAGTAGAAAACAATTAGGTATGATCATAATTACAAATAGTGTTTCACTCACCTTCTTTAAGCCCTCAACGGTTTTCCTTCCGTTTCACAAAATCCTCGCTTTCCGCACTTTTCGCGATATTCTTGTGCACATCATTCGTATCACGGATTTCCGTATTATTTTTTCTCGCACTATATTTTAAAAAAGAAACCGGAAATTTTCGTGCTCGCATGCTTACACGACGGTGACTATATTGAAACTATGCCACTTGTCAGTTGGTTGTCTTTTCAAAATTAAATTGCAAGGAGCTGATTGGCTAATTAATAGTGGATGTCCCCCCTCCATTAGGCTCTTACAAAAGCCACCTATACCCCCTCTATGAAATAGGCTGTTTAATCTTCCATCAACCCCCCTAATTATATCTTTTATTTTTTTAATTTCAACTTAAATAATTTATAATCGTAAGGTGAATTAACATCATTAAATTTTTAATTTAAATAATACCACGTTATTATTTCTTTATTTTTTAAAATATTAGTTACAAAAATTTCCTAATATTACACAGTACCTAACGTAATATTATCAATAACTTATACACCATTATCAATTATTTTAGTAACGATTCTTGGTCATCGATTATAATTCTTATTCTTTTGAAAGAAGTGTGTATGTTTTGTACCGAAACTTACTGCAATATTCGTCAAGGAATATCAATACAAAAATCAAAATCTCCTATGTAAGTGGAGAATATATTTCTCTCTTTGGATAATTTTATTACTGATATGCTACATTTAAAACATTATTCTAATTTACTTGTGCGCAAATCAGTCTGAAACACAACAGCTTAGCCTTTATCAGCATACCTTTTAATCATTATCGTTTAGTTTTAATAGTTAGCAAAGGTACAGCAAAAAAATACGTGATAAATGAAAGTCAACTGGGTACAGTATTTAAAGAGATTTATTTTTATGTCACTAGCCATACATGGAGTTCTTTAAACACAGAACGAGTATTACTCAAAAATTTAATTCATTTAAGTAAAGCATAACCGAATCAGTTATATTCCCGAAACCTGTCGTGTTTTACTTTTGTTAACAACATCTTGGAAAATTGAACTTTTCGTGTTCTTCTTTGTGTTTATTATGTATAATTTCGACCGAGTATCACATGAAATTAATACACTTGTTATAATATATTTTCCAAAAGAAAGTGGCCCGCGATGACATATGCACAAAACATCACCCATTCTAAAACATAGTTATTACATGAAAGACGTCGTTTTTTATAGGGAAAACTGGGCAAGACTTTGGCAGTTTACATTTACTGGTGTTTCATTTATGGTTGTAAACGAGATTCCTAGCCTCAAATTATTTTATGTTTGAGATTTAATTGTTTCCATTTACTTAACACGAAAACTATCTGCAATTAATATTCTTTCTCGACACGATAACTATCCGACGAATTTCTTGGAAACCTTCTTTCTTGCTCGAGATCAAAATTGAAAAAATTGGTTTGCCTTTTGTTGGTTTTTTTGTTATTTTCCAACAAAAAGATCAAAAAAGTCACTGCTGTTCCCACAAAAATCGATAAGCGTGTTTTATTGTTTGCTATAATCCCTTTTAAGAAACTTCTTACAAAGGTTAATGCAATGCGAGGGAGATTCGAAATCTCATAGAATTTAAGAGCTTTTGAATACACTAACCCGATGGATTTATCACTGGGCAAAGAAAGGAATGCATTTCATGATTCTTTGCAAGGAAATTTTGAATGCAAAACTACGATATCTATTAAAGAAATCTACAACATATTCCACTTTGTATTAATCTCTCAGTTAATTAATTTTTAAAGATGAAGATTGAGGTGTTACCTTTTGCACTGCTCATATTCATATACACAAATATCCATACAGCTTATTAGTCTTGTTGTGCAGTTATTAAAGAAGAAAATGCAGCCAGCTTGAAATATAATATAGTCACTTGTTTCACCACCGTCAACACCAATATAATAATTTCCCTTTAACACTAATTTAAACATAGAAGGCAAATCCATCCTTGTATTTAAATACACATTTTTTCACTGACAACACGAGTATGTTAAACATTACACGAGAGCTCTTCACATCAGCATCGAAAACAAATCACATATGTCTTGATGCCTTCGCGAATCCACAATCCACAACGAGAACTAGTTCTTCAAGAATATTCAGAATTATTCACTTCCACAAGAATCACTTTCGCACTACTGAAGTTGGAATTATTAGTGTAATAAACTCAGGAACACAAAGAAACACACATATGCAATCTTCAATGCATAAAGAGTGCTCTTCAACCACACGTACTTATCACAAGTTCTAAGCAGAACGAGAATTTTTACCGCCAACCTGCGCGAATTCTAACTTGCAGTTGCGTAATGTCCTACGTTTTCCCGGGCTCGACGATGAGCAATTGAGTTGCTGCTTTCGAACAAGTGATGTTATCTCCTGGAATGTTCCGAAAATTTACGTGTAGACAACTATTAAGGCTAATGTTTGTGAAGTATTCAACTGGAATATCGGTTTGAGCCACAACCACTACACTTTTAGTGATCGAAAAGGGCAAAGAGAATGAGTTACTATGTAAGATGAGTAATGAAGCAGTTTCCTCTGGTTTTTTTTACTCAGGCATAGTAAAATAATGGAAAAAAAATGTGTGAGTGCAGCACAATTACCAAATTAATGCATAGCACTTTTCATAGTCTTCAATAAGTAAATACGAATATCCATGCAATATTCGTAATATAAAATTGTTCATACCTCAGTAAGAGGCAGAGAAAAATGAAAGATAAATTCACCTCTACCCCGTACAGAGAGACAAATGAAAATGTCCCAGTCATAAAATATAATTGTAGAATCGAAATTTTAAAGTTCTCAAATAAAAAAGACACGTCAATTGCAAAAACATCATGGATTCAGTGAGAGTGTGTTTTACTTTCGAGTAGTGGTTGACTCATATTAGAGAAAACTTCCATGAATATTGTGCTATTCTTGTATAAACAGCAAACATCGTTTTTAAGCTGATGTCCTTGGAAAATATTGTCCTCATGATAATAATGTTCCTTTGCTAGTTTTTACTTAAATGTAGGTGTTGAGTTATCGTTATTTTTAAACGTTGCTTGTTATTCTCTCACCAATGTTCATCGTGGAATTCCAAAAGAATTTTTAGTAAGGTTTTGGAAATTTTATCAACTTTTGTTATCGAAAAGTAGTTACCTTGGGGCTTATCAGCACAGTACAGGAATTCAGTAGCGCTAGCTACTGAATTCCTATACCAGGGATCTGGTATTAGTAGAACTGAAATTGTTGATACTGTGCTGTCCGTATACTAATATTTTTTAATGAATACGAGAATTATCGTAGGACTTAAAAAAATATGATATTCGAAGAAAGACAATACGTAGTTGTTAGGCGCTTCGATGTTTAGCAGGTGGAAACCTTTCTCCTTTAAGCAAATAACTCTCACTCAAACAATGCTTGGGGACTAATGGATTTTTCACATAAATAAATTTATATGCAATATTATCCATCTCTCAATGCAAATAATCAGATATACGTAGCAATTTTGTCGATGATTGTATGAAGTTTTAAGGAATTCTGTTGGATTGTTTAATCTCTATTCATTTCTCTGCATTAGTTTTATAAGATTTTTAAGCATAAAATGTATGCAGTATGAAAATTATAATTATCTATTATTGCTATTAATTTTATCTAATCAACGGCTTTATATTGGAGACTTAAACGTTCTTGTTTGAACGAAAATTTTTTCCTGCAACTAACGTAATACAATCAGTATGGACCGTAAGCTGTTACTCTTTCTATTGCACCACCTATTTAACGTACCGGCCACTCTTTTTACTCATATATTACAAAGCAAGGGGAATATAGTCACATTTTTGCGGATGTAAGGGGATTTAGAGCTCAAAGATCCAGGACACTTTACTTATAGGGTTTCACCATATAGACGTTAACTCAAGAGACGTTTCGACGAAAGACAGTTCATTCATGGAAAATTTCACTCAGAGGAGGTATCACTCGAGGATTTTTACCCATATTTAGTTTCAGTCTAGATGTAGTTATCCAATGGATGTTTTTCTGGGGCCTTTCTGAATTCTAGAAAACTCTTTTCCGAAGATGCATTAAAAAAAACTGTGAATTCGCGAATTCTCGCTTTTAAATCTCAAAACCTTTCATTTGAAGGGCTGATGGAATTTCGGGGTATTTTAGGAGACCTCCCTTAGAAATGCACGTAAAAAGCTTTTTATCACCAGAAGAGACTATTTATTTATCTAAATTTATTATAAAAAATTGCCACCCGGCGTTCTTTTGACATTTGGGAAAGCGTAGAATAAATGAAACATCTTTTGGGGTGAATATCTGGACATCGAGTGAAAGAGAAAGCTCCTCAACAAGGGAAAATGAAATTCGATGCAATAGTGTGTGACTTTAAATGAATTCCAATTATACAGCCCACGAGTCCGTCAAATTGTAATTTTTCCTACTCGGCGATGTTTAATTCGCTTCGGTTTTCGGATTACATCATTAAATTACTATAGTGAACCGTGATTTTCTCTTTCTTCAGATGAGGGCACTATACTGGACAAAGAAGATTCACCGAGGGATGAAATAGTCGCAAGATCAGAGTGCGACGCAGAAGGAACTTCCAACGATGGAATGCGGGACTTTCGTCTTCCATAATACTCGGTAGAACTCTCACTATTTTTTGTTTACTTTGTACTAATTTTAAAGTAGATAAAGATGTGAAGTGTACGAAAATTCGACGAATACTCAGGCTCAAAACTATAGTAAGTTCTTGCGCCTGATGTTAACTGCATAACTTTTTAATTTAATTATCACGTCTTTTGATGAAGTGATTTCCAAAGTAATTAATTTATGAAAACATTTACATTAACATTTTTACATTAACATTAGTACCCCGCAAGCCGCCGTGTGGCATATAACGTGCTAAGATTGATCTCCCACGTCGTTAATATCCTGAATTGTAACTGAATTGATGACAGGGTTACTAGAGTTGAATGTTTCTTTGATGAAGTATCGCGTAAACACGGATGTATCTGTAACGTTTTTCTTGCAGAGTTTGCAAAAACGTAATATAGTATGAATAATGAGGATATAAGTCAATATTCCTAAAATTCCTAGAATTTATTTAGTTTGATAAAAAACTGCTGCTCGAATTACCCATCTGAGTTTGGAGCTACTTTACGATGTGTCAGGGTTCGCAAGGTTTTAGAGTTTTTCTTGTTAACACAAAATTAAATGATTATTGAAAAATTGAGTTCTGATGAAACTGTTTACGTCAGATCCTTCGTGACCGTGGCTTCGATAGCAAAAGCAATTACCAGGACACCGGCGTGCTTCTGTGTACGTATATAGTTTTTCACTGATAAATCGAAAGTGAGGCTTTGAAATCCTTGCAAATTATTTGCTGTTATTAGTTACATAAGTTACGGATGGCTTTAGAAATATTGAATAGCGCTTGGAATTTTTACTCCAACTTCTGGAGTTGCACTGCAGTGTTTCTGTTTGAGATAAGATAAGTTTCAAAAGGCTTCTTCCCAGTTTTTCGAGGCGAGACGGCTTTTTATTCTATAGAAGGACACGGGAAACCAGAGTTGGAATTTAAGTCGCAATTACCATTTAAGTGTCCTTCGAATATGTTTGCATCCATATTTCTTTTTCAGATGCTGAAATTGATTTGATATAATTTAAAGTGTTATATATATTTATGTCTTCATTATTATGTTTTGTTCGGTGTAAAAAAATAAGGAAAGCCTAGCTTTCGTCTATTACGTAGTTCTTCTCTATTTTTTACTCCTTTTTACGCAGTCTGTTATTAGTAAGTGATTATTTCCTCCTATAAAGTACTCGTCCCTAAAAGTTAAAATTTTTCGCCGTAGTATGGAGATTTCCGTTAAGAAAACAACGATATGTTCATTCAAATCATTAGTATTTTTGAGACAGCCAAAATATTTCATTCTAGGTAGATATGTTTAATAAAAATATTACCAGTATTAACCAAGTAAACGAAATAAGTGATCCGATGACTGAGGAGTTATTATTGTTTGCAATATTGTTATGAAGCTATAAATGTTTTAAGTAGTTCCATAAACAAAAATTAAATATTTTTCTTCCTATGGAGCTACAAAACATTTTTTGCTTCGTATGTCTAATTAAAGGAGACTAAATTTTCTGAAATATTTGCGGTATTCTAGAGCAGCGGTGCACAACCCTTGCCTGTCAAAAAGTACTTTTCCTGCTTGTGAGCCACATTAAGGGAAAATTTCTTAAATGTAGCAATCACTTATTATATAATTATTAATTGAATTGATAAATAAATAAAGTAACTAATTAACAGAAAAATCAAATACATTTAACAAAAATTAAATTATTATCATTATTGAACTATAAGACTTTCAAAATTTCATATATCAAATATTCTAGTAAATATTTTAGTTCTCTTTTCATGCATTGTCCAAACTTTTTTGTTTATCTAAAGTTTCTTGTCCGTTTGAACTATTCATCCTTAGGATTGAATTATATAGTCACATGTCTGCTAATTTCTAAAGTTTGATTTAATAATCTTCATCTATGAAAAGGTGTTCTACCGCATAAACAAGCCTAATATGCTTAATTAGAAGTAAGATCGGATTAGACTTTAAGTAGTAATTAATTTACTAAATAACAATATAATATTGAAGTTCGATAAGTTTCACCTTTAAACTTGACTCTGTATCTGTATAGAAGATCTACGGAAATCGTGCGTGATGGATATACGTAAAACTATTTACTTGGTTTTTCTTAAAAGTTTCTTGATATATAGGCAAGAAAATGCTGTTAATGCTTGCTAGTTTTCTCTAAACAACTTTAGTTTCATCTGAAAGGCTGACTCCCTTTTAAGTCCAGATAGCAATGGGTTACTGTCTTGATTTTTCTCATTTAGTTTATCAAGATAAGCAATAGCAAATAGCAGTTGAAAATACTAACTTTTGGATCACATCTGGACTATCGAATGTATTGAAATCTTGTCCTTTTTCGAATAAAACATCTTCGTTTATCCAAATTCCTACATAGAATGCAGCAAAAATTTGTCTTCATTAAGCCAACGATTTTCAGAATACTACAAAATATCACTTTATCCGGTTTCCATTATCGCAGGAAATGCTATAAATTGTCTGTCGTTTTGAGAAGAGCTGTAGAAAATCTATTTTAAATTGATGCCTTTGTTGTCTGTGATAGGCATAGGGTGGAATTTTGGCTTTAAAGTGTATCAAAATTTTCTTTTGATAGTGCTGAATATTTTAAAGTCGTTGAAGTTTCGGCTCTGAATTTTTTTCAAGCGGCAACATGTTCCGGAATTCGTGAGCATTTCTGAAATACTTCGAATTTTTAAATACGTTCCCTTAAAGGAAAAAGTAAGATTCAAAATCGAATTAAGTATCCGCCGCGGTAGAGGCTGCAGTTCTCTCGGATCGAAGCACTTCTACCTCAAACTATGAGGTTTCCCTTTATTGGATGTCTATTAACCTAATTGCTCGAATACGATCGTACCAGGCGTTCACCTAAGTGAAGAGAAGGATCGATTAAGAGGTCAGTTTACCCGTGGTAACTCTGCAGCTATCGTTGCGGCGAAATAACTATTTCCTAATAAATTCTCGCACAATTTCGACCAGAGAAAGTTTCGTTAACTAGGAAATGACGATGGATAAGAGGAAGGAAAAAAGATAATCCGTACGAATATAGACATTATTTTAAACACATCTTAAATAGGGCTTTTGAGTCATATGGCTGTTTTTTACGAGTCCTTAATTTCTTATTTTATTAAAATCTAATTCATTGTAGTTTCATGCATATAATTTACAGTGTATGGTCGTCATGGAGAGATATTCCGTTTTCATAGCAAGTGTTTACAATTGCAACAGTTCTACATATGCGTATGCATTCTTATAGTGTATATTTTTACTCTCATGACTCTACCAAAATGAGGACATCGAACCGGAAAGGGTCCGAAAGAAAAAGTTATTTTTAACGGAGAGATAACCGAACCCATACCGGAAAAAATAAAATTCCTGAAACCAAACGGAAAACTATTATTTATTCCTCTCAACTTTACAGCTCTCAGCAATATCATTTTACTTCATTTTAGCTGGAGGAAGATTTACAACAAATGTGAAATTATGACTTGCAACTCACTATTACCAAGTTACCATTTTTAATTTTGGTACAATTTCATTTGGTTTGGCATTTAGTTCAATTTAATGCAAGTTGGGGCGCAATCGAGCCACTCCGCAGTGGTTAGCGTGATAGTGCTCCGACCACAAGGTCCCGGCTTCGAATCCCGGCTTCAAATTCAAAACTTCCAGTTGATGGATGTTTGTGGGTTCATTCAAAAATAAATTAATAATAAAATTTATATGAATTTAAAAATAAATACAAAGCAAACTTTCAGAAGGGTATAATACTACAATGGATTAAACTGAAAAGAACGATCCGTGCCGGTTCATCAGTGGCAGTAAGGGTAAAACCAGAACTGAACAGATTTTAATATTTGTCATTGAACCGGAGGAAAAACCAGAAATGAAATATTACGGTCCGAAATAGCTCTAAAATTAACTTTTTTCAGTATTGAGAGATTAATATTTGTGGAATTTTTTATTATATAGCGATTGATATTTTTGCAGGTTTTAGCATTGAACATGAATGAAACTATTAATACATAGATCACAATGTTTATAATATTGAACGCAACTATTAAAAAGCTAATCATTACTTAAGGATAACGTGTTCAACTAACAGTTGATTGTTCTTACAACTTTTACTTCTGTTACATCTCTTGGTTATTTTCATATCAGTAGTTTTACACTAGTTGTATTGTCTCTTTTCGTTTGTTTTTCTTTGGCGATTACATTTTTACCTTTCCCAAGCTAGATGCTCACCAGTATAGCTTTTGCGGTCAAATTTGTCCCCACTTGACCGGTTACATAGCAATATAGACCCGTTTAAAGATTAAGTTGACAATGACAGTGGCTAGATTAGAGAAAACCTGCTCAAAGTCTCTATTTGATAATTCATTTATCATATATTAATCTAAAACATATGAGACAAACATTCCGCTTCACAAAAACGTGTTTCTTAGGTACACCACTCTGAGTGATGGTAGTAGCCCTTGCAAATTTACCCAATACTCTACGTAAACTATCGGTTGCGTTTTCGGATAGTCTGCTGAATAGCGTGATACATGTGGGCTGATGTGAAAATACAGAGGAAGTACATCTATGGCCCGTAAGCTTTCCAAGTTTTCCTTCTCGTATCCACTAGGCTCTTTCGGAAGGAGGTATTCATTTCCCTCGGAAGGTTCATGGATGAAGTACATCTCGTGTATCCTCTCCGTCAGCCGACACTAAAATGCTCTCCGTTTTCTTCTAAGGCACGAAGTTTTCTTTACTCCGTCTTCCATTTACCAAGATCCCTACACGTTTCCATCTTCCCGCCCCAAATATTTCGCAACATTCAGCTACGGAAAATTCTTTCTAAAAGACATACTCTTGCGTTAAATAAAGAGAGTGGTATTTCAATCGGTGCATGAGTTAAAAATACGGAAGAAAATTATTCAGAGAATATAAAAGGCTACATTTTGCCATTTTATTTGGTAAACACATTTATATCGTTCCTCCATATTCAAGTGAAACATCTGCGATGACGTGAAAATTATTTAATTTTCTTTCGTTACATCTTTAAAGGAAACATTATCGCTCTCTATTATAATGATCCGTAAATGACATTATCCCTTAGAATGAAATAGTCTCGGAAACGAATTTCTTTACTTAAATTTGTTGTAATTGATCACGTAACTTGTTTATTCGCCTTACATATGCAAATTATCTGTGCGATGAGGTTTTCCATTTATTGAATGTTTTCTAGATAAGTATGATGACCGCACAGTTTTCTATGAATGGTTGTATGTTATTTATAAAAATTTCTCTGCGAAATTTGTATTGGTTTTGCAAATTTCAAATGTTGTTCGACCATACGTAAGATTCTATGTCTAACCACCAATGATTCTTGTGCGAGAAATTAGCTTCAGAAACCCAAAAAAAGTAATCATTGTCGCTAATTGAATACTGACGCCGAATACATAAGGAGGGAAAAGAAGGGTAGTACATAATTAAAGTCAGCTGGTCTTCAATTACATAAGGCACTATCTCATAAAGTTGATTGTGGAAGGCGTTTCTTGGTGGAGAGAGAAACTTCGTATTTTTCCAAAGGATATTTAATCTACGACTTGTTTCACAAGCGTGTTTGCATCTTCAGCTGCAATAAGCTTCGGGTCCTGAAGAAGCAAACGCCCTTGTGAAAGTGGTCGTAGATTAAAAATCTTGTGGAAAAATAGAAAGTTTCTCTCTCTTTGACAGTATCTTATAGTTTACAAATGTATTAGAAAAACTAGCGTACGTTATTCTTACTCCAACTCTATTTCGCTTCACTTTTCTACTCTATGTGAAACGCATACTGTCTTTTATGCTTAAAAAGGTAAATTTTATTCGCATAAATATTCGATGAATGGAAAATTAGGTGGCACTTATTTAGATTTACCACTAATTTAAATGGTAGTGATAGTCTTTTGGGATTGGGAGATAACCACGAACCTAAGTCTCCGTTCGATTAATAATTTTATCATTGATTAATCGAATAATAATTATGTTATTAATCGAATGGAGTAAGGGGTAAGAATGTTGGTCGAACCACATTAAGCATTTTTAATACCTTCTTTTGGATTATAAGTTTCCCTCGACTTAATAGCTTTACACATTTTCTTTATTTTTAGCAGACTTTTTATATTGGGCCTGTCTGAAAATAGAGTATAAAGGTTTCATTTTTCCCGGGTTTGGGTTAATAGTAGAATACCTCGGCAGGAAATGCAGATATCCGTTCCTGGAACTTATAAATTTTAAAAAATTCGCAAAATCAGCGGAAAAGCACCGAAAAATAAATCCGTAAAATGAAATTAAATATCATACCAAAATTCGATACAAAATTTTATCTTTCAAAAGACAAAATAGATCTGGAGAATATTTTGAACCGCACTTCATCCCCACAATTGACAAAAATTGACTTCAGGGTATACAAGTAGATAAAGACGCAAATCGTTACTGAGTTCCCTTGTTCGAAAATCAATTTAACAATTTATAAAGACAGAAAAATCAGTACAATGAATTACTTACTTTAATTAGGAAGAGGTATTTAGATATTTTCATGAAAGTTTCTATGGGTTTTGATGCTAATTAAAACTTTAACCGAGTTTTCTAATAAAATTCAATAAAATTTCTATTTTCAATAAAATTCAATGTCCAATCCATTG
The DNA here is from genome assembly GCA_000376725.2 of Ladona fulva. Classification (NCBI taxonomy): domain Eukaryota; kingdom Metazoa; phylum Arthropoda; class Insecta; order Odonata; family Libellulidae; genus Ladona; species Ladona fulva. Next base: position 2,412,418 of record KZ308135.1, on the reverse strand, counting down.
AGGCTGGTCCATTCATTTGTATCCGAGTAGCCTCACTTTGCCTTACCTTGTTATATCATGCTTTTAATGGTAAAGGAAATGTATTTTCTTTCTAAAAGATCTCTTAAACATTGATCCAGCTCGTAGATTAAATGACGTCATCAAGCTAACTAGAATAACTGGTTTAAGAAGAGAGTTGTCCAATTAACGGGTAGTTGAATTAATGAAATTAAATGTATAATAGCGCAATACTTGCTTAACTTACATAGCTTGCTTGAAAGTCCATATATCATCAAATCCTAAGACAATTGCTATACTGAAGCAATCCTAATCGTACGACTAAACTTCTTAAACTCCCCAGAATCTAATCTAAATAATCAATAATCCACAATTTTAATACTTCTAAAAAATATATTTGTAGAACAAGAACTGAAAGGACCTTGCGTTGCGCTAGAGGGTCTAAATAAAGTTGGTTTCAGCTGAACAGACTAGAAACTCCAGAATACAGCCATATAATTATATCTAGAGTAAAAATAAGAAAATGGGCCATTGGAATACACTAAGGGATTACTCCGGGTCCTCTCTGAGGTAAGGATGGACCAATAATTCTCTTAGTTTAGAAACAAGTTTCTAAGAAAACTTTTTGACGAAATCTCTAACGATTAATAAAATATTTCGAATATTTAAATAAATATTTTGAATTTTACCAAAATTTTTCCTACCAAAACTTTAAAAACCAAAAGTAGTTTTATTTGCGAGGAAAAAAAATTGGAATGCGGCTCTTAATCAATTACAAATTTTAAAACACCTTCTAAACGTACGTAGGTTGATGGAACTCCGTTTGAGGAGAAACTGGAAGCTCCGGGTTACCAATGCCTAGGAAAAACCATATCCTTAGTCAATGATATGGTTTTTCCTTCAACCTTACCAAGGGTAAGGGTATAGGATATCCTTAGTCGTTGGGTAATTTTTTTAATCAGTAATTCGGTACTTTCCGTTTATCTCTAAGCGTGAGTTCCAACTGCTGACGTATAGCAGTGTTATTAAACGTCTAATAATTTGTTTTTTTTAATATTTTAGGAAAATATCAAAATTAATCTCATGCAATACTAGTTGTCTTCTTATTAAATCTTAAATAATTATGAAAATAATGGCATTCATCAATAAAAATAAATTACAGTATAAATAATTAATTATTATAACTAGTTAGTAAAATAATTATATAAATAATTATAATAATGAATGATGATTGATAAAATAACAAGAAAACATTAAAAATCGGTCAATAGAGACATTCTAAACGTCTTGTTAGTAAAAGAGACGTTTTGTTTACTGAGCGTCGGTCAAAAAAAGTCAACCTACCACTTACGTGCTTATTGCACACAAAATTACTTCTAGGTTAATGTTAGAATAAATGCCGTGGAAAACTTGTCTCGGAGGATCACAGGATATTTCAGCATTTTTAGGAGAGAGAGCGAATTACTTGCGTTCCCAGCTTAGGCGTAATTTCCATAATCTGATGCCGTCGGCTGAACATTAGGGAAATATGCTAATCTCGCTCATCCCGACCGACCTATGCGGGGGCATGAGATCGTCTTCTTAATACAAGTCAAGATTATTTTCCAAGCGTCGCCGTAACTACGACATCGGGAGGCTATCGAAAGCCGTTGCGTTGGACCCTCTAGAAACTTTCCGAATCTGGATTATTCCAATTTGTTCAATCAAGGGCTTCTATTCGTAGCAGTTTATGATCTAGTTCTCGCTCCGGTTCTATGAAAATAATTCGGTTCAGTTCCGGTTTCACTCCTTTTGCATTCATCAAATCAGTTCCAACCGCTTTTATAACTTGTACATTCAATTACTGTACCTCCTGAGATGTAATTTAATGCGTGCCTTTTTCAGTTTGTTTAAATTGATATAAATAATTTAGACGATTGCTTATCGAATAATTTCATCAGATAAATTGGAGTGGAAATCATTCTTTTCAGTTAGTTGCAAGCAGGATTGTTTCATCCGCTTAAACTCAACTAAAAGGAAATTGTACGTAACAGAAATTTTGACTAATATATACATTCAACATATATTGGTTTCATTTTGTGCCAAAAAAAGGTAACATTTTTCGGTTCAAATAAGGTTTTCAGTGGTTGCACTTGGTTGCAATAGTTTTCACTAATAACAATATTTTTCTATTGCTTTGGTTCCGATTTTCGGTACAGGTTTTGGATACCGGTTTTCGGGTACTGGTTTCCGGTTCATGTTTGCTTTTCCAGTTCATTCTCTCCCTCAGCGTTCAGTTCGTTCTCCCATCTACCTTATTTGTTTTTTTTATCCTTATTTGCTTGTCTCTTCGGATAAACAAGCAGAAGCACCGCCGCGGACATCAATGGAGTATTTTACGCTCTGGGTTGAGCGGTCTCCCTCTCTTTTTTTTCTCTGCCCACGTCGTTATCCGAGGTCCCTGCCGCTGCCACGGACCTAATCTGGGCGTCGATCGCGGGGTCAATTTTCGGAATCCTTTTAAGACCTTTGGATTCGTTCCAAATCGCGGGATATGCGCATGTGTTTGCGCGGGTTTGGGTTTGTGTGTGTCCTCGTGAGAGGGGGGACTGTGCCTTGGAGGAGGAAACGTTAACCTCAATGCGAAGCCTTTAAAATTTGTCGCTGCTCGCGATTGCATCGGCTTGGATGTCCTCTGCAGCGGGAAATTGTTTTGCTCTGGATCAAGAGTCGGTATTCAGGCCGAGTGTGGGTGACTATTCGGCGAAAGGAAATAAGGAATAGACCTTTTCTTTTAAGAAGTTTCCAGGTTGTTTGCCTGGAAAATTGCTGGAACTCAGCTTGGATTGGATAGCGCATCAACAGGGGGATAAATGTGTAGGAGAAACGATATAATATTAATACTTTATTCTCTTTCGTGTAATAGAGATACCATACGTTTCAATAGATTTTTCATCAGCATCAATTGATGGTTCATAATATATCAGTTAATAGATGAAGACGTTGGACATACCATATAGTATTTGAAATTTTCCTTCGTTCCCTTTAAGTCGTTTTAAGTGTTTTGAAAATAGATGCTTCACATCTATTTGTTTTTCATAATATGTTTACAGTCAGGAGACATTTGAGATGTAGTTGTGGCGTAGAATGGGGAAGGTGAGCTGGGTGGATAGAAAAACAAACATAGAGGTGCTAGAAATGGTTGGGGAGGAAAGGGATTTAATTGAAGTAATTAAGCGCCGACAAAAGAAATGGGTGGGTCAGATATTGAGAGGAGAGGGATTGCTGAAGAATGTCATAGAGGGTAAAATGCAAGGGAAAAGACAGAGGGGAAGGCAGAGGCGAAAGATGTTAGGTGACATAAAGGGTGGGGTGAGTTACCAGGTAACGAAATAAAAGGCTATGAATAGGGAATATTAGGGCACATGGACCTACCGAAAGGTAGAACACTTATGTATGTATGTTTACAGTCAATGTACGGCGTAAAATTTTGGGTTAAGTTGCACGGACCGCTTACATATTTCTGAGCAATATATACATCCAAAACAATAAATCACGCGTCCCTAGCACAATTTGCTGCGCTGAAATCTTATATTCTTTCATGGGACCCGGTCGACGAATGCTGTATTAGGGAATTAGAGAAGGTACAACTAAAGGCGATACGTTTCGTAAATAGTAGTTATGACAAATCAGTGAGCGTTAGTCAGGTGCTTCAGGACATAGGATCGAGATCTTTAGAAGATAAAATATTAAGAATAGGGTTTATTTACCTAATACACTCAGAGGAAGTACTTTATTGGAAGATGTAGCCTGTATTTTGTGTCCTCCCTGTCATCCAGGTCGTTCTGATACTGTAAGAAAAATTGTAAAGATGATTGTATACTAGATGCTAGAACTAGACCTTTCAAGAATTCATTCTTTCCGTGAACGATACGCGAAAGTAATAAGTCAAAGAAGTAGAGTAATGCTGCATGCAACCCCTGTTACAATCCGGAAAACAAATTGCAAGGTTTATATCTTCATAAAATGGCAATAGCGGGTGATTGAGTAATACTGCACTTCATTACAGCATTTTCTAGGGGATAATCTATTATTTTTACTTACATTCCTACGTGTTAAGAAGATATTACTACGCATACGATTGTAGACGATAATAGTTGAATGAGATAATAAGATTGCCATCTATTCAAAATAGTATCAGAAGGTACAATATGAACAGCTATTTTGCATTAAGCTATGGTATTTTCATTAAAAATATTCTCTTAGCGACTTGAAGTACTCATCTTTTGATTTTTTTCTTAATTTTTCAGTTTCCTCCTTTCGGTTTTCTTTATTTCCCCAATCCTATTTGGTTGTTGAATGAATTCTGTGGATGCGTCGACGTTATACCATGTATTCCTAATTCTCAGCACTTCCAAGAGTGTGATTAACCGTGATCCATCAAAACATGAAGGTCCATTTAGCCATCTATGAGTCTGGTACTGCTATGTTAAGTCCTGTGGTATTGAGTGAAAGTTATGTTTTAATTCCTCCCTTATCACGGAGAGCTACCACAAAGCTGAGACCGGGACAGTGGATTATGTTAAGTCACGTTCGCTATGCAGCTTGTTTCAAGGACCATTACTCTCTTTCGTTGAAGTGGAATACGTGGGCTTCTAACAGCGGTGGGTGTTAATGACCAGTGGGAAATCATGACAAAATCTGCTCCCTCCTCGAATTCGTCTCTGTTGGCTCAAATTCCACGCCCATCCATTTTAATTACTGCAGTATGATTCAAGCAAGAGTTTTTGCCTTTATTGACTTGGTCAACCCCAAAAGGACTAAATCCCTTTAGATTCAACTCATTCAGTGCGACATTAAACCCAATTTTTGTGAGCGATTGAATAATTTATTTCTCTAAACAAGATTGTAGAGGAGGTATTTGTAATAGGAAAATCGATATAAACGCTAAAACAGTACCTGTAGTTTGAATGAAATTCCAGAATGGAGTTGAAAACGACCTTTGAATGACGAAAGAGCCCCTTCGAAATATCCTGCATTACCTGGGTTAGTTGTTTAACTTAGAGATAAAAAAATGGAAACTTCCCCACTCTGTCAGGATGAAACTCATCAGTTTTCCGTTTATAAAGCCAAGAACCATTTAAATTACGAAGTATGAAGCTCAAGAGTAGTCCCATTTATAAAGTACATATGTTTCGAGCAGCCTTTTCTTACTCTGAAACTTTTGCATCATAGTAAGAGGTTTAACTTGGCAAATGGAAGATGTTCCAGTTCTTTGTTTCGAATATCCTGACGTATACCAGGTGCTCCGAGGAATTTAATATTAGCGCTCTCAATATGTTTCTCAATAATGGGAGATAGAGATATGAATTTACTTTCTTTTTAGAAGTACTATAAATCGATGACGGTTTGGTTACTTAAAATTAAATTTTCCCACCGATAAAAGTACGCTAAAACATATGTACTTTCGATAAAGTAACACCGGAATAATGGTATGGATAAGAATATTTTTTTTCTCAAATTTGATATTTGTGTGACGTTTGGATCATGCGTTAAGCGTCATTATGGATTCTTTTACTCTGTATTCTAAGACTTTTACGTTTATGAACATAAATTTTACAATCCCAGTTTTTCAGGAAATGTTACGTATATATTCTAAATTATACGAAATAAAATTTACACAAAGTACAATCAGAATCTTTACATATAATGTTCAGTTTCAATCATCCGTTGCAATTAGAGTCATGGCGTAAACCATGAAAATTTAGGTAGCTTATGTGCTGGCCAATCACAAAGAAAGTTGCCAAAGAAGGATAATACTACTTCATTGATTTTTGGAGATAATTACAACTGATTTCATGATCGAACAATCCGATTAACCTTAGCTCAGAATGAATTTGGAATCGATATTCGAATGCATGATTTCGCTGGAGAGACATCGTAGAATGAAAAAGCTTCGTACTTTTCAGTAGGGACTTTAATGTGCGACTGGTTTCGTAAGCATACGTAAATCTTCAGGATGCGTGATTGAATCTCAGAATGAATTGTTGATTATATGTAGATTTGAGAAGATGATATAGAGAACTCAAATTCTCTAATGGTTAATAAGTCTATTTGAGAAATGGTAAATATAAAATATAGCTGTGAGAAGTCTGTGAGTATCACATTTATCAGCAAAACCAATTTGAGTTTGAATAGGCCCAAAAGGTTCTGACTCAAACTAGCATATGTAAGAAAGCGTCGGTAAATAGGGACTCAAATAATTGAGAATGCAATGCAGCTTCCCAATCACTGTAATAAAGTGGGCTGAATCAACCTACTTAGAGTACTATCTTGTTGTTCCGTGTAATAATCAAGGGTTGCGTATTCCTTGATATTAGTAATTTACCTGCAGTTTACTTTTCGAAATTTTTGTCATTACACGTGGTTTTTTTATGAAAATACAAATGTTTTACTGCATTCACTTTTTTCTTATTTTTAATTAGTATGTAACCCGAAATTAAGGAGTAATTACTACGCCACTAAACTGCAAGTTACGTAGTTTCATATTGATCCAATTAACTACTTACTTAAACCTTAGTCAGGCCCCATCTGGAATTTGCGGCGAGCATATGTGATCCAGTAAATGAAACGTATTTTCGAGGACTCGAGGAAGTGCAGCGCAAAGTGATACGATTTGTAAAAATTCTACGACAGAAAAGCTAGCGTTACGCAAATGCTCTCAGACGCAGGTTGGGAATCTTTGAAAGAAAGGAGATTATAGGCTAGGCTGCAATTGCTTCATAAATTCTGAAAAAGTGCATTTGCGGAAGACATATTCTGTATTCTTCGAATCCCTGCTACTTTGACTGGTTCGATAATGAGCAAAAAATATGAGAAATTGATCGATTCAAGGACTTATTCTTTACGCAAACGATACACAACAACGATAAGCTAAAGAGGTAACTCGAACGCGTGGGGTTTACACCCCCTGCCACACACCGAAAGGTGGATTTTGGGGATATTTATGTAGACGAAGATGTAAACTAGAAGAGTTGTAGCCTAGTTTGCGGAAAGCGATGAGTTGATGAGTAAATGTGTTCTGTGTAAGACTGAAATCGCTATTGTACTGCACTGTCTAATTTTCACATTCTCACAAAAAAGCGTGATGATGACGAGCTCCTCCTCAGATCCATCCGTGCAACATTTCATTCTACTTGTGCAGTCGCCGTAAGCATCTCTTGGGTCTGACTGTAATTGAAATCCTATGAAGAAAACTCCTCAATTGGAACAATCCATATTATCCTGCTGCAGCGTTTCCCGGAGACCCCCAACAAAGTATTCGAAACTGTGACCAGTTATAAGAGAACCTTTCCTCTGCGAGATGGGATTACAAGATAAGGCTCAATTCCGTGGAAGTCTTGATTCGCAAATCCTTTACGCTCCTTCGCCACGCTTGACGGAAGTCTTATATAGCGCGAGATGGCATCTAAGGCGAGACTGCCTGAGTCTCCTCGGAACCGACCGCAAAGAGATAATCCAGATCTCGTCCAAAAATTTTCTTCCCTCCCCCGCAAACTTCGCTATACTTAATGCGATCTTCTCTTCTGAAGGAAAAACCTCCCTGCCATCTGGTGCCAAGTCTCAAAAACGCTGGAGCACATTACGTTTGGTCTCATGCGCTCATTCCGTTCTCTCCCCGAGCCTTTCTTATATTAAATGGATTCATCTAATTTATTTCTTCCCCACATTCTCTTCCTAGAGCTTTCGAGTCGAGCTAATTATCCCATTTTGAAAATTACGAAATGTAAGAAATGGCGAAGTGGGATGGTCACGGAATTTAATTTAACCTTTAATGAGGAGATACAGTAGCTAATTGGATTTGCTATTTTTTAGGTTATTCCCGTTTTATGTTAAGTCATAACAACAAATATATTTTGTAATAATTCAGCAAATTTGAAACGCGAAATGCCGTAGGTTGACGAGCAGCTTATATCACTACAGTTATCTCTATATTAGAAACGTGACTCCAATCATATCTGTTTCAATAATCGATACAAAAAAATTTCACTAACAAAAACACTTGTCACATTTAGCAATGATCCACTTAGGATGGGTTGGAACCCGGAACCTTTGGTTGTAAGTTTAACAAGCCTAAAACTCGCCACTGACGTAGGCAATCATTGTAATTATCATCATAACATCTCTAGATGTAGATAACATTTTCTCACCACGTTAGCAGAACATTTGGGGCAATTTAATTGCCAAATTGTCAAATTTGACTATGTTATTGAAATATTCGTTTTAAGCGTTTAAAATTGATGAATACATATTTGTTTTTAACACAATATTTTGATTGCGTGCCTAAACTTTGCTTAGGGTCGAGTTTCTAGGATACTTTTTGACATTTCATTTCTCTCTGTACGGCGTAAATCAATTCTAATGTAATTTGATAGGTTATCAGTATCGCTTTAGGAATTCAAATGGAAGTTTATAAGACTGTATTTTTAGAGAAGAAATACTGAAAAATTATACTCTCCTTTTAGAAGTAATACGGAAGGATAGTACAGTAAAATTCCGCCTTCTATAAATGCTTTGCTTTTGATGTGAAGAAATGATCTGCTTTGATCCAAGTTTGCTCTACATAAAATTAGATTAAAACCCAAAAATAACCTGTGAGTTAATCAATTATAAGACTATTTTAGAATTGAAATTCTGTTTTCAGTAAAACAATCTTTGCTTATGGGTGTTCTTGGAAAAAAGTTCTTAATCAAGTTTGGGCAAAAACCAAAAATATGTAAAAAACGTAATATTCATCATCTTAATGAAGTTGTGATACTTAAAAGAGCTTCAATGAGTCGCAAAGCATGCGGAAAATTCGTATATTTTTCAAAGTAAAACAGTATCAAACTGAAGAAGGATAATCTACGCTGAGAGTTATATCGTACAACTTTAATAGAGAGTTAAATTTTCTTCAATTCTTAAATTAAAGAATTTCTATTACTTTCGCTGATATATTTCTCCCTCTAACTAATTTAATTCCTCGCATTTAATAAGAAGAAAAAGTACGATTATACCATCTAAGCTCCCGTTATCTTAAAAACTTCCATTTTCCCACTTCTGTTTTTCTTTAAATGGTTTCTATTTCCTCAATTCATAAACCATAGAATGAATATTGAGAAGAGTATTTTTCGCGTTGGAAGATAGAATTATTGGCGTGATAGTGAGCGTAAACCTTCCTGTTCCTCTTAAGAAAGCAGGAGAGAGAAACTGTCTCTTTTCTTTTTACAGCGAAATTTGTTTAATAGAATTTTATATTTGTGGTAAATTAAATTAAGAGGAGTCTTTTTGAAATTTCTGGGATTATGCAGTTTACCTTACACATTCTTACATATTAATTTTTACAAGGTGCGCTCAAGCTTGGAGATTTTCATTTTTTTCTGAAAAATTATTTTCCCTATAAATTTGAAACATTTGTCCATTTGTCTGTTCTTAAAATTTAATCTACATAAAAACCAACACATTTTTTACAGCGTCGCACATTGGGCTAGAATCGAAAAAAGCTGGCCAAGAGGCCAAACATCGTTTTTTAAAGTGAGGGACTTGAAAATTCGCATATTTTTTTAGAAAAGATTATATTTTGTCATTTAATTTGTAATTCTTAGTGATTTTTACGTGTCAAAAAGATGCAGGGTATCAAACTTGGCCAATTTTCATAGAAAAGAATATTCTCTTAATTTTCGGAAAATTTTTAAAGTTAGCTGCAACACAGAAGTTGTTTGAGGAAATTAGTAGCAAAACCGATTATGAAGTGTTTCACTATAATTCTTGACCTTTTGATTCGTTATAGCTTTTGTGCTCGATCGACCTCTCCTCATTTTACGTAACAAAATATTGGGCACCTTTTTTGGTCAATTTTTGAGATAAAGTAAAGAAAACAACTAGGAAAACGGCACCTAACTATCAAGTCTTTTATATCACGTCAATGCCTGTCAAATATAAAACCTGAAGAAATCATTTCGATTGACCCTGGGAATACGGTGACTTTGCCGACTACGCGCCATGGTCCGGCTGAACACCACGATCACCCCGAATTCAGTCGCGCTGCCTATTTGGCAGTCTCATATGATCATTTTAGCTATCACCATGTTATATTCCGGCTACAAATGTTATAAATCTATTCCACAGAAACTTTAGAGGGAAATATTAGGACATTTTTATCTCACATAATTTTGGAGTAGAAGGATATATTATTATCAAATGCACATCAGAGTACATTATTTGTTTATTTTCTATTGTCAGTCCAATACTTTTTTATCCTATTTGCGATGATATTGATAAAAATTAAATTATTGATGGGATAATAGGGAGACAGTTAAATCGGAACCGCCACTAAAGGGAGATTAAGATGATATAATTTTAATCTCTATTCTTCATGGAAAGATAATAGACATCCGTTTTAAGCTCCTTGGCGGAAGTTAGCGGAAGTGGCGCGGATGAAATCGGGAGAGGATGTTAGACGAAGATTTCCGACGAAGACTCTTGGGAATTAGGTTAGAGTAGAGACCAGCTGAAGGCATTGTCGCGCAGGCAATCCTCAATGAATCCCTGGAAATGGAACGAGCGTGACGTTCAGAATCTTTGACCGAAACTTCATTACGGACCCCAGACTTTGCCGTTATCTCAAGCAAATTCCACCGATCTTCCGGATGGATAATGATGCAGTTGCACTAGCCTTTTTCATTTTTCTTACCTTGCACTTAAATCCTAGTGCCAAACGCTTCTCTACCTCATTCAATAGGCGAAACTTTATCTCCAAACATTTCAGTTAGCGGAGATAGTTGACTATCATAGGCGTCTGTTTTATTTTATTTTACAATTTCCATCCACTTAATTTGACGTGATTACAGCAATGGAAACATTTTCCCCCCATGAGTAATCGATCTATGCAAAAAAATTCCTTCCCGCTTTACCAGCATCTTCTGTTTTACCAATCACTCACACCTTTTGTACTATTTCTTATAGTATTATTACTTCCGTTAGTTCAATCACTTTCATATTTAAAATACAATGTCTGTTGTTCTTTACAATTTATCCCTATTTTAGTGCAGCAGACACGGATCCTACAGTGATTCTTACTAATATTGTAGTCCTTACCACCTAAGTAAGGTCCAAATGCCTCCCGTTATTTATGGGGTAAATACTCATGTCACGTAGAGACCATTATTTCAGTTAGGAATATTATTATTATTATCAATCAAAGGCTGCGGTGTGGAACCTATTCCACGGTGGCAACCGTATACATAATTAACGTCGTTCCTACATCATAATATATACCCCAAATACATACATACTACATAGGACGCAATATATACCCCAAAATAACTACAATATACACCTCAAAATAACACATTGTAGGCAATACTAATACAGTTATGAAAGTTATGAAAATACTAATACAGTTATGAAAATACTTATACATTTATGAAACTTAGAGTCAACTTATGTGGGGGGGAACCCTAGTCGGGAGGAAAACCCATCCAAAACCTCCCGAAGGCAGTTCGTCGTACAATTACACATACAATTACAGTAGAATATTACAGTATCTTAAATGTATCAATTGAGTTAGTTAATTGAAGATAATAAGAAAGCCATGCCACTTTTATGCAGGAAGAATAGAAATATTGCAAAGCCGTAATTAGGAAGAGTAACCTCGCGTAGTAAAGTGAACAGAGAGTCCAAATGTAAACGACTATGCATATAGGGATTGTTGCCTGGATACATACATTTCAGCGCGCCTAGGCAAGGCCAAATGATCGAGTGAACATTGCTATCAAGGACCCAGTACTATACATTGTATGCCGCGGATTAAACTGTCGTTACTACCTTTACTGGCGTAAACTATGTCTCTTCCTGTAACAAGATGCAGTATTGATGGATTAAGAGCCTAATTACGTTCGTGATTAGGAAATTATGAAGTAATTCTCCACAGCCATACTAAACTCTTCTATTTTCCTGTAAGTTTGTTCTATCATTGAAAAGGAAACAGTGTTTTAGTATTTTCATTTTTAAAAGTCGGAGATGTGTACAAGAATTACAGCGCGATTTTCAGTGTTTGTCAAAAAGAAGGAAAATAGAAGGAAATTAAATATGCTATTTCAATACACATATTCCAATTTCAAATAGTAATCAACTCAGTGGGATTTGATTCAATAAGGTGATTAATATTTTTATTTTCGATAGGCGTAGATGTAAGCGTACGATTTGAATTAACAATCAAAAAGGAGGAAAATAAACGGAAATTAAATTGACGATTTCGATGCTCATAAACTCTCTTCAAAAAGTAATCAACTCATCGACGTGCGCGTCTAGGTATATATAAGGCTAATTGCATTTTTACTTTTCACTCGATAGCCTGCGCAGTTTTCTCGAGAGTTACGCGAGTTACTCCTTCAACCGACATTTGCCCTCTCCGATTGCACTAACACATATTTTCCCCATAAATTCGGAACGAAACTCTCCAAAAAATACTCCTCACCTTTCCCTTCGTGCATATTTAATCGGGACGCCCACCCGTTACAATTCAGCTGCACGATAGCGTCCGCTGAACATAATCCGGCGCGTTTAATAAGTCACCACTCGAGTCCTCCGTCATTATTATTTCGGACTCATGCAGTGAATACCAGAGGAGATACGATTCTTTTCACACATTGAAGTGACCTAATTACAGCTTCCTTGCCCGCCCCTCTCCAGCGCGCCGTCATCTCTTCGCGAGTGGAACAAATTGCTTGTTATATCTGTCTCACTGCTAATCCCATTTTCATTAAAAGTGGGCGGGGCGACGCTGGTTTTTTTCGCTTAATTCCGGATGTCTGAAGATTAGTTATTCCTTCTTCCTCCTGTGTCATGCCACTTGTCTCGGGCAAAGAACGAGGTATTTCCAGGAATAAGTTTCAGGAGATCGTTTCATTTCCCGTCCGAATCACGAGGGTGTGATTTTTATCCTCCTCAGACCGGCTCTCGCGTCCGCTCCGAATGGCTTCAAAAACACGAGCCTTTTATTTTATGCGGGGATGGGAGCTGTTGCTTTTGCTCGCGTTTGAAATCCGGCATTAAGCATCGTGCAAGCGGGTGTTTTGCAGGCAGTTTTGTGCATAGACTAACGGAGCGGTTCTAGGATTTTACGCATGCGCGGGTTCCACCAAGCCGTCTATTCGCCTGTTGAGACGCTTTAAAACTTCTTCGCAGATCGACGCTCACGAAACGGGGGCTTAAATTTTTCCGCAGAAGCGCCACTGTGATGGGAGGGAAATGAACGGGATACGTTTGATGGTACGTTTAGGCCTTGTTCTCGTTGTTATTTTCTGTCGAAATTTACCTTTAAATTATATAACGACGAAGTTTATTGGATACAGAGTGACAAACGGGAAATCGTAACCAAAAACATCGTTGTCTTTGCCGGAATGGAAACCGAATTCTGTAACACGAGTGGATTAACATTCGTATATCTGAACTGAAGCCGTTATTTACTTCGTTCTGATTTCTTGTTCCCATTAAAATTAGGGAAAAAGTTGACTATATAAAACGAAGTTGTCAAGCACACTAATTAGTGTTTATGTTCTCATATTCTAGCGATCCAATCCTAAGGCTCCGGGTTCGAATCCAAGCTGGTCAGATTTATCCGGTCAGGGAATGGTGGAGCGGGTTCGTCCTTTGTTATTGTTAGAAACCCACCACTGTAAAGGTCCAAGAAATAGATGTTTGTGTGGGGAATTGGGACATAAATAAATAATTTAATTGAATTTTATAAAGTTCATTCGCGCAACCAGAATTTTTGCTTCCGGATTGACTGAACTTCAGGATTCATATATAATATGAATAATCTTTTAAACTGCTACCAATTTAGGATACGATGAAAAATAACGGAATCTCGTCATAAGTAAGTATTGCCCGTAAAGACATATTTTAACCGCACAAATATTTGTTGATATGACCCTTGAGAATTTGGTTCTGAATGATAAGATGAGAATTTGGTTCTGAATGAAATATTTGTAGAAACTTTGGGAAGGGCTTAAGCCCGTCAGCCGCATCCTGTGAACGCCTGATATAGTTAAAAACTTACATATAGTAATTGGATTTTTATCAATGCGCTTCTATAAATGAGGTCATTTTCACGTGGGCACTCAACGGAGATCGAAGCCGGGAACGCTTTTACCTAAAAATAACGCGTTACTCATGTCCATTCTGGTCCCCACACCAATTATAAAAACATTTATGCAGGATTGTGATCTAGGAACGAGAAAAACGCCAAACTATTCTAGAATTACTGCATGAGAAGAAACGGGAATAAACCGAAATATTTGGTGTTTCATTAATTCGAAATTGAAACCGGAATCAAAATAATTACGGTTCGATGACCAGATTAAATAAATTCTACGTCTAACGCCGTTAATTTCCGGTTTTGACACCTAGCGTGAACTTTTAAATACCTCAAATTCGTTAAAAATAGGACTTTTCAGTATTAAGAAATAAAATAAGATATAAAAATGAAATCTTCACAAAAATTATCAAAGTGATGTTGCGCTAAAGTATCTCATATTCGATATATTCGATCCATTCGAAGCTATGGCATTGAGTAACAATGGGTAGAAATGACTGGTATTTTTATATTTACATGAATTAAGAAGTGTGTACTCGAGTAGTTGTATCTCATGTTAGAATCGATCATAAACTATAGTTAAGTAATATTTATATACCTTCTTTGTACTCAGCTAGTTATGTTTTCGTTGTTAATTTGGAGTAACAGTAAAGGGTTTTGTAAAAAGGTCCAAGAGCACATTTCAGACGTTAAAGAATATTAGCAGATGACAAAATTATGAGCGGTAGCATACTACAAACCATAGAATCTCTTTTAATTTTATTCAGTGAAATATTTCAAATCAGTAACTGTTTAGGTCTAATAGTATGCCTTGGGTGTAGTTGATAATTTCCAAAGTATCTCTTTGGTCCTATGAAAGGTAAAAATGGCCAAATAAAATAAAGCCTCAGATTGCCTTAAACAAGGCGCCTCAAACCTTTCTTTCAAGATCCGCTTGTTCCTCGACTCCAGCGAACCTGGAGGAATTTCGATGCACTACAACGTCACGTTGGGTTGGTCTTGTTCAGCATGGGATACGGATGTTTGAATTCCATACAAAATTCCACGTATTTTTCTTTTCTTAGTCATGAATTTCATTCTGTTTAGATTATCTTACATTTAGTTCTCGAAAATACGTTTCAAAATTAGAGTGATAGTCAGCATAGGTTTTTCTACTCCAATCGGAATTCTAGGCTTTTCGTATTTTTTCCTTTTATTAAATTCACATTATATTTCTCTTATTTTGTTTATTTTTCTCTTTTGTATTTTCAAAAAGCTATCTCTTTCTTTTAAGTAAAAAAGTGTGACCTATGTGTTACTTTTAAAAATCATGAGATTCTTTCAAATGTGAGTGATTTATTGGTATCCCATTGCATTTACTTCCTTTTATTAAATTTGTTATTATTGACATAATTCAAGTTCCACAGTTTTCATCATAGTCTATATTTAGCTCAAATGGAAATGTGCGAGCCTATTTCAGAGTGAAAGAGGTGGCAAAAGTAGCTTTCCGTGAGATAGAGTAAGGAAATGAATGGACGTTGTTGGGATGATAAAAAAAGAGACTTTTAATCCATTCCTTTTTCTCCGACACGTCAGTCGGATTCATTAACGTGAATGGGAAAATGTTGTGGGAAGCGGCACTAGCGGAGGTTTGTCAGAAAAGGAGAAAGTGTGGATTTACTGTTCTGTGGCGAAGAGAGGAAATGAGACAAAGACAAGGAGAGATGCGCTCGGAGTTTGTGGGAAAGGAATCTAATTTCGTATCTTTGCAAGCAAGCCACTGGTCTTTATGATAGTGTTCTTTTACATGTTAAACAGTTTTCTGAGTTGACATCCTAAGAACTTTCTGTGAAAGTTATTCTTCATTATCTATTATAATTCTCTATTATAAACCAGCATAGAGCAATCAAAGACTATAGAGATTTGATGTTTTCCTGGTGGATAGTTAGTGTAAATTTTTCTCCGGTTAACACCCAGGTAAGTTCAGGGGACAATAAAGTTGCCAACGTTTCAATGGCTAACTCTGCCATTTTCTTCAGGGACTTCACTGTCACCTGAACTTACCTGGGTGTTAACCCGAGAAACATTTACACAACACATAATCAACGACTAGTTAGTTATTTTATGACATAATCGCGTCTAGATCCCTCGAAAACTTTACTTGCGCACAGGACCAACGCTAGATTTCAGAAATCGTTTACTTAAGCTATAAATCACGTACCGAGTGTAATGCAGATATAAACGGAAACGGAGTGTAATGCAAATAAATACTAACGTTGGAGATTATATCAACTATATTCTATAGGTTATAATCATTATGCTACTATTTAGTAACATTAGAATTTTTAATACTTGCCTGGAGAAAGGAAAAAATTACCTAATTAGCTGCTATAATTAATGCTAATTGCTTTTATTTCCGAAGTATTCCGCATAATGTTAGCAAAGTGCAACGATACAAAGGGTTTAATTCCTATTCCAATTTTACTTACAAGTTGTTAGTCTTATATCTATAATGGTTGCTCATATATATTATAACAGTTAATAATTGACTAAAGGAAGAAAAACTGACCATCCCTATGTAAGCCCTAACTTTGAGAATGAGTCTTGCAATTTATTTAATAAATTATTTAACATACGTCATAAATTATTAAAACCTGTAGGTATAAACCTTTCCTGGCAGAGTAAAAAATGAGACATTAAAGAAGAATACACGAATAAATGTGTAAATATCGATGGAAAATTTATAAAAACAAAAATTATTATTAGTTGGTACTGACAATATATTTTAGCTGTATACACTCATTTTCATTGCCACGTAAATTATTTCCATTTATTTAAAGTGAAAAAGAATATGCTCTTTCTTTGGTGCTAATTGCCAGCGTTTTTCAAAACTATTATAACATTAACAGTAAGCAAAAACAACTGTTTAATATTCAATTACGATATCTCCAGGAACTAATCAGAAGTCGTCCCTTGAAATCGGAACATGCAATGTATTGTCGAAACAAGTTCAATGCTCATGGAAAATTGAATTGCATGCACTAATCAACACTAGTAAAGTAGAAAAGCGATGAGATACGCATGGTTCACATGCTTTGAATTTAGAAGAAGAAATTAAAAGAGAAAAAGTGCCGCAGCCGGGAATCGAACCCGGGTTTCCGTTCACTAAGCTGACGGACAGTACTTCTTTGTATGTTAGTAATTATTCAACAAGCTTTTCGTTTCTCGTGAGCCACTAACGCAGATTTGTTAATTTTGGTGCTATTATAAGAATGGCTTAACCTTCCGTTTGTTTTAACATGAAGCCTATCCTTTATTATCGCAGCGGATACTGGTGGATAAATTGATGGATCATACCATTCAATAAGAGGATTCTAATTATTTCCATCGAAATCTGATAATTATTGTCATCCAAAATCTGATAATGATTATCATCATTCATTATATTAATATATGTAGGGATATTGATCAATATATAAAAATAATCTAAATCGTTCTAAGAACGATTAACGTTTTAAAGTGTGTTTGAGTAGAAAGAGATAGAACTTTACAATAAATGAGATATCTAGCCGCACTTCTGGAGTGCCAGAAGTACCCCTTTTAACTTCTGTTTGGGGCTATATTTCTTGTGGGTTCTCTTGAAAACCTCACTTCTAGTTTTGGAATACCAAAACTGGAAGCAGGGTTTGCTATCACATTCACGGATCGAAAGAATGACGCAAGAGCAGACTACTCAAAATTCCTCGGCGGACACGATAAGAGATCTCCATAAAATGGGACCGTCCTATTCCAGCGTCCTTTTGTATGTACTCTCTTACAAATCTCCGATCTCTTTTCGATTCCACTCTTCCATTGATATCACCAAGTCCACTTTCAAAAACAAGCTTCTTAAAGCTAAGTGATAGCTTTAGTTCATTGCTTGTCTCTCTATTTTCCTTTCTTCCATAAGTGTACTCTCGGAAATTTTCTGAAGCAAGCAATTGCACGTTTTAGTTAAAGAGCAGATATACGTTCGATTATAATTCTTTTACGGCTGATTACTCCTTACAATCTCTATTGGAAATTCATGAGCTCAAGGAGAAATGAGCTTGAAAAAAGTCTGACAGGACTGGGACTCGAACCCCGATCTTCGAAATGCCGCTCGGTTGCTCTAACCCTTAAACTATCCTGCCAGAAAGTCTAGACACAGCAATAGAAAGACTATAAAAGGCTAGATGGTCGTGATTTCGCCCGACTGTGTAGCATATCCGTATGAAGAATATATACATATCCTTGCTGAAGAACCGACCATATACATTGGTGGAAAGGAGAACCACCCTTTATGGATAGCAGCATGGAAAGTTTCAGCATCAAATTTTTCATACGTTTTATTAACTGTGCGAATTCAATTCACTAGTGTGAATAGTCTGTAAAGCCTAATCAATATTAACAGTGAAAAGCCTCTCCTCTAAAGTTGAACTGGTTTGTGGTGTTAGTAATCGTAGTAATATGCTTCGGCAGCTGAGATATTTTTGTACTTATAGGCCTCAACCGGGAATTGAACCCGAGATCGGTTCCACTAAAGGCGAGCGCGCTACCCCCTTGGCTATCCGGGAGCTAAATTACCAACTTTATAGAAGACTAGCTGAAGTGCCTGTTGTTTCTCAACGGGTAGAATAGAAGTCGGATTAATAAAATATACCTATTTGTACATAAGAGAAAATAACATCTTGCATCTTAGTTCAACGAGACAGGTTATCGGAAACAAAAATGTCCAATCTAATCAAAGTTCTCATAGTACGAAGCCGAAATTTACAATCAACGATAAGAATGTGAGCCTTTATGGAATTTCCTTCTTATGAAACTTATCTCATGTTGATGTGCAAGTTTGCAAGATTTTCAACTTCTGGTTTTGGGAAATTTAGTCGTAAAATATGTCATGAGTCCAAATTCATAGACAAAAAGTTACTCATCCATCTCCATTAATTCATTCCGAAGCTAAGTATGTTTTTGGCTCCTGAAAATCATCGATTCAAATTGTTCGTAACTGTAATATTAAATCTCTGATACGTTTCCTCCGATTCATATCAATTCTTGCCATTGCTTACAATTCCATCCTGAGGGACTCAATAGTTTCCTACCTATTTCTTTTGCTTTTAGAAACTAAATTGTTGAAGAAGTTTTGCTTTTTTCTTCTCTTTTACTGGTTTGACTCTCAATTTTAATCGTTTCCTTAGTAATTCACTATTTGGAAAATTTCCAAAGTTTACCTTTTCCATTGCTATTTTCTCTAATATTTATATTGATTTTTTTATATCATTGATGACAGGTTTTTAGTCAGAAAAGATTTGATCTCTCTCTTGCCTAAATGAAGACTATTAATTACATATTAACGTGACATTTAAGTTTTTTTTAGTAACTAACTGAAACACCTTAAACAGGCTAAAATATTGGTGAAATAAAAATGATACGCACGTTTCGAAAAAAGCGTACGTCCGCGCAAACTGTCAGTTAGTGGAGAACAGATATGTGAGCTAGGTTGTCATCTATTGGCACACATCTGAATCTACGTACGTACGCGCAGCATTTCGTATATTAGATGTACTTCTTGTCTAAATAGTCACAATTTTGTCGTTTATTTTCAATTCCATAAAGACGAGTCTAGATGGAAAGACATGAAGGGATTTGTATAAGCGTCAATTGGAGGCTCACGCTCAGATCCCCGCGGTGGTATTCGTTGCGGTTTCTGGGAGATAAGAACGTCAAGGGGGAATTATGACAGCTGAAGCAATAAGAAGACACTGTAACTGTCATTCACGCAGTGGAACGCTCTTTGAGTAAGGGCTTCGTTCCTTGCTGAGTTTATTAAAAGAGTTTTCCCCCGTTTTGTTGGAAGTAATCTGCCTGCAAGCAGTATTCGTAAGATTACTTCATATTTAACTTTATCTTTCCCTCTGTAATAGAAGATACGTCTTATTCATCGATTCATTCAGAGATAAATTTTATGCGTAGCTCACTCTCCCTCACTCCCATTATTTAAAATTGAAACTTCTTTCTTCCGAGAACTTCAAAGATAGGTTAAAATATTTAGATGAAGTTACTCTAAAAATTTGCAGTGAAATAAACAATCAAGCATAAGAACTTTAAAAAATGTATGTACGTACCTTGACCTAATTCAAAGCCGTTTNGCATTACCCGCTGAGGGATACACCCTGAAGATGGCCACGGTGAAAGTGGCCGAAACTTTGGTTCTACACCAAGAAACAATCCGGTTAGTCTCCCGTGAAGACTTTCTGAAATAAGCTAATTCAGCATAAACTAAGCGAACTCAGCTTAAACTAAGCGAATTTATCTGAAAACATAGCGAAGTGAAAAAACCAAGCGAAATTATGGAATAACTTAGCGAAGGTATCACAAACTCAGCGTATTCATCACAAACTAAGCGTATTCATCACACAACAATCGTGTTCATCGTAAACTAAGCGAACTCAGCGTAAACTAAGCGAATTAATGTTAAAAAAAAGCGAAATCTCCTTATCAATCTTACATCAACCTTATCTAAGCAATATCAACGTATTCTAAGCTATGTCGATGTATTCTGAGCGAACTAAGCGTAAACTAAGCGAATAAATCTTAAAACAAAGCGAACTCATCGTATATCCTAGCGAAGTTACCACAATCTAAGCGTATTCAACTCAAACCTAGCGAACTCATCGTTAACTAAGCGAACTCATCATAAGGTAAGCCGGCTCGTCATAAATTGGTTCATAGTCATATTTATTCGGCATAACCAGCGTGAACTAAGCGAAACTCATCGCTAACTAAGCGTAAACATCATAAAACTAAGCGGAGTTATCATAAAATGTATGTGAACCTATCATAAACTAAGCAAAGTTATCGTATACCAAGCAAATTCATTGTAAAGCTAAGCGAACTCATCATAAACGTAAAGGAAAATTGAATAACATCACGCGTTATATCGAAAATAATTTATCTCCGAGATAACTGTTCACCGAAACGCACTTCAGTTAATAAATGTAAAGAAAATGTTGCAATTTCTATAAACGCTAAATAAGTTAATCTCTGTTTAAAGAATGACTCGTACATATGATGTTCTCCATCAATATATCTAATTTTAAATTAAATAAGTAAATTTCGTTCGTCATTAGTAATGTACAGTCGCCTTCAGTCTTGTAAAAGTCACTGAGGTTTAGTAAAGTATCTTTATCGAGAAAATTTCCCTATTAAGATTACTAAATTCGTCTGATTTACGTTTACCTAGTAATATCTTATCGAGAGTGGTAAAACAGTTGATCAAGGTACCCAGGATGTATGAAATAGCATAAGAATGAGAAAATGGATTGTGGTATGATATTAGATTAAATTTCGATTTTATTTGGTTTCCTTGAAACATTTTGTTCCCCACTAGTGAACAATATTTCATATTTCTTCTAAACATCTATTGGAATATTTCTCTTGTCGCTCCCAACTGTTCGCTAATAACTGAAAGGAATACTCCTCAAAATAGATTTCTGGAATATATTTTGCATTTTACGTTGTTATAATTGCGGCTTTTCTAAAACTTAAATATTTTAATGCCATCGTATGTACAACCCAGAAGACGATGAGGCTAACTTAAATAACTTAATGGATTACTTCAGCCTTCACTTTTTGGACGTTTAAGTGCCAAATGACGTTTAAGTGTTGAAACTAGTCGTCAGTTTGAATAAAAGTTTTCCTGTGAAAACCGGAATATTTTGTTCCATTTTTTTCGCCATAAATAACTTAAATAAGACGCAGCATAGGACAAGGTATGTCACCAAAGTCCAGAGAAAACTAAATGGTTAAAATAACTTTTATAAATGAAAACTGAAATGTTACAAGTTCTTCTGCATGAAACTTTGGGATTCCCTATAGAGCACAGTTATTCTATATTTCCTCTATGGGCTTGAATGACGGTCTCCTGAGATCTTTCTGAAGCTATCTCACGCATGTTGTAATGAAGCCCTGCCCATGCCGGCGAATGCTGCTTCAATTGCGGTATTTACGGATTAACCATTCCCAGTGTTCCATGGCGTAAAATTGCTTGGCTGCAGTTGTACTGCATAAGCAAAATTTTGGAATTCTTAATGCGTATATTATGATTACGGGAGCAAAGTAAATCGTGTTTAGGCTAACGAATGTGGTTCTTAAATACATTTTCTCCGTTAGGAGAGATCTTTAACTTAAACGTACAAGGAGCATTTCGGTAAAAATATAAGAATTCTAGTTATTATGATTATGAAGAGCTTAATTGCTATTTTAGGCATCATTAACAAAAAAACCCCACTAGATGTTAGTAACGCAACGGGAGAAGTATTATAGAACAAACAAATATCAACATTAGAAACGCACATAGATAGTTTTCGTCAAAATTGGCTATCATTTGATTATTCTTTCTCTTGTCACTGGCTTAACCTAATACAATATCCTTCTTGGTCCTAATATCGTAGGATTTACCACCGGAATTGTGATTGGGAGCATATTACATGCACCAAAAAGTGAACCACCAAATATCATTTCTATATTTGGCTTGGACGAGTGGAATTTAGATATAATAAAATCCACTACATCCCTGAGTATCCATAACAACTGGGTTTACCTCTTGCAACATATGTCTTTTAACTAACATCTCATATTTTACTACTAAAATTGTAATTGTAAGATTCATCCCTCGGTTTCGGGGCTCAAACGTAATCCTCGTGACTCCTTAGTGATTCTTATGAAGCTGGAACAGCACCGTTAGCAAAGCACTCTCCCTTTCATTACAAATTCAGGCACCTTCACTTTCACTCTCCTCCAAAGTGGAGTGTTTTTCTATGCCTTTCATTCGGAAACGGATGGGGTTTTATCTCCGTGAGAAATTCCCGCCGATGCTGAAGCAGGATTGCCCTTCCGCGTTATCCCTTCCTTGAGAAGATGAGCGAAAGAAGTTTTAACACGAAGAAAGGGAGAGAAGACGTGGATGTGCAATGGGAGAAGAAGATGGTTCCCTTTCGCCCGGCATATCTGGAGGGCGAGAGAAACTTGGGGGACCAGGATTGAGGCCTTGAGGGATCCGAAGAAGGAGGGAAGATAAAGTGACTGGATAAGCGGAAAAGATGCAGAGCTAGATGTTCTCCTATTCCTTTCACTGAAATTTACTCGGAAGCTCAAGTGCCGAAAATGTTAGGGGAATAATGCTGGAATGAAAAGGCTAAAAATGAGAGGAGAGGGTTGAAATGAAGATCGTTTCCACAGTGTGGCAGGATTGAATGGCACTTCCATCTAGTGATTTACATATCATCGCTTTGAAACAGGACACAGATCGGAAAGCGTAGTTTCAAAGTATGGAACGATTGTGCTGCCGCGTTAAAACCAACATAAATGGTGTAGCTTAGTATGATTACTATACCTTATACTTACTATACCTTTTTATCCGACAACAAGTCCCTTTCCTGTATTGAGCCTCTACCATTATCCATATTGCTGTCACTTTCTCTCATAACTTGATGAATGATGGGGAACCAAAGCACATAGAAACAAAGCTGGAAGATTGAATGATTTAAGATGGCAACCGCGGTGGTTTATATTTGTGAAAGGGTTTGCGTGAATGGGGTGTATCCTTACAAGGATGAGATGTACAAAAAACCTCTGTGCAGGTTTTTCTTTATGTGATTGAACTGTAGGCAGCTTATCGAAGTCATTCTTGAATCTTGAACTCATGAGTTGATCACAGCAAATTTTAACAGATATTTCCGAAATATCCGGTCTAGCATAAGCTGCTATTGAGATTATGATGCATAATGCAGGTTTTGCATAATGCTCAATTGATCCCGTTACTGTATTTGTAATCCTTTTCCTAATTTTATTTGCGTGCGATGACCTTTCCTCATTCTACAGCTAGCATTCTAGCATTATTCACTAAGGGTACATACAGGATTTTACTTAATTTTTAATTCATATTAATTTTTTAAATATATAATTTGTATGCTGTAACACGTAATTTAATATATATTACTAGCTTCACTTATAATATAAATTTTGTAGAATTATAAGAAAAGTGTAAAAGAAAAAATAAACCTGCAGTAAAAGAAAAGGATGAAAATTTGGAAAAAAATTCCTGGTATACCCTCTGTTGAAGATGCGAGGAGCTATGCGCTAATGAAAAAAGTCGCTCAAAAGAGAGAGAAGTGGATATCTAGTTGCTGTATACCATTGGACAGTTCCAATAAAAGAAAAAATGAACTTTTTGAGTTGATTTTAATAGTCAATAATTAGAATTTACTTAGAAACTTGAACAAATACCTAGTTTATGCAAACGTAACTTGATAGAGATAGATAGACTAGTTAGAGCTAGATCGTTATGAATTTGCAGGTAATTAAGAGAGGACTAATCCGTGTCAGCTTTCCATCACTCTGAGCTTCATGTAACTACTAACTGATTAACTACTTGCGCCTAATTCAAACTTCGATGGCCTGGAAGCTCCAAGGGAGTCGAAGCTCTCTCCGGAGACGAGACGAATCATCCTTAGTACATGTAAATTTGTTGGATATTCTACATTTTTCGGTTAACATATCCATTTATGCGCAATTACAGTTTATTCAATAGAAACTCAAATAAAACAATTCTTAAGTCTAGACTGTAATGTTCATTTTTTCACATTGGTCTTCTGTCATTTTTACAATACGATGACTGCCTGGTTAGAAAATTATTGTGGAAGTATTTCTCTGAGGAATTTAATGAATTATTTGAATGTGCATTTTCTATTGTAATGGCGGAAGATTGCATGCATCGTCGAACTTTTTTTCTCATTCGTCCACTATCGTGTATCGTTCGTAATAAAAACACATTATTTATCAAATCGAACAGTCCCAACATCAACGTCTCTAAATTTTTCTTAAGTCTAGATGTGGTCTATGTTTTCCCGCTAAATCTTCTGAGGATATATTTTTACAAAATATAGGATGCTTATCTCTAAAATTGGAATTTCACTATAATGGCAGCCTTAACATATCAGGTCGAATTTCGTTTTGATAGAAATGAAAGATCCGTTTTAAATTTAGTCCGCAATGAAAATCGGGAGTATTGAACGCCTTGCGTAGAGTATTTATTTATTTGTTTATTTATTGTACAATACCGCCGAAGTTAGACTCTTAGTAAGGTAGCGACACTAACTTACGCTACAACGTACAACTAACACAAACAATGTTATAAAGTTCTACACATACAACTACAGAACATTAGTATTTAACAATCTCCAGCATTTCCTGCGGTAGTTTACAGTCCTCGCTAATTTGCAATTTAAACTGCTACAATTTGCAAAATTCTCTAAAACCACTATAAAAACCATGCTCACTTAAAAATTAGCTCAAAATATTCACTACTGTCGGATTGAAAATAGTATAGACCTGGAATTTGACGCGTTACCCATTGATGATCTGCTATTAAATTGGGACATGTTATACGTCGTTCGAAAGAGTATTTATTTTTCTTTAAAATGATATACATTGGGAGTCAATATCGATCTCCTGCTTTATGTGAGTCGACGTAAACCAAATCAAAACACGGTAAATTCGCGCAAATCCATGACTCGGTCATCTTCACACCTTTGTGGAACAATGATGAGGAGTCACAGGACAACCAAACTTTTAGCAGAAATGTGGTATATAGTCGTGAAGCAAAATCCGCGTTTATGAGATTCGATCACGATTTATTGACCTTTGATAAGCGTCTGAATTAAAAATCGATCTCCTCCTACAAATTTGATCCTACGCAGTTGAAATTTTTACTACGCGCTATTTAAACGATTTAGAAAAAATAAGTTAGGGCGATTTTCACTTTTTAGAAAAAGGTAAAATAGTTCTGTAGGTAGTATGTTCTATTTCTTGATTCTTCTATTTAGAAAAGAGTGATTCCGACCAGTATTTTGCTTTATATACCTTGCTTTGAATTTGTGAGCACACCTACCAGTATAACCTTCCATAATTCGGAAGCTTGATTGCTAATGAATGAGTCACGATGTGATGTTCGCTTTGTGGACAAAACTTCCTTTTTGGAACAATACTGGCTTCTTTCATGGAGGATCTTGGAGGATTTCTCGCACACCTCCGATAATGGAAGGAAAGTTTTTGGGTAAAACTTGGATCGAATTTCAAAGGGAATGAAGAATTGCAAAATGTTTTATGCATTTGAAGAAACCTTGCTCCACAAATCAGCGTGACGTCTTCTCTTTTCCTTGCCCCTCTCTCATGACCACCATCTTCTTCCCTTTCTTCATTACACTTAGGTAGGCAAGGGAGTTTTGGGGGGTTTCTGAGGTTCAAACTCTTCCCCCATGAAAGCTAACTTAGAGACAAAATGATGTGTATACGAGGATTACCTACCTATAATAAAGTCAGAAATGTTGTTTTAATATAGCTTGGCAAAATCTCTATGGAAATCACATACCTGTAAAATCCTAAAACAATTGAGGAAATGTTCATACCCGATGAGAAGGGGGCTCGTCGAGCCCACACGTTTTCCTAGCACTAATAGTTAAAAAATCATTCGATATTTTATTCTTATTTTGTTTTACGCATAAAAACAATACGTATGCGTATAATATAGAATACTACCCTTTACCTGAAGATGGCCTTTGCGCCGAAACCGGTCGAAAATAAAACCAAATAGTGTGGAAGTTTACGAAGTTTTATTTTTCATAATCTTTAATATAGAATACTGTAATTTAACACTTCTATTTTGCAGGAAATTGCAGTAAATCATTTTGAAATTAGTTATTCTATGCATTTATTACGGATGTTTCATTTTCTAAACTGGTTATTAATTTTACAGATTATTCTAAATTGAACAAGGATAAAGGAAAGGAAGGTAACTCAGTCGTGTCGCTATTTTTCACACTTGTTATTCCTTCTAAATTGAACAGTTTCATATCCGCTAAAGTAATTGAATATCACTCTGATTAAAAGACATTAAAGTACCTCAAAAGTATCATGAGTTATTGCAAAGGTTTAATTAAACCATGATTGAATGATTTAATGTTTTCTTCATTTTATTCGGTTATTATTATTGACATTTATGGCCTAGAGAATTGCATTAGTTTATAGTACTAAAACTATCGAAGTCTACTTTGGCACTCGTGCTAACGAAATAGACTGATAAATTAGTAAATTTATCATCATCGACATCTTTTCTTTCATAGAAAAAGTAAAATTCTTATTATTTCACCAAATACTAAACATTCTCGTGGTGGAAATGCATAAACGATGTATGC
Organism: Ladona fulva; assembly: GCA_000376725.2. NCBI lineage: Eukaryota > Metazoa > Arthropoda > Insecta > Odonata > Libellulidae > Ladona > Ladona fulva. Next base: position 2,385,055 of record KZ308135.1, on the reverse strand, counting down.
ATACTGAGATATATTTACACCTGATTACCAAACCTCTCACTAAAACCTTCAGCCTCGTTTGTTAAATGTGATTTCTTCCGCTAAAACCGCTTTCCGCTTTATTAAATCGCATTGTGTTCTGCGAGGAAGATACTTGTAAATCAAACAGTTGTAGGGTCGAAAGAAAAAATCGCGGTCCATAAGAAGATTGGGGGTACGATAAATGGTACATCGCTCTAACAGGTGTAAAAGAGGTACGGAGCGGTAGGTGAGGAGGATGCCTCCGCAAAAAAGCCGGGTGAAGCGAAAATGGGAGGAGTGTCGGGGGAAAATGCGTCGGCAGCCGAAAACGCTGCAGCCGGGAAGACATCTGAAGCAATGAGTTGCGACGTGAAGTCGTGGGCAAATGGAAGAGCGAGAGAGTTGCACATGCAAACAAAGGTTTTGGGGGAAAGTTTTTTCTCCGCCTGAAGGTGGATTTGGTTGCGGGCGTGAGAAAGGGAGGGGTACATAAAAAAACGCTGACGTCGCTTCTCCGTTACTCTTTTTTTTTGGTCACGTTTGCTCAGCCCCTGGGCCGCGCTTGTTTGTCGACGGGGGTTTTTTGTGTGTTTTCGGGTCATTTAATTGCCTTTTTTTGTTTATTCGAGATCGGTGTTCGGAGAGGGTGAGTATAATGTATGACCCGCATTATGAAACTTCCATTATGCGTTGGCGTCGACGGAAAAATCATTAACTATTAGTCTCTTCTTCGAGTGCAAAAAGTACTCGCTTGGTAGTGACTCTGTGGCCCCGTTTGCATTCCTTATTCGAATAGATTACGCCAAGTAAAAAAGAAAGATCGCCCAGATAACTGTAATGGTTAGATATGCGTAATTACGGCATTTTATATCCCTTTTACGTAGAAGTTAGAGAGATAACTTAAAAATACTAAGGTCCCAGGTTCGTTTACTGGTCAGCACTTAATTGATTAAGTACGGTGTTAAAGGAATAGTAGTAGGAATGGTATCAATATACTTAAAGATTACCAATGAAACCGTAATTAGTATCATTATTTGATTTTTGTGTTTAATTCATAGTTTTCTCAATGATTTCATCTCAGAAGATAGGATATGTCCGTATAGAGTTTAAATATAGTTGAGTAATCATTAACAGCAAAGTTAAGATGAATGATAAGATTTCGTAACTTCCCTTTGATGGAAAATTGAACCATGGAGTTGAAACAAAGAGAAACCACATAGTCATACTGTTTAATCTTCCATTAATACCGCGACCGTTCCTAATTTAATTATTAATACGTATTTGTCTCAATATTTATCTCTCTTCAAGCGCTGTTTAAATGATCGATTTACTGCTACTTCAAAAATATCATACCCCTTATAAATTGCACCACTAGCCTAAAAACTGATATACTGCAATAGTTCTCATCTATCACCAAAATTTGCAACTTCTTACATCCCCAGGTACGCCTTAATTGAGTTGTGGCAGTCGGTGAAGTAATATGTGTTGTGTGTGCCTTTTAAAAAAATGAGGATCTCTGTAGCTATTTTATTCGGATGTGCATAAGAATCCAGATGACAGGTGAGTCTTATTTCTTTCGCTTTAGTTAAATATCATATTTATATACTCTCCTAGGTTACATTTTTTGCCATTGATGCTACAACATTCACACGCGGTTAGACAGGGAAAATCATTTCTTTCAAAATGCCGGGGTTCCCAAATCGCATAACGTGTTCAAATAAACCTCAGTTCATAAAAAAACATTTGAAAAAAATTCAAGGTAGAGATTTTTAAAGATCATTCATACATTTTAAAATATTGGTACATTTCAGATATTTGTATTTATTTTCAATTATATGCATTTTATTTTCCTTCTTATACTGGAGACATTTTAATACACATTCTTCCTTCCATTATGGTTCTAAAAATGTGTGTTTAAAAAAAGATACTTCCTATTGCGTCCGAATTAAATAAATTTTTTATTTAATAGTTAGGTCTGGAATACAACTTTTTAATCAATTTTGGAAAAGGGAGTTATACCCCTTTACACGTCATAATGCATAAAACTTCAACTTTATCGCTTTGTTTAAGTAAGGTAAATTTTATTAAAAAACTGGTGCGATTTAGGCAACCTTCCCCTATATATTGATATTATCTAACTACATCATATTTACGTTATATTTGACGTTGAGAAAAACTCTTTTTGACTACGTTGGAACATGCATTCTTATATACTCTACATCGAGGAATAAATTTAAAATCTTTTAATTTGATCAAAATGCACACTGGTATGCGTAAAACGGTAAAGAGGACATTCTTTATTCAAAAAAACTTACTTTAAATTATTCTTACGGTCGCACTGTGATTAACGTAGTAAGATTTGGGGATTTTGGGCTTTAAAGGAGGGGAAAAATATCAGAAATTGTGGAATGCTGGCAAAAATATGAGGAAATACATTCCACGGGATTCGTCAGTTGTTAGAACGTATTCTGTTCTTCAAACACAATCCCTGAAATTTGAAAGAGCCAAAATAATTACTTCATATTCATAATTCGTCAGATTCTGTCACGGTCGGAGTTTTACTAAATTAATTGCGTTTATAAAACTATCTACGTATCTTAAGCCTCTTTCTAAACCCCGAAAAGAAGCGCAACACAGTGTTCTATCAGCTTAAAAATAAATCGGAGAGCCATCCTGACGCTCAGCGCGAATGAAAAGTTGAGTGTAACCTAATTTCAAATAGGATTATTTCACACAATTGATTTCCACCACCAATCTCGGTGTTCAAAGTTAACGTTAGGGGAAGATATTCGGAAATAGCATGAATGCGCAAAAATTCCTAACCCTCCGATGTAGATTTTCCGATAGTATGTGTTTGTAAACTCCGGATTTGGTCTCAGAATTAATATTATCCGACGCTCAAACGTCGGAATTTTATCGTTTTTGCTTTTAAATCCTATCAACCTATATTTGTCTAATCAATAGTTTTAATATTTCTCTGTTCTCAGCACCAAGGCTGTAAACGTAAATATGGTTGCTTGCAAGTTTCCATGCAGGATTTATTTTAGTTTTGATCACTAACCAACATAAATGATAATTGAATTCTGAACTAGAATTTTTAGGATTGAATTAGTTCTCGAGTACCAGTACATTTAATAGGTGTATTTGTACTCATGAGCTGGCGTAATGTACATAACTAGAGTTCTTACTAACGGTTTTATTATTTTCAAGCGTTTTCCTTAAGTAAAATTCACAGTTCCTGGTGATGTTTTGTGGAAATACATCATGATGAGAAAGAGAATGGTTGTTTTTTTCCACAATATATATTTATTAAATACAAGCAATAAAAATGTTTTATTGTTTTTATTTAATAAATATATATTGTGGAAAAAGTACAACCATTCTCTTTCTCATCGTATGCCTTAAGGTTCCACTGTCATATCCATATCTCATAAAATTCAAATGGCCTAATTGGTAGAAGATTCGATTTTTTTACTCGGTAATTTTTAACCAATGATGACAGCTACCCATGCATAACTGCATAAATGTCTCGTCTGGTAGATATAAGTTCTAATTATAAACGTTAATTCGGATGTAAAAAATGATGGAAACACGAATTCATTAATTATTGGGCTATGCGAGATATCCAAAAAGATTTTTAAATTTCCATATTCATCCGAATGACATTTTATGCTCTTTTACGTCCTTAAAAATATTTTCATTTCTTATGTAAATAATATATACTCAAATATGTATTTATTTAATGGGTGTAAAATCTTACGGTGAAAAGTCTTAAGTCTAATTTCTAAAGGTGAAAGGTCCCCTAAGTGAAAAATGGCAAACTCTCTCTTGGGTTAGCTGTCACTTTGGATTAAACACTTTGGTACAGTAAGGAAAAAAGTTAGAACACGGCTGTTAATGAACTAAAGGTTTAAAAACACTCCGTAAGCCATATTTTGGCAGGCGGAACTCGCGTTAAGAGGCAAACGGGAAGCCCCGGATAACCGATTTCGGGGAAGTCCCAACGTACATTTCAAAGACAATGCCTCCATTATCAGAGGGGAACCACAAAGGAAGTGATGAATTTTCCTTTGTGCCCCCCTGATAAAGGAGGCATTATCACTGAAATGTACATTGGGACTTCCCAGAAATCAGCAATCCGGAGCTTCCCGTTTGTCTCTAAACGCGAGTTCCGCCTACCGAAATACGGTTTACGGAGTGTTTTTAAATCTCTAAACTGGTGCAGGTCTTGATGCTATTTCTATTTATTCTAAATCATCATTCACCCTCTTTTAGTTATTATTATTTTATTTGTCTCTTAGTTAACTAACTTTACAATGTTCATCTAAAGGAAATTTCATGCTATTTCACCCTTCACCCTTAAAAATGGAATAACAAGTGTAAAAAATAGCGACATGACTTGTTATTCCTTTGGGATCAGCTGCAGGACTTTATCCTGCAAAGTAATCAAACCTTTCCTTAACCCTTGAAAATATTTTCAGTTCTAATGTATATAAAGTATGCTCAAATAAGTATAATATTTCTTTAGTCTAAAATCTTTTGGTGAAAAGTCTTGAGCATGCTTTCTAAAGGTTCCTTACGTGAGAAATGACAAACCATCTCTTGGGTGAATCGCTTTGGATTAAACAACTTGGTGCAGGTCTTGATACTATTTCTATTTATTCTAAATCATTGCTCATCCTCTTTTCTTTTAATAATGTACAGGGATCCTTATGCGTTATTTTATTATTCTCTCTTAGGAGAAATATGGTAAATTTACTCGGATTCCGACATAATTGATGAATAGTTTTGTGATTGTGCATCAACATGGAATGTAAGCTTACGAACTACCGTTTGCAATGGAGCGCTTGTAGAGCGAGGTAAAATGGTGCGTCTGCTTTTAAGAGAACAATCACTGGTTTCTTATACGTACGAGGAACCCAGTAAACATACTTTGACATTTGCGACGCAATTCGTTTTCCACACACACCTTGGTAAAGTAAATTGCATAATTTGATACCGTTGCGCGCGTAGTTTAGCGAAAACTGAGGGTGGTCATTAGCATGGAAGGTAAATTAAGAGAACTCGGTTTATCTCGCCAACGGAAATACATCCGACAGGCAGGAGAGAAATTCCGCCCATTCTTCCGAACCTTAATGTTTTATCGCGACGTCCTTTTTCGCTTCTTTTTCGAAATTCGTTAATCCTTCACGAGTCCGCTGATGTGTTATTATATATTTTTCCCTTCAAATTAGCGCTCCGCCTCGTTAAAGCGGCTTGTTTGATTGGGCGGCTGGTCTCTGCTGGAAAAATGGGAGCCATAACCTCGAATTTCTGTTTTATTGCCGGCATAAAATGTAGAGGTTAAAAAAATTGCGTGGTGCCTTTAATTGCTTTTAATGACAGCGAGAGAGCTTTCCTTTAAATCCGCTAGGGGGAACTTTCTCCTTGGCGCAGTCGCCATTTTTTGATCGGCCCAGTTTATGTTTACTTTATCTCGGAATTCCTCGCCTTTTTCCGAACGCATAATTGGTTTCTCCGGTTTTTAGTCCGCGTTGTATTCATGACGTATGGCAAAGCGAAGGTTCTTTTTTTACGGTTACTGAAATGAAAACTAACGGCGGAATTTTCGTAGAGGATTTATGGAATGGAATAGTAATTACTACCGCTAAGGGTTTAGTGACATAAATAAGCGCATCGCGTAACGAGGGAGCGTTAAAGTTGATTGCGTTTTCATGTACGCTTTAGAGTTTTCACTCGCTGCTTTGAGTTACGCGGGGACGAATGAAGTGACGAGGATTGCCCGCTCCGCACGCCATTTCAAGTTACATATTCCCGGATTATTAACCGAAAATGCGAATTTGTCATCATTCGAGCCCTCATAAATGTTGCGTTTTGGTTGTTTTTCCTCTGTGAGAATAATGTAACGACAGTTGCGGTCGACAGTAACGTGACTGAAAAAGTCTGCGGAAGGATACGTTAATTTGTTTAGAATTGACGATAAAACTGTTGTATCTGTAGCTGTAGCTTCCGTCACTTTAAAATGAAGACTCAAAAATAATTGAAATAGCGGTCTGGCGTATTTTGTGTGGAGAGATGTTGTTTTCAAAAAATGCTCGCCAAAGATTTTTCTCGCGATTCTTTAGGATTTTTGTTCCATAAGATCATTTGCCTATGAGTTTTAGAATTTAATTTTAGCACATCACATCACATTCTTGAGTCACGGAAAGGAAGACAAAAGTTTATTTTGTTTGTAGATCAAGTAAAATTTTTGGGCATGAATAACTCCACTGGGTAGTTTTGTAAGAGTTTATTCTTCATCGTTTTCTTCCTTTTCTATGCGTTTCACAGTAACAGTACGCTATGCAAAAATAGTATCTGGAACATTGAGCTAATTCAGGGAGTAAATATGTGAACATGTATTTGATGGTTGAAAAGCGTAAAGTTTTCAGTAGGCACTTGCATGTCATGAATAAGGAAGAGATAAATGTTTCGATTGAAATTTGACAAAAATATTAATTTTTAATCGCTGTTTAATTAGTATTATTAGTGATATTTCGATATCAATAATTCAATTCTAATTAATATTTTATTATAATTCTCTCTACCATATTAGCTCTCTTTCGTTCTGCACTTATAAAAATATATTTTCCTTTCTCCTAAAAATTACAACCATAGATGTATTGTTATTGTTATATATTGTTTACAATTTTAAAAGATCGCTGGAGTATTACCTAAATAAACACACGTAGATATATCTTCCGATGAACAATTCTACTGAGTATTTCTTTTTTTTTTATAATTAAGTGGTCTTGATATATCTGCTGAATGATATACTGAGTCATTCTATTTCACGTTTCACCTTTGCATTTTAAAAATAATATTCCAAAAATTCATACTTAAAATTAAAAGGATTTCGTATTTGACATTTACCAAGTTGCATTTCCATTTATGAGTTTGGCAGCAGGGAATGAGCAAATTATTACGAGCAATTACATTAATAGTATTTGTTTGGAGAAAAAGGAAAGAAAACCAATTTTCCTCGCAGTTACCATCAGGGCTATCACGAGGAAATTCTGTGGTCATATCATATGAACTCCCATTCGGTATGAATCACTAAGGCAATTCAGCCAATACATGCATTTCATCAGTTAACTATATTTCCGTGAATTGCAGATCACGTGTGTTACTTTAAATCCGTAACTAACACGATTTCAATTATTACGAATAGGCATGTTTACGTAATGACTTATCCGCCCCTTTCTCATGCAGTAAAATTGAAATTTTACACACAGCACCAACCAGCGGAGAGGTATACAGGCAAAACTCAAATACGAGACCTGATTATCTAAGTTCATTGCCCTAAAACTCAGTCAATATTCGGAGCGATTAAAGGGGACGCGAGGAAATTGAATTATTTTTCTATATGTTTAAACACTATCCACTGCAGTGTTGATTTCATAGTTGCAATTGACAAAATGATACTTCATACATTAAATGTTGGGCAAATATATCGTAAATTCGTCAAATACACCTAGTGCATCATCACTTATAAAGAGTACAAAGATATTTTAAATAAAATGACCTAATACCAAAGAATGTGCTTGACCATAAGGAGGCTCTTGAAAGAAAAAACTGCAAAGGACAAGCAATAAAATACAAAAAAATCGCTATCCTCACATTACTATACGGATCAATAGCTTGGGCATCTAGAAAAACAGACCACAAAGAGATTGAAACGTCGGAAATGTACAGTTCTGTGAAGGGACGTTTGGACCACATAAAAATGATGACATGAGGCTGGAATTAGAATTACAACCAGTGATAGAAATAGCTACAAATTATAAAAAAAATATGTTGAGCGTATGCCTATTCCCTGAAAGGTTTTGTAGTATATGTCTTTAGAAAGGAGTAGTATTGGGAGACCGAGATGACAATGGTGAAGCCGGAACAGGCTTCATTCAAGTAAGATGATAGTGATGATGAACAATGAAACCATATACTGGCTACAAATACCAGTTTAATGTTACAAACACGTATATTTAATTATTATAGACTTACAATTGACACTTTTTTGCTTAGGAGGGTCAGTTATGCACAATAAAATATACATTTTTGAAATAAATGAAGTTCCGTCATGCTTGACAGGGGTGTTTACTAGTGTACCTAATAATTTACCTCCTTCCCCGTGTCCTTGTCTGAAGTTTTTCGTGCTCTGGATATCCCTGTTAGGACTTTACAACTGATAAACCCTCCTCTTTGCCTTTTAATTATCCTGTTTGATTGCTTAATACCTATTTTAAGATAAAGTGAATCTACCCCCCTTAGATGCAATAAAACACTCCTAATTTTTGTAAATATTTGATAACCTTTCCATCAGGGAAGGAATAAAATAAATAACTTGAGTATCCGAATGAAGCGTAAAATTCACAAGCGACTGGGACTCGAACCAAGGTCTATCAGTTTTTGAGCGGAGGATACAAACAAAGGAAGTCATAACAGAGTAATATTACGTTCTTCCTTGGGAAGCTTGTTATTATTGCGTATGATGAAGAGTTTGTTTGTTTCAGTTCGTATTTATATCTATAGTTTATTTATATAGTACCTTAATTTTCATGATTCCTTACACAGGAAATACCATTTAAATCTTGATTTCAATCTTATCTGAGTTTCATCTCTTCAAATAAATGGAAAAGTAAATGAGCACCTGAAAAAATAACTGACAAAATAATGTTTACCTTATTCATCGCATTCTCTTTATCTTTTTCTCAAACAATATCATCCATTACGTCCATTTTTCATTAGACAGCACGATGCAAAACAGAGTAGATTTCCTGCTCTTCATTCGTTTCTCTCGGTTAACTTGCCTCGATTCCGGCGTTCGCGAGCCAAAATCCAGAGTGGAGTAGCTGCCGGAAGGAAACAATCCGGATCTTTCGAAATTGCACTTCTTAACAGCGACTCTCGGCTTTAAAGAGTGTCACCCCTTCCGTCAGGAGAGTGGCCTGAATAGGAAATAGGAAGTGGTAATTTGTCCGACGGGAGGTTTCTGGAACAATGTGGATTGAAAACGCTACCGAGATAATTGAGTTTTCGTCGCTACGAATCCCACAAAAGAGCTCTCTTCACGTCTTTTATAACTATCCAGACGTATCACCACACTAATTATTTTCCGGAGATGTGGATTCACGAGAGGCGAAGAAAGTAAGCGGGGGTGAAATAAGAGAAGATCAGAGAGAAAATAGCCTCCTCCGGATCCTCTTTGCACGGTATCTCAAATGCTAAGCTCGAAATCTTCTTGGTATTCTTACGAATGGGATTCTAAAGCTGTACTTGGTGCGTCGCTTTTATATAAGAATGTATCGATTCGTGATATTCGTACAGTTAGTCTGAGGATTCAAAACCTTACTGCTTTTTTTTAAAGTTCTTATTCATTTATTTAAGTTTTTATTTAACTCTCCTCTGAAGGTGCGAGTGCAGTCATGACTATAGCAAGCCAGTCGTACCATCCTTATGCTGATTTCAGAAGAAAGTGAAAGAATACTTTATCTTAATTTTCAGCCTATTTGAACTTTGAACTTAATATTTTGAAGTGGCTATACAATGCTGAATACAAAGCTTAAAAGAATTAGTGATAAAAATAAGTATTGCATGTAATGTAGTAATTTTTAAAACCACTTTTTTTCACTCTGCCTGTAAAGTATCATTCCGAGGGTCGCTTAGATACTCAAACCCTCAATTTTTAGCCGCAAGAACCTTATTTCTTTACAATGAGGCTGACTTACAAGAAATGAGGTACTTTGACTTTCTTTCTCCACTTGGGCGGAGTACAAAAACTTGAAAAATTTACGTAAGCGCAACATCATCGCTTTATGGGTTTATAATCACTAGGGTTCCCACTAAACTGTGCGCCTGGAGTGCTCGCGCAATATTTTGTTTGGTTCTGTCCAAGTAATTTGTCGAGTGCCCACCATTCATTGAACAATTTGGAAGCATATAGATTCAGTTCTCCAAAATATATTAACAATTCCGCACATTAAGAATTGTATAGTAGGATTAAATGATTTAATTCGTCATGATTAAAAGAAGAAAATCAAAAATAAATTGTCACTTAAAACTCTCTCTTGTCAATAGTGGCACATATCCGCGAACAAAGCGCTCATAGAATTTTACTTTCTTCCCAAAGATGAAAAATATTAGAGGAAACTGCGCTTCATCACGCTACGCTATTTTCATCACGTTTAGATAAGTGTGACCAAAGTTAATACTATTATTAAGTATCGATAATACCTCAGTAACTTTAATATAATCACAGCCCTGATTACTGACACTAATATAAGTAAATGAAAGACGTCTCCTACCCTTTACAAAAATGAAAATATGCCATCATGATGCTATACATAGAGTATAGAGCTATATATACTATGCATAGAACATAGAGTAAATAAGGTCTTATAATAATTCAAATATGGAAGTAAATCCAACGGGAAGGATAATTTTGAAAACAGTTCCCATAAATTAATTTTTTTGTACTAACATTTATTATAATACTTTACTGGAAACATTCTGAGAGATTGTAATGGTGATGGTGTGATTGTAATGATGAGGGATTGTAATGATGTCTGAGGGACCTGTAATGATAAAACGCGTTTAGAGGTTTTTGGACAATCCTTGGCATTTATCACTGTGAAAAATAAGAGTGGACTGAATATGTGTATCCGTAGCAGGAGGTTATCTTCATATATTATGTCATAGTAGGTTGATAGCTAATAAAAGTTTTTAAAATAGTGTAGTAACTTCACGAAAAGTAAATTATCAGTGGTTTGGGGCCATATATCAATTGGAATATTAAAATATGTAATAGTCTATAGAGTGATAATATTTATTTAACCCTTTGGTGAGGTTATTATGTTAGAAAACCAGTGAGCATATTATGATTACATTAATGCCATTAGCACTTTTAATAGGTAAGTGTATGAACATTCTTTTGCTGGTCAGGTATATTCGAAATTAATTCTGAATTACCTTATTGAAAGGTCGAATGTTTTTTCAGAAATGTGTCAACCAAGTCTTTTTCCTTTTTATAAGATTTTTCTCGCCGGATCGCTATTTGATGTCTAATCTGTGCTGAGACAGATCGTATTTTAGATTCATGCGTGGAAAAACGTTAATGTAATTTAACTATTATATATCGTAGTAGTAGTAGTAGTGCTGTTAAAAGTGCTTCGACATCTGAGGTCACTTCGTACGTTGGCTCCCACCGGGGGTTGGGCCCGGGACCGCTTTCACCGAGGCCGAACGCATTGATCACTTGACCATCCGGGAGCCCCGCGAACGAATCCAGTCATTCAAATCCCCTCATACTTCAGAGGAATGGCGCCCATTCTTACATATCCTTGATTTCCACTCAGTAACTCTTGCGTCTATTGATTTTATATGCCAACAGAATTTACCACTTTGATTTTGATCTTGTTTTATGCTGCCTTTTACAAAGCATTTTATGGGCTAAAATAATAATTTTGAGACAGCTAAACGCATGGAATTGACTTCAAGGAATGCATTAGTCAACTCTCCATGCGGAAATGAAGATGATTTTCGTATTTTGTCATCATACGCTATATATGCGGATTTTTCTCCAAGCAGATAAATGACTTAACGCTGAATTTTTTGTGATTGTAATAATTTTTATTTCTATTTTAGGGTGGAAATCTGCAATCATCCTCTACACGGGATAAAGGTAGGAAAATGGAATTTATTTATCTTTATTTATGCATCCAACCTTCAGATTTGAATGACATCGAGATTCCAATGTGTATGAATATACGACGTATGTACATGAATGAGCTTTGCATGGATAAACCGATTTGGAGCGCTTTAGATAAAATCCTTTAATCCTGTGTCACTTGACAAGAGTTCTCATGAGTGAGCTGCACTATGCACATCTTTCATGTCATGGAATCTGCGTCGACCCTATTTCATGAAAATATCCGGATGAAATCTTCGGAAGAGTTGGATGAAAAGCAAATAATTGCTCACTGATGTATAAATAAGATTCTTTCTCTAAACTCGTTACTTCAGGTCGGAAAACCCAAAGCCAACCCATTCTGTCAACGAAAGATGTTATAGTAGTACAATATATAGCATCCTTTAGCGACGGCAGGAATGAGCTACAGATTAACTGCATACATCCTTACGTACTGTTGATAACAGTTCCCAAAAACAGTTGATTTCTAACGTTACTTTTTGAGCTTAAAATAGCAATGATAATGATTAATTTCCGCGAAGGCCCGAAATATGTTATTACTTTAATATTTGGTTTTTTTTACTCAGTATAACATTAAGTTTAAAGGCTTTTTAATAGTGTAAATAAGGATCCATCCATTAAATGTTATTTTATGGTCTTATACCAAAAATATTGTTTAGATATGTGCGTAAACAGCAAATTTTTGAAGCTATTGGATTCAATTCCAATTATCACATCCTCCAGTCTGATATTTGTATTACCAATATGGAAAACTTTCAGAAATTTTTAAGCTGTCTATAAATGACAAATTAATATTGAACTGGATGTATCGGCCTACTTTTTCAGGCCAACTCTATTTAATTATGAGTCACAGGAAAATTAGGTATTTAAAACGGAGAAAATGGAAAGCAATCGAAAATTGAATACGGTAATTGTATACGATCTCCCCTCGTCCTGAAGGTTCCACAACAGGAAATGCATTGAATGCATAGATGATGAAATTTGTTGCTCCTTAGAGGAAATTGGTAAAGTGATTTTGTTAGTATTTTTACCGCTATTGATAGGTATATGTTACTAGAACATTATAGAGAGCCATTTTATTGCCATTAGACATTAGAAGTTGACTTACTGGTCTTTTGAAGGAGACCTAACTTCACGTAGAGATAATTCAGAGATTCCTCTCAAGCACTAATTTCATACTAGCTTAAGTCATTCTGAAATTCTCAGTCCTCATGGCAGATAATAGGTACATTACAAGACGATTTCATTTTAATACAATGAGACATTACATATATAATGTCTAGGATATATGTCTTCACTTCTATATTTATACCTGTTTTGTAAAGATCGTTATTTTTATGTTTAAGATTGATATTATGAGACTTCCCCTGTCTGCTTATAAACGATATGAGAAGTTTAAATGAAAGAGGTATAACGAAGAATTTATTTCACATATATTTTTCTGAGTTAGTATAGTTATTTTTATGCATATAGTTTCTCTTGCATGGAATGTGTTCGGTAGCATATCCTAGGCAGAATCATATTGCAGCCTACTCTAATTGAGCCCACCCTTGTAAACACTGCAACAAAAAGAGCCCATTTCTCACTGAAAACATTGAATACTCTAAAGGTTAAGATCCTGCTGCCTACACTCCAACATCCATTCCCTTTCTTCTTTACGTAAACACAATTTTATGCTTAAATTATTTTTCTCTCTCATTTATCTCATCAAGTAATATGAAATTAGAAATATTTTTGAAACACATCTTGCTATACTATTAACCTCTTCTTATTCAATTTTGAGCCACCCAATTGTAGGTAAAGCGTAACGCAAGCATGGCCAGGTAGTTTCACATGCGGCTTGCCGATGAAAAAGGTTTCACACTAAGTAATTACTTGCATTAATGTTTGGAATAGCGAAGCCTTTATTGAGCTCAAAGACCCATTTTGCAGCATTTTCCCACATCGTGAGCAATAATCGTTCCATTTACTGTCATCTCCCTATTTTCCGGATAATTGCGTTACTGCGGCATCCATCGCCACCTTTTTTCCATTAATCGGAATTCCTTTAGTTGAAGTGATGGGTGTTGACCGGAAGGACATGCCGCGACCACAGTAGTGATATCTCGCACCAATGGATGCCGACCGATATGCGTCAGGAGCGAATGGACGTATGCCGTATCATGCGCTCCTAATTGAGACAAGCGAGAAGCTGGGTTTCAATGAGTTCCCAATATTCGTTTCGTCGCAATTTTCCCACCGTTTCCAGGGCTGTAAAATTCAATTGCGTCCGATGGAGGGAATATGCGATTCCCTAAATGGGAAGAGGAAGGGTGTGTTGGTTGGAATTCTCGTATTACGGAAGCAGTCCCCTCGAATCAATCTTCCAGATGTTTCTATAACAGTGAGGTCCAACAAGCTGTCCGCGGACCAGAATTCAGACCTTCAAAGGTTTTATACCGGTTCGCCAGTGTTTACGAAGTTCGGTGAGTAAATTTCGACCCGTGAAACTTGTAGTTAGGATGAAATAGATGTAATCTACCGACCACTGTACACTACAGTGAAGGGGTACCTTAACTATGTACTCGGCAATTCAGGTAGTACATGTTAAGGGCCAAAGTTGTGTAAGAGCATTTACAAGTGTACATTGTAATTTTATAAATTGCCATTTATTCATATTAATCTATCTATGGGTGATGCCCTTGACTTAAAATACGCGAATGTTAATGAATTTAAATTACGAAAGTTATAAAATATAACTACCTTTGGTTTTTCCTCCAAGTTAGCAAATGAGCGACCAGTTTCGGATCACCACCTGACGATGGCCGTGCTCCGGTTTTTTAAAAAAGGTAAATCAGAAAATAGTATATGATATGGAGGTTGTCCAGTAGATCTTATTGAACCATATAGCACTTTCTTCTGCTACCGCTAAAGCTACCTGCTAAAGAATTAAAGCTTATCTATATAGGGAAAGGAAAACTTCGCTGAACTTTTTTAACTTCTCTTATAGGAGCGTGCTTTTAATAATTTAACGTACAGTGAGCATATTATGATTACATTAATGCCATTAGCACTTTTAATAGGTAAGTGTATGAACATTCTTTTGCTGGTCAGGTATATTCTTGAAACGTCGGAAATGTACAGTTCTGTGAAGGGACGTTTGGACCACATAAAAATGATGACATGAGGCTGGAATTAGAATTACAACCAGTGATAGAAATAGCTACAAATTATAAAAAAAATAAGATTGGTAAAATCCTTGATATGGAGTGTTTTGCTATATGGGTGTGAAACGTGGACCTTACGAAAAGAGGACATCAAAAGATTGGAGGCATTTGAGATGTGGGTGTGGCGTAGAATGGAGAAGGTGAGCTGGGTGGATAGAAAAACAAACATAGAGGTGCTAGAATTGGTTGGGGAGGAAAGGGTTTTAATTGAAGTAATTAAGCGCCGACAAAAGAAATGGGTGGGTCAGATATCGAGAGGAGAGGGATTGCTGAAGAATGTAATAGAGGGTAGAATGCAAGGGAAAAGACAGAGGGGGGAAGGCAGAGGCAAAAGATGTTAGATGACATAAAGGATGGGGTAAGTTACCAGGTAGCGAAAGAAAGGGTTATGAATAGGGAATATTAGGGCACATGGACCTACCGAAAGGTAGAACAATTATGTATGTATGTATAGGAACGTGCGTCTCAAAAGCCAAGGATAAACAGATGTAATATATAGCGACAGACTGGAACTTGAGCCAAGGTCGACCACAGTTCCTTATCACATATTTTTCACGTTTTTTATCGCATCTATATTTATGCAAGACAGAGAAAAATAAATACTTTTCCGCACAATTTTTTTTTATAGTCAATAAAAATTTTTAAGTGAAAAAGTATATATCCTTCCACACTCATGGGTTTCCAAATATGTCGACTGCCTCCGTATAATTTATATATGTAGTTTATTTGGATAAAACCATCGCTTTCAGTCCATATAACTGCATTTTACTTAGTTAAACTTCACGATATCCTATTCTCCTCTTAATTTTATCATATTAAGTCTTCAGTAGCTACGCGTTCGTTACCGCAAATGATGAGCACAGCTGAAACGCGCAATTCGTACCCTTAATTGATTTACTCATCCATCACTCCCAACAGCCCACCTTTTTAGAGTGAAGGAAAGAAGGCACCGAATTATCTCCTGTTCTCTCAATCAATCTTCCTTGTTTTGTCCAAGAGATGCTGTCTCCTAATTCAACGATTTAATTCCTCCAACGATTTTCGCCTACTACCCCTCTCATTGAAATTCCTCGAGACGGTATCGAGTTCTTCTCCTCCACTGAGATAATCAATCTCGCTGTTTCAGCGCAGTTAGGACGTTTCATTCTTTATCCACGTTGCTCCAGGCGTTTTCATTCCATTGTGAGTTTCCAGATAGCTCGCGTTTGTCTTCATTGATATTTTTGTTTTGGATTTCTTATTTTCTCTCGATCTCATTTCAGTTTTTTTTTCTTTCGAACTCCGCTGAATCCGCAAGTGTTCGTTAGTAGCTCGATAAAAAGTCACTCGATTACTTCTCCACCCGAAATATTTGTAAGTTAGATTTCCATTGTTGGGCTTCCCAAATTTTAGTCTTCCGTGGCACGCTGATGTATTAACATCGATTTCTCTCCTAAGCCACACCCCTATTTTTTCTAGTCAAAATAATTTTTGAAAAACTACCCTATGTAGCCTACGTAAGTAAAAGGTTTATGAATCATAATAACGCATTAACTATTAATGCGTTATTAACGCATTAACGTATTAACCTATTAAAAAGGTAAATTTAAGATAGGTTGATAGAAACACAAACACAGAGGTTCTCGAGGTGGTCGGAGAGGTGAGGGTTTTAATGGATGTAATTAAACGTCGACCTTCGGTCAAATTTTGAGAGGAGTGGGACTGCTAAAGAATGTAACTGACAGCAAAATATATGGGAAATTAAGAGGGGAAGACATAGACAAAAGTTCTTACATTACAGAAAGAGTGGGTTAAGTTACCTGGAAGCGAAAGAAATGGCGTTGAGTAGGGGATATTAGGGTATGTACATGAAAGTATGTACCAAAAGGTAGAACACTTATGTATGTATTAAACTAAGTATGAAATCGAGGAAATATTCAGAAAATTTAAATTTAAGAATATTAAAGTAAATCTTTAATTACAAATTTTACAATAAGTATATAGAGTAAATGTTTAATAAAAATAGTATATGTATGTGTATTTATACACACATTTATACACTCAGCAGAATGTAGGGAAATTTACCACGTCACGAGCATTCTGTGGGAAATGAAATCCAATTCTATTAACATTAGATTAGAATAAATTGAGACTTGAGAAATATGGTCGTTTTTCGTAGTCGATATTGATCTTGGATAGTATACTTTAGAAACAAGTTCAATAATAGAATCAATGGTTAGGGTCGTGACCTCGGGGTAGGACTCCATCAAGAAACAAGGAAAAGGTGAACTCTCACAAACCACGATCGTCCCCTTGGTCATCTTGCAATAAAATGTTCTGATTTGTAAAAGTTCGACTTTTCCTTGTTCCAAAATCATTAATTATTCGAATTTCATACATGAAATAACAAGTAATCACTGTTCACATATCTCATCCGTAACATATAAAAAGTGTTATCTATGGAGCTGGCCATAATAAATGCTATATAATCCATATGTATAAGGATCAAGCATTAACTGAGTACTTCCAAAGGGAGACTCAACTGCGCACTTCTTCGGAAGTATATAACTTGGTCCGCTGCTCATAAATTCCCAAAATTGCGGTTTCATAGCATCTCGCAGATGGATGGTAAACTTCGGTTACCATGGCTGGGCGTTGGGAGCAAAAACGTCGGACGCGAAACCAATTTAAACGATCTCCCAGAGGCCGAATTTGGAGCGGACCGCGAGATGACCTCGGGTGTAAATTTCGATGCGAAGTGTGGGAGACTCGAGCAATCAAAACGAGAACGGAGCGGAGCGGAATTTGCGACGGGAAATGCGAAAAAAAGAAGAGCGGAAGGGCGAAAGAGGGGAGAAGGAGAACTTCATCGGGCGAACTCATCAGAGAATAGCAATTATGAGTCCATGAATTACCAAACGAGCTTTAACGAGAAGAGAAGCGAAGTCGGGAAGCGATTTTCAAAAACGATACGCATATCGTCTCGTTAGCTGTTTACAAAGTCCACCCGACCAATCGCCCCCTCGCCTGGGGAATGGACTTGTTGGTGGGATCCGACCGCAGTTTCGGAATCGAATATTTATTTCCCAATTTTTCCCAGGCGGTGCTCTCGTGGAGAAAGAAGACTTCGGTGTGCTCTGAGTTGAAGAATACAAATTTCAGGTACTCGGGAAAGATATATTGGCATAGATTGATTGCGGGAATTATTTATTTCATTCCTTAACTTTTAATTCAATCTAAGGTTTGAGTGAATCCTTAATTCGATCTTTTTTGTCGTGCGAGAAACCTTGAAATAGCTCATAGAAATTATTTATGATTTAGATAGATTGACCCAATTTACTGAATTGCGTAGAAAATCTACGTCAAAAACGATGAAATGTTAGTGACCTACTAGTTGCTTTTATTTTTCTATTTGAGGATAAAGGAGATATTATGCATCATTTTGATTAGTTGCCGTATCGAATGAGACCAAAGGAATCGATTGTATATTCATCATGTATATTTAAACCATACATGATTCGATTATGTATTTAACATCCGTAATGACGTACTTTGTTTTATTTTAATAAAACCTTCATTTGTTAAAATTTTAAAGCTCGTAGCATGATGATTTCTAGTTTTAGAAGTTCGAGCTAGCAATTTTCCATATTCACACACAACAGTACATGTATATGCTCTAAAATAAATATGGTGATTTATTTAATATATAATATAGAGCGTAAGAGCAGTTTTTATTCGAGTAAAATCCAATTTTCAAAAGCTTTTCATAAATTATTATAATCCAATGAATGAATTGAAATGCAAAAAAGAAATATTTACTCCCTAATATAAACGAAAATCTGCGAAATTTTCACGTTTGTAGCAATGAAAAAAAGGAACCATAATTTCGAAATGTATCTAATGTTTATTTAATACTCTTAATTAATTCTTATAATACCTCTTTACTAATCATTTTAGGCTTTATTAAGGGGTACTTTCCGAAGAAGAGAGAAGTAAACTAATGAAGGGCATTATCGTTTTTTACTCTAGTTTTCTAGAATCCAATAATACGGCCTTAACTTGGTGGTAGTTTTCCATAATGAAAATAATAATAGGAAAACACTTGAAGACAGGTTGACCTGAAGATGACCCAACGGGTCAAAACCATGGTCGTGTAATAAACAAACTTGTGGTAAAGTGTACAAGTGTTTTCCTATTATTATTTTCTTGTTTTTTCATATATGGTATGAATTCACATTATCATGTGTATGCACATAGCATCTAGTGTATGCACATTAGCATGTATAACTCTTTCGCGCAAAATTCGTCAGCAAAGAGAACGAATTTCAACACTGTTTTTACTTGACAAGTAGAGCCACTAACTATTGGTTGTCTTTACTGTTTTCGTAATAATTAATAACTCTACCTTTGTATAAAGAGATTATGGATATCGTTCCAGAGAAACTTTTTCGGGAAATTCAAGGGTGTTGGGCGCCCTTATAATTGGTTGGATATCAGATATTAACCACCGAATTCATCTCATAATTCAAGGATTTAAAACTGGAAAATAAAAATGTAAATGGATTTCAAGCGTAGTGTGCCTCTTGTTTACTTCTAAAAGTTTCCGATAAGTTTATTATTCATGATCTTTTATCTTTTTGGTAAATTTCCTTGTCTTTGGACCCGTACACTCTTAGCTTTACTACTTAGATAATTTTCTCCTTTGAAAGATCGAAAACAGTGAAATCGCTAATTTCATGAATTCGTAATGGACTCACTTTCCCGGGAGATTGTCCAACGTACGTGTATATCTCAGTCATCTCACACTTTCCGGCGGAAAGTCTCAAGGAGAGCGCTAATTAGAAATTCTCAACCAATCTGCAAAATGTATTAAGCTTGGTAAGGCACATTTTTACGTCATCTTGCTTCATTTCGCTGGGGAGAATAACGGAATAGAGTTTTGAAATCCCAATCCTCTTGCTCTAATGTTGCGGTTTTGTCCACTCCTAAAATCACGCTTAGGGCAGTTCCTTTCTTGGGAGAAAAGCCTCAGTGAAGGTCATCATTTTTCCTTGGAAAACATTTTCTTTAATAAGTACCGAATTTAAAAAATATTACTCAATATAATAATCGTATAATCCTTCGATGAGGTCTTAAGGTTTTCCTTCTATTTCATTTTTTAGCAGTAAGTAGATACAGAGTATTCAGAAGAAAATGATCAAAATACATGTTAACACCGTAAATTGTGTACAGAAAACCTTCATCTGCCGGGGTAATAACTGTCGTACCGACTTTCCAAGTTTTAGGTTTCATTGGCGGCACTTGCTTCAGTGGAGGGTCTCGACAAGATGAAAAAATATAATAATAAATAAAAGAAAATAAGAAAATACTTGATATGATCTGATCAAGAAAGATATTCTTCCCGTTGCGGGAAGTGAATAATTCATTAAGTCGTAAATAATAATTCATCATGCAATGAAGAGGAGTGATTCGTCTTCTTTTCATCGCATTCAGTTATAAACTTGAAGGAAATTTATCTGTTCTAACCTATGACATTTACATTTCTTAGTATCTTATTTTCTAATATCGTGCCTCTTTGTATCATACTCTCTTTGCAGGTTGACTTTCAAACTCATATTATTGACGAAGCGGACAGTCGACCTATTATTGAGAGGTTAGGGGTTCTGATTACCATTGTAATTGATAAACAGTATATTATATTATTTAAAGTCTTATACAGTAGTAAAAATGAATATTCCGATTATCTACGTGAGAAAAATCACACCTTGTTTTCATCCTGGAAAATGATTCTTACAAAAATATTGCCGAAATCTCATACATAACTTTACAAAAATATTTTAACTTAAATGATTCAACATTAAAAGTTTTCATTAATGTCCTTTTCAGCACTAACTTACTAAGAAAATGCATTTAAAAGCAGTCCATGTTATCGATTGCTACCATATTTAAGAACGTAATAATTATAGCAAGACCTAGGCTCTCGTTACATCATTTATTTATTTGACCCGTGGTGGTCCTTCTAAGCAAGCAAGCTTGACATGATGTTACGTGTAATGCTAGTACCTTTAGCAGTTATCAACGGGACAATGAATATTTCGGGACATCACTAAATTACTGGTTGGGAATCCTTGAAAGGAACGAGATTAGACGCAAGGCTGCGATAGCTTGATATATTCGGGGTACGTGATATATTGATATACATTTGCGGAAGACGTTATTGGCACCGATTACGGTATCGCGAAGGACCGGAGTCTGGTGCTTGCTTAGAAAGACCACCACGGGTCAAATAAATACATAAATGTAATTTTTACTTCTTTTTTATCAGGATGTATATTAGCATTACATTTTCGAAATGTGACAAATGAAAAAAATTCATAGTTAGGATAGTATATTTATGAAAATTCAATCAATAATAAAGGAGAAATATATACTCTTCCATAAACTTTTTTGTGTAGAAAAGTATATATCTTTCCTTTATTATGAATTTCCACAATATTTCGGCCGCCTCCGCAGATTTAAGAATCAATTCACTTCTTGTAAAAACTATTTTTTCAAATGACTATGCTGTTTAAAATAAAGTTTGTGTCAAATCAACACTAAGTTATCCAATTTTGGTTGAGATTAATACATTCTAGTTGTATCGTATTTATTAATAAGTGTTGTAATATGTGTCGAAATTAAAAATCCGCGCTAAATAAGAGAATCGGCAAATTCTAATTTTCGCTGATCGTCGATTAATGTTATTATCTTGTTTGTAATTTCTCTGCTTAAGAAATAATTATTTAGAAACTTAATTCAATAGTCAAGCCACCTTATCCAATTCCATTAAGTCTCATGCAGAGAACATTCTTGCGCAAAATTCTTTTTGACTTCACCCTATTATTCCAGATTGAATTCATTTACTGACGTTTCTAAGAAGGGAGACAATTTCCATTAATCTTCTTGACTCTCCATCAAGAGAGCTAAAATATTTCTCGTGAAAAGATTATCTCGGTTCCACCGAATCTTTACTCTGAGGCGGTTCTGTAATAGAAGCAATGATAGAAATCTACTCTCTCCCGCAAAAATCCGTTTCTTTACTTTTCCGAATAAGTGTAGGGTGTATTAGAAAAATAAGGCCCTTAAAAAAATAATATCGTGACCCGAAAAGGTCCTTGATATTCCATCAAAATCACCTTAAGAGAGAGAGGAAAAAGGAATTTAACAAGTGGAGAGTCTGAACGGAAAGAAAGGAAGGGGATTGGAGAAATTCCTGCAGCCAAGGCGTCCAATTCCATCAGGGTCTCGAAATTGCTAGGGATTAATGCTAAGTTTCCTCTCAGACTTTTCATCTCGTTCCACTCTTTCGGAGCCCTTCTTCCCTTCTTCATTAAGCAGGAGTGGAAGTGGGCACTTAATGGGAAAGGAAGAAGTTGCGGAACAATGGTGTGGGGGCGGAGGTATAAAGGGTTGACAGTTTTCGTGGGATGGGGGATACGACGAGACAGTACTCTCCATTATATCCGACATTCGCTTAACCGATTGACGAAGGCTTCCGATCAAACCTGGTTAAGTGGCCCACTTGAGTATTTAATTTCGCACGAGTGGGGGATTTTTGTTTGATTAAGGACGGGCCAAGAGAAGGCACCGATCGTTCGAGAAAAGCTTAAGGAGATCGGTTTCTAGGAAAGCGACTAGAGGACCGTGTTTTCCGAAATGTGTCGAACAGAAATACCAGGGAGGAAAGTCAAAGCTGTTTATTGGGGTCTGCATTCGATTCAACATTAACGCATAACTAGTAAAGGTGCCCGTTTATATTCAATCGTGAAAACCGTGGAAGAATACTCGAAATTCGCGAATTCGATATGCGAACTATTTATTGTTGAAATAATATTTCGATGCTTTGTAATATCTGATATTAATATTTATAAACCTGTTTCATAAATACTCCTGTTAAATCTCATATTTACATTCCACAAACACGTTTCATATCACACTTTCTCTCCTTCGATTTTTAATCAATCTAAAAACTAAATTTATCTTATTGATGGCACCTTCTAATCTACTCGTACATTCATCAATCTAAATGAAACCTGATTCATCACTAAATTTAGAAGTTACAGTTAAAATGCCCGTAACTTCCCCAGAGTACGGATAATGTCTAGCATTAGGTAACAAAAACAATTTTAAGTGGTGACCTGATACGAAAACTCTCGGCAGATATGTCTGTTTTTCTTATTATTAATTTTCTTCTTATAATATTTTACTCAACAGATATCCTGCTTATATACCAAAACTCTGGATAAAAAGCTATATCACTGCCATTAATGTCTAAAACAAATTTTAAAAACACAGTATTCCATGTAATGTTGCGTTTCCATCGAGAAAGGAAAGATTGTTTTTAGGAACTGCTGCCCTCAATCCGATTTAATATCCGGTCATCATACGCGATATGGGTTAACATGTCTTTAGTTTCTTTCGGCACATTATCGGCCTCTAGTGGTACGCACGGTACACTGTTCCGGTCCAGATTCATTAGCTGCTGGCTTTTCAGCCTCCTACCGACTCTTTCACCGCTAAATTCAATCTGTGCTCTTATGATTATTTGCTTCCTTTAAAGCTGATTTCTACTGTATGGTAAGGAAAGGATTAAATCAGATATTACTGAATCCATGCAAGCATCCAATAGTGATGAGAGGTTGTTGAAAAAATCACCACTTTTCAAGGGAAACTGGTAAATTTAATCTCAAATAACTTTGCACAATACTACATAACTACATCAGACACACGACATGTTTCAACGCATAAGCGTAATTTTCAAGTGTGGATAGGAAGAGCCAGAGTACGGAGGAGAAAGGGAGAACAAAGGGTTCAGGGGAAGGTGAAAGGGTAATTCTAGGAAGAAAACAAAAAGGGGGAAAAACCAGAACTAGGAGTTAGAAGGACGAGGCAGTGTAGCTGTAAGTAGAGGGGAGGCGTGGGGAAAAAGTATTTCATTTGCAAGTTTGAATTTCACGTCATTATTTTTTTCAATTATTTCTATTTTTTCCAGCATGAGTGAGAGAGATTAGTTCTTTTTTAATTCCAGAACTAACAGAGTTTTTGTTTAACATATCTTCCAAAATATGAATAGTGTCATTCACAGGCACACTGGGGAATAAGTTCACTATATCAAACGACACTAACTTTGCATTTGAGGGCACACTAATATCTTTTAACAAGTTACAAAAAA
Source organism: Ladona fulva (assembly GCA_000376725.2). Taxonomy (NCBI): domain Eukaryota; kingdom Metazoa; phylum Arthropoda; class Insecta; order Odonata; family Libellulidae; genus Ladona; species Ladona fulva. The sequence continues at coordinate 2,360,916 of KZ308135.1, read as the reverse complement.
CGATAGAATTTTTCACATTAAATTTGGGTTTAAAATCTGTAAACTGCAAGATAAGGTCATTTAGACGCGACGATACTTTATGCACAGGGGAGGAAATACTCGAAACAACAGGTCTTATGGGACAATCTTTTTTATGTATTTTAGGTAGACCATAGAATCTGGGGGGTAAGGGGTTCATGTCAACTAACCTCCACTTTTCACTGTCATTAAAAATGGTGGATCTCCCTACAACATCTTTCACGCGTCTTTGTAAACTTTTAGTAGGATCCGAAGGAAGAATTTCAACATTATGTTTCCCCAAAAATTCACTGCACTTTGCAATATAATCTGCTTTGTTTAATACCACTACACAATTTCCTTTATCTGCCTTAGAAATAACTAAGTTGTTCTTCTCACAAGAAACACGAAGACGGAGAAAAGATTTCAATTGCAAGTTACTGGTAATATTTGAACTTAACTCGCTAGAACTAACATGGGAAGAGATTAAATTTGCACACAACACTCTTTCATATTTACATTCTGCAGGGAAGGCTAACTCACAATCAGCAGCTAGATTCTTTAACTGTTTCACAGAGGGAGGTACACGAGGAGAGTATTTTAAACCTAGATCTAACAATCTCAATTCATGAGCACTGAAAGTATGCTGAGATAAATTCAGAACATTCGGATGAAAGGAATGAGGGGAAGAAGAGGGGGAATCCTGGGCGAAATTCCTCGTTGCATACGTAGGACTATCTTTCTTCATATTGATGAGGTTGCGCAATTTCTTCTTAAGTTTAAGAGATTTACGGTGGATTATTTGGCTAACAAAATCTCTCACCTTATCATCAAGTAACTGCCATTCCACCCAATGCAGGAAGTGGGAAAGTTCAGTCACAAGCAGTAGGAGATAATGCGATAGGTTATTTCTTTTGGCATACCAATGATGGAGCTCCAGCTTCAGCCAATGTAATTTAGCGGAAATTGCAAATGAAATACTTTTTCCCCACGCCTCCCCTCTACTTACTGCTACACTGCCTCGTCCTTCTAACTCCTAGTTCTGGTTTTTCCCCCTTTTTGTTTTCTTCCTAGAATTACCCTTTCACCTTCCCCTGAACCCTTTGTTCTCCCTTTCTCCTCCGTACTCTGGCTCTTCCTATCCACACTTGAAAATGACGCTTATGCGTTGAAACATGTCGTGTGTCTGTTGTAGTTATGTAGTATTGTGCAAAGTTATTTGAGATTAAATTTACCAGTTTCCCTTGAAAAGTGATGATTTTTTCAACAACCTGTCATGGAATACTACAAAGTAAATCGCCGCTCCGTCGAATTTATTCTCAGTGATGAGAGGCATAAACCGAAGCGATGGTTGGGAGATTTGGCAGCCGTACAGTAGGAGATGAGTTAACTAACGAAATAAAACTAAAGAGATATCGGATGGAACATTGAATCTATAAGGGAAAGCAACACGGCTGTGGTAAGACATTGAGTTCGAGTTAAGCTCCAAATAGCCATTGTTTTCGAGCAAACTAACCGTTGAAAATTTACAACCAGCAAGGGTTAGGGTTCTCAGTGGTCGCGCTTTGCAAGTATTGTCCTCAATACGTATTTCGGCAACTATGTTGCCATCTTTGGAAGAGAAGAATATCTTCTCGATCTCTAATATAGGATGGAGTGGTACTTTGGTTTTCAGCTTGCTTTATCTTAATCCGTAGTATTGGTCGTAAACTGCTAAATAAAACTCTAGGACCCGCATTTAATTATCGACACCCATTTCTTTACATTTCCTGTTTGATAAGCAACATTAACACTAAACTTCTTTTTCGCATAAAAGAAACTCGCATATGCAACACTTATAGTGTGGATCATCGAAATTGTGGATTATGAATATTTACTACGGGTATTTTTACTCTTAACCGACCCCGAACACTCATTGGTTGCGATTGGATAAGTGGAAGGGCATCCACTATTCAGAGTGGCACAAAGGTGAGGAAGTAAAGGTGAGAAGGATCAAGTTTTTTGGGGTTGAATAGAGAATGAGGTGTTGGAAGAGGAGTGAGCACAAGTGGGATGAGGAAGGGTTAAAAGGAGGTCGTCTTGGGAAGTCGAGGGGTTAAAAGCCAGGGGACACTTTTTCTCCTGCCGAGCTAAGTCCGGCTGTAAAAAAGGAGAATGGATGAGATCTGGAAATTAAGTGTCTCCTTAAGGGAGAAGAGAGAAAATTTAATCGTCAGTATTATTTTTTACGTTCGGTGTGCGGATCAATTTCCAAATGGGAATGGCCTTCTGTACCTTCGCTCGGTCGGCGAATACTGCCTCATTATTTCCTTCTGTCTTCTTTCCTTAAGTACTTTTTTAATCGCGGGTATTGAGTTTAATCAGGTTAATTGTGGCTTAAAGATAACGGTTTTCGCCGCCGAATCGATTTACAAATTGAGATTTAATCGATAAGTATTTAATAGTGGCGTCGTTCATTACAATGTCATTAAAACTGAATTGGCGTCATAAATTCAATTCAGTTGACCCCGGATCACCAAGTGACTCGTGGTCCTTTGGTAAGAGAGTCCAGAGTTCGGTTGCCAGTTGGGGCGCACATGAAAATCACCTCAGCTGTGCAAGCACATTCATAAAACAGTAGTGCCACAAATTTTATATATTAAAGAAGGAAGCAATACATGTGACTCAATCCATAAATTAAAACTAAAGTTATCATTAATCAATATACACTCCTTATTCCTTATAATATAGTATATATGCAATTTATTAAATTAGAATTGTAGAATTCACCAAGTTTGGTGGAATTTACGTAGTTTTCAAGAACTGTGGATTTTATCTGATTATTCGAAGTTAGTGGAAGTAAATCATTGCAAATTAATATTAAAAGAAGATTTTTGTTTTATCTATCCTAAACGAAGTACAAAGTATTTCATGATATGATAACAGATACGAGATGAATAAAAGTGTTCGAAATTTCATTTTTCAATGAAACAAATTGTTCTTACGAGTTAATAATGAATGTAAAATTTATTAGTTATTACAGCCAATATAACTAAGACTGCAACAAACTTCCTGATCTTGGATTAGTTAGTCTATAGAAGATTAATTTAGTCTAAACTTCATCACTACACAATAAGTGAACAAATAAACATATCAGCCTTAATCGTTCCAATAATTACATGCTTATAAATAGCTTTGAGATTCAATTATTTTGAGGACAGTCAATTAGACGATTCCTAAGAAAATATTCTGACACCTTTGATTTTCACCGATAGCGGTAGCTAAATGAAATTTACCTCTTATAGTCTTCGTAACTAACATATATTTAGAAATTACTAAATTGAATAACAGACCAATATCTTATGAATGCTTTATAAATTTAACGTCAAGTGTAAAGAAAAGTCTCACCTTTACTTCTTAATAGTAAAGTTTTTTCCGTTACATCGTTTAATAACTACCGTATGAAAAAGAAAATGAGGTATTTCGAAACATTTTTCTCCAAAATCTAGTGGTATATTCGAATGTACTGCCATTTACCCTCTCGTTATGTTGCCTCAAAATTAGACAGGAACATGAGATGCATACCACAAAAATAATATTTTTTTCCTTCTTCCACTCCTTTCAGTAAGGTACTCCTTTTACACAATGTATACCCCCAAATTTTAGCATTGCTTGCAAAAAAAAGTTTTTTTCCTCATTTCCACCTCAGAATGTTTTTCACAGACCCTAACATCGTTTCCTATCAAGTAATTTTAATTAGTGGTTATTGACGTTTTATTATACGAATATAAGCTCGCATCGAGGCCACTTTCTTCGTCTGTTAGTCGTAATTAACATTTTCCGAGTTGAAGGGACTCCCCTGTTTTCCCGCTCCTTTCACTTTCTTAATTTCAAATTCCCTTCTTCATTTTTCTGCCTTCTCCGGAATTTTACATTTGCCTTTCACTGCCTTGTGGAGCGCACTTGTTTCCACAGATGTTGGGTGTTTTTCCTGTTATTCCGCCGCGGCTTTGCTCGGCTCTCTCGAGGTTTATTCACGGATCTGATGGTTGCGGAAGCGCTCTTGTGGTGCACTCGAATTTGGGAGGATTTGGGAGAATTTAGGGAGGGAGGAGACTGAGTTAGAAAAGGGAGAACCTGACTTATGCAAATGCAGGCTGACAATGAGATCACCCCGGTTGTAAACGCAACTGCTCTGTAACTTGTTAACTACTCTTGTTGGGTATACAAGGGCAAATACTTTCTATTATTGAAATTCGTCTGCTTGGTATGCTTGAAAGGTCAATGACTGTGGAATATTCAGCTAGGAGGCTGGTTTGAACCTCAAATCCTTTCACTATTAGCTACAAGAAGTCCTGTAGAGGGAAATAGAGGATTAGAAGTTTACTGGGCTGAATGAGGAGTGAGAGAGTATGGTTTTTCTTTACTCAGCTAGCCATACTAATAAAAATGGAAAACGTCTGGAAATGTGAAAAGTTAAACCTAAAACTAACTATGGATTAGTTTAGGATTAGGATAAGGAGCCTGGTGTTTTTGTTTTCTCAACTGAATTCTGAGTCGATTGCATCCAATTTAATTGCAGCAGAATGAAGTTTTGAGTAAAACTATTAATGCTCTTGGTTAAAAAAGACACCATATTCAATTGTCTTTCAACACCATATACACTAAGTGACTTCCACATTATCGCAGACACGAACAAGTTATGATAAGAATTTAGAGAGGGAGAGAGGAATATGTCCTAAAATAGAGAACTTGATTTTTGGAAATGCGAGGTAACAATTGGAAGATACCGGAAAAAAATATGCGAATTAGAGGTTTTCTTTTCTACATTTACCGGATATAAATACTGAGAAGGAAATAATTAGCATAGAACTTTGGCTGCAAGGTATACTTGAAATAAATTAGACTGTGAAATATCCCCGAGGCCTGTCTAAATCTCATCACCTTCGACTATTAGCTGCAAAAAGCCGTTGAGAGGGCCCTCAAGTAGACTTACTAGGAAGGATAGGAATTGGAGTAATTTGCTTTCCCCAATGATACTAGAAACTGAAAACCGAGTTAAGGTTGTATTTATTGATTATAAAACTTAAAATTTTGGTCACCGTTTTTATTAATTGGAGTGAGAAATTAGTATGTATTTTTTACTATCGTTGATATGGTTAAAAGATTTTCACTTTCTTTTTATAAATATTAACCTCAATAATTTGTCTAAACCTCAATAGTTGTGTCTAAACCTCAATAGTTTATAATGTGAGTATAAGTAGCAGAAAATAATCGTTAAAGGATCCTTATCTATACGTGGAAAACTCTTCATTGACTTATAAAGCCGATAAATATTTTAAAATTATAATATAATCTATCAGTTCGAACCAGTGGTTTCTTGACAATCATGCTTTTCAAATAATCTACCTGCTTGCTCGTAATTTTGTATCCGTCGCAAAATGTTGTCGAAAACAGGCACGTTTTGATTTCTGGTGTAACCTTTATCCATTTATTTAGTATAGTCAAGTTGACTTTATTTCAACATATATGATTTCCTGTCTTAACACATTATTCAATTTCCCCATTTCAATAATCATATGCATGTTTAATAAAATATGAGTTGTCGCGTATGTGCTTCTTGTGACGCGGTAGGAAATTACAAACTCTTTATTCGGTTTTGTCTTTTCGAATTATACATTCTAGGACCAGAAAAATATTATTCTAAAAGAATAATAATTATTCAATTCCTGAATTCATGAAATGTTAGGAATTACGGCATTTGTAGCTAGTAACCAGTAGAATAATAGTCATTTAAATAAATTGATTTTATTTCACATAATAAGCCAATTTGTTGCATGAATCCGTAATGGAAAAGCATAATTCGTCGAAAATAGTCTTATTAGTTTGAAGAATAAGTTTTAATTAATTTTATCAAAGTTTCCCTTCACACGCATAATTTACATGAATGCCGGGGAGATTTTGACGGTCCATCATTAATCCATGTCATTAATTATTTATGTCGAAAAAACCCTGCATTACGTATTTGCGAAGCATAGGAACATCATCGGCACATCCGCAATCCTCGCATTACACCCAAGAGAGGCGAGGACTCAATCAGGCGCTGGAAAGACCGCTCTAATTATTCTTGTCGACACAACAGCTATCCCTAACGGGCATTTAAAACAAAAAAAAACAACGCGGAGCGCGTTCTCTGCGGATTTGTATTTTCGTATCGAACATCGGGCAACACTCTCGTGAAAATAAAGCGTTACCGCAGCAATATTTTCGACACCCCCGCGGACTGTTAAAAGGAATGCAAAATAAGAAAATGAGGAAAATGGAAGAGAGGGACGAGAACAAGCGGAATTCGAGGAAACTCTTTGGAGAGACTCAGAGACCACTTCGGTCGCGAGGAAATGGAAATGGTTTTAACTGCAAGGACTCCACCGTGACGAAGTCATTCTAAGTTTTAATGGATAGAGAGAATCTCGTGGGAGATGGAAGGGAATATGAAGGTCGAGCTGGGAATCGTCGGGCCGTGAGTGGAAAGGGGTTACGGTTGGCTGTTTGAGGGTTGGAGAGTTCTTTTTGCGAGATTCAGAGAGGGAGTGGGGCTGTGATTTATGCCGTTGGAGGAAGAGGGAAGAAAATTTCGGAGCAGAATGGGAAGAGTTGTCGGATAAGTAGTCAGCGGTGAGGGTTGTTGAGAAATTTATGGAACAGTAACCGCAGTCCGAGAGATGTTTGCGTCAAGGAGAGGTTAAGCGGGTCCTTTTATTAGCAGTCACCACCACTAAGGTTCGAAGGGATTTAGGCAAGTGCTTCGTTGCTCCAATAAAATGACCTTTGGGCTCCTCGAACCCGAGGATTACTTCCGTATTGCAGTTTTTGTTTCTCTAATTTTGCTGAATTCTGACTTTTCCTGAGGTATTCTTCAGGTGATTGTTACGTTAGTCAGAGGTATTGCTTGAAAAGTAAGCGATAAATTGCTGGTATATGATAAGAGAGAGGTTTTTAATTGAAGATACCTTCGATCTTGGTGGAAGCAAGGTGAGCGTGCTTGTATACTCTTGTCTTAGTCATGGGTTCGATCCCCAGGTAACCTGGGTTAACCCTTTCGGCTCGACAATCGAGTAAAGACGATTTGAAGTTCATAGTCCTTAAGCTGCATCTAATGCAAATACGCAGCAAAATGGTTAGAGAAGAAAGAAATAAGAATCAACCTTCTGACATATCATCATCATCAGCCATTTTCAATCCGACGTCGGATGTAGGCCTCCCCAAGCGCTTTCCAATTCTCTCTATTCTGAGACTCTTGTTGCCCTGTTACCCCTAAGTACTGAATGATGTCTCTGTTCAATCATTCCCTTGGTCTTCTTCTTGGTCTCTTCACATCTCTTGGTATCCAGTTCAGAACTGCTGATGTCCATCGGTTGTCGTTTCTTCTCGCAACATGGTCTGCCCACATCCATTTCAGTGATCTTACCTTATCTATGATGTCTGTCACTCCTGTTATCTTCCTAACCCAGGTGTT